>CM033025.1:5886087-6398587 GCA_019207045.1 Branchiostoma floridae x Branchiostoma belcheri | reverse complement strand
TAGTATAATGAAATTAGTATTATGTGGCTTAATAAACTGTGCTCATTAATTATGCAAATTAGCCCCTAGTTTGCATTGATAGTTCTTATTTATGGAAGGCATCTCCGAAGTTATCTACATATGAAAAATCACGATGATCCGTCAACCCCTTCCCGAGTTATTCCTTTCCAGAATGTGGTGTAATTACGCACGGGCGGACGAACTGCTTTGGAATTTCGGGAATTTTTGCCAATCAGATATATACTTAACAGCAAGCCCTATAATTCTCTCTTTTTTTAGTTACATATGGCATATTTTTTTGTTTCTTACATGAAATGTAGTGTATTTATAAACTGTCCTCATTACTTATGCAAATTAGCCCTTGATTTGCATGATTAGTATTTAATTATGTAAGGCATCTCTGAAGCTATCTACATTTATATTATGAAGATCCGTCAACCCAATCCCCAGTTATTTCCCTCTAAAGGGATGATGCAACTACGCAGGCGTGGAAAAATTCCTGACATGCCTGTGGGATTTTGGGAATTCTTGTCAAACGGACGCACACTATAATAGTAGGCTAGCCCCTGAGGCGTCGCCAAAAATGAAGACTCTATTGTCCTGTATACTATAGATTGTGCGTTCAATTGTTTGTTCAACCTCCCTGAACAGTTAGATTTCCCATTGAAGGCAACTTTTTTTCGTCAAACTATTTTTTTTATTCACATGCTGGCATCCGTTTTGGGGTTCCTAAAGGATGTCATCCATACAATCAAATCAACATATGGCCTATTATAAGATTTGTTTTGAACGAAGACTTACGGCTAGCACATTGATGATGAGGTGCAGCCCGTTTCCCGACCCGGACACTGTCTGCTTCACGGATTCCTTCTCCGGATCGCCGTTGAAGACGTAACAGTTGCCGAACTGGGACAGCGTCCGGGTGAAGTTCTGGTGTAAGACGGCAAGGAAGGGAAGAAAAGTAGCTATCGTTAAGAATCCAATCAATGCAAATCATAATTGGAATCAATTGCTCAAAGTACTGTGAGGCTACCAGGTAAAGGTGGTATCTCACTGCACTTGGGCCACCGGTGCAGCACGGCGGGGTTCGAAAGATTAATCAACGAATTTCAGGGATAAATAACGAATTTTCTTACGTTTTGTACATTTTGTTGTTTTCTGAGTCATACTTTTACGCATTAAAACGCAATATCTAAATGATAAAAAAATCGGCGAAAATAACACAACAGTGCCACAGTGAACGAGCCCCATAGTACCGCACCCGTGCCCCAAGTGCAGTGAGATACCACCTTGAGCTGATCCTATCAAAGCGCTAATGTTATCTTTACCTTAAGGGTGCAACGTTCCCCCCTCCAGGAGCACTCCACCAGCCCGTCGATCAGTTGGAAGCCGGCGTACTCGGTGATGCCGGCCAAGTCGTAATAGAAGGGTGTGGGGGTCGGGGTCGGTGTGGGACCGTCGTTTTTGTAGATGGGTGGTCCAATTATGACATACTCCTTCGGGAAGGCATACAGCGGCTCCAGGTAGACATTGATTCTAGGATTCCCGGCAACCTTCCTGAAGGCATACCTGTTGTTGAAGAAATAAACTCACGATTTAATTCTCAATGTCGTGAGAAAACGGAGGATTGGCTCCTGTCCGGCGCGGTCACACATGTCGTGCGATCGTCGTACGATCATTTTCGCTAACGGGCATTTTGGAAGACAAAAAACGTACGTCTCCTGCAAAATTCAACTGTCCTGGAACACAAAATGCTATTTTTTAAAAATCCATGTCGGTGGTTGGTTCTGTCACAGCCTGCTTGAAAACCCTATGTCATCAAAATCGTACGACGATCGCACGACCTATGTGATCGCGACCTAACGATCATAGTACGTAATGTTGGTCACATTTTCGGGCCAGGCTGTTTGCGGAAACGGAAAATAATATATCAAGAAAGATACACAGATGACGCTAGTGATTTAGTAATGCGTAATGTAGACTTACTTGTTGAAGTTACAGAAGGTGACGGCTGGGAAGTCCAGAGATTCCTCAAACTTGAGAGACACGTCTGTCACTGTGTCGTAAGAGAAATACGCCAAGAGACTAGATAGAACAAAACAAATAGTTATCTTCAAACATACCTGTTTAGTACGTACCAATTTAAGTTACCTTATGTCAGATAAAGTTACCATAAGTGATTAGATGAATAAATAAAGGATGCATATAACTGATCAAGTGTACCGTCTGAAATGTGCAGCAATCAAACTTGAGAAACCTTGAAAACCCTGTATTAACAAGGGTAACATTTCGTAAACCTACTTGACTCTCCCTACTTCACTCAGGTGTAAACGGGTGCCTATTTTTTTAATAGGGCCGACCCTCGGACATGACGTTAAACTTAAAGAACCCTCAACACTTATAGGAAAGAGTACGGTCCTTCCAGGTGTGGATCAAACCTTACAGTCTGGTCTCCGGGTTGACATCTTGAAAAGGTGATAGTTGCCTATTATGTCTAGCCTCCATAGCAGGCTCTCTATGGGCTTTTTTGGCACTTTTGCTGGCCATTTCTTTTTGTACTGGGTCGCTGATTGTTGGCCTCTCTCATAGCCGCCCATTTTAGAGCCTGCATGGAAACGGCGGTACAAAGTCATATTATAAAACGATTAGGGCGATTAACAAGGAGGTGCGAATTCCCTGCCTGCCGTGGACGGCTAATAAACTGCACGCATCTCCGCCGGACGCGCGTGTCGCCCGAGTTGTAAAATGCTTGCAGCCGACATGCGAATTGCCTCTCACGGAGTTGTGAATTATTCCTAACGTATGTGTTAATAGGGCAGATGAATGGCTAATCGTTTTATAATATGACTTTGTACCGCCTCCATGCAGGCTCTAAAATGGGCGGCTATGAGAGAGGCCAGCAATCAGCGACCCAGTACAAAAAGAAATGGCCAGCAAAAGTGCCAAAAAAAGCCCATAGAGAGCCTGCTATGGAGGCTATATTATGTCAATCTTTCCACAAATGTGGGAAAACTAACTACGTACGTTTCCGTTATGAGGTAAGAAGAGTATCCAAGACATCCCAGGAAAATGCAGATCCATACGAGACGAACCCCCCAGTTCGGAGCGTCTGCGATCTAGGGAGAGAAAGTCGAGGTCAGTGGGCTAATTTCGATCCTGAAATTTCAAGGCCAAAGTGCACTGTTCAGTATTGACCATGGTAAAATCCTTATTGTCACATTGCGCAATAATGACAAAAGCACCTCTAGATGACACAACAAAGAAATGCATAATACAAGTAAATAAATATGACCGTCAATGAAGCAAATAAAGTAGATAATGAAATGTGCATGTAAATAATCATAAAATGGAATGCCAAAAAATGACAGTGGTTGTTAGGTTAGTTTTTAGTTTTGATAAGACTAAAATGTTGTTGCGTACCTTGTTTAGTCCATGGAGAGTCGTTCCCGTCGCAAATTCGTACTCGGGAGAATTCTCTTCTTTTTCTTCGTCTTTCTCCCTTTGTGCTGCCCACATGGCGTCTATCGGCTCAGCGTTCATCCTGTATAGTACTCTTATGTGAAATAGCTTTAGACATAAGAACGTACGTTTCGTATGATGATGTACAAATGATATCCAATATAAAAAAGCTGACGATTATGGTTGAAACTTCAGAGAGTTTTAAACTCGGGAGACACGTTGTATAAGTCAAAGTACGCCAAAAGGTTAGACCAAGTCAAGAACAGTCAAAGTTCGCAATTGAATGTACGTATTTCAGGAGCGTCAAACTTTAATTGGTGCGTGTTAAGGAGAGTCTCAGCTAAAGTTACGTTGAGCTTAACAGGTGATTGATGTGTTCCGTTAAGGGCGATAAGCGAGCACATTGACAAAAGTGACGCACCGTCTGCACAGCACCTGCATCATCAACAAATGTCAAACTATCACATACAGGTACCGAAGCGACCATTTATTTTTCAGCCTCCATCTCCATAGGAAAACAACAAGTTTAACAACATTGATTTGCCGTTGTCGTTGTCCTTTTTAGTCTCAATGGTTCAAAGATGTGACAAATTAGAATTGTATGTTGCACGTTGTTGATGCTGGACATAAAGAAACAACGATTTCTCAACAAAGAATCGACGCCAGACTTGAGGTGGGGCGATCTATACACTGCTGTCTTTCCGAAGAAAGCATCAATTGAAAAAGTGACATTCGACCGTCCAGGAGAACACGGTCTAGTAAGAATCGGCTGACCTATCTTGAGAATAGATAGGTCACATTTCCCATCCGAGTATAACAGACAACAAAAAGTACTAAGAATTATTCAAGAGCATAAATGATGCATATCTATTAAACTATGATTCAATTTGACGTTCCCGTAAACGTTGTTGGAATTGGAAATGCCAGCCCAAAATAAGCCACCAGAACCCTTTAGTAGTTCAAACATTATTTTGTAAATTTCCTGTGTTTTATTGTGTTTCAAGTCATATTTCGACATCATGGATGTAGAAATATGATGTTTTATCAATTGTGTGATGTTTTATCAATTGTTTGATGAAATCATAGCACATACTAATCCAATTTAGGTCGCTTAACTTTTACCACCCAGTGGAAAAGTACAATAATATCTGTTGTCTATGGTTGTCCTACTTCCGTCATTCAAAACGGCAGGTACCGGTGTGATCAAGGACGTCATTGGTGTGAGTTACCCAGCTGGTATTGCGTGGCACTGCGTGGTGCATGAAGAGGTGCTCAGCAAGTATTTGTCGATAGATATACCAGTAGATTACAGTTAAAACATACTATTGCTCTCATGTGAACGAAAAAATCTTTATTATCCTTGTCTTGTTTCACTCCCATATCTGCATATTACAACCTGTATATGCACTTTTGCTGGATGAAAGTCTTCCTATATATTCATAGCAAGAGTAGGCTAGTTCCTCATTGTACAAATACACAGAAAATCTCAATCTAAAATAGGCCCACTTGGCAGGGGAGCAGAAGTGCATTTTCACCACGGAAAAGCTCATGGCAGCTGATTCTGATTATGTTTTGTCACTCCACTCAGGTGTAAAATGGGTACCTCACTCCGGTTGGGGAGGTAGAATGTGGTGGAAGGAGAAAGTTGGGTTCCGCTTCCAATACCATGACCTACTAGACACAGTGGATAACATCCATTGCCTCTACTACCTCAAAAAGTCAATGGGACTACATTCACCTTTACCAACTCTTTCAAGGCATTGCCAATTCATTGTAGTCATCGTCAAAAACAGAGACTTCTTCATCTCTAAAATAACCAAACTTCAGAAGTGTGTTTGACTATAAAGAAACTTTAATACCACTGTCTTGATTCAAGAAAAACGATGTTTTACATCAATGTTGGGAAGAAAATCTGTACACAATTACTACTTGTATTATCCTTAAAACAAACAAACAAACGTATACAAACAAACAATCCGTCTACCACAGATGGACATGATACTTGAGAAACCTTCTGCACGCATCTATGTATATTATACGTAATTACATCACAAGTCTAAAAGGACCACATTAACATTCTATATTAAGATACTTGTTTTTCCATAAACACGGATTAAAATCAACTGAAGTCTATAACATATTTCAGGTGGAACCAAGATCCTGTCTGATTTTCCTTGCTTTAGTTCTCTTGTTGCTTGTTGTTTATCTCCTACTGTTTGTCAGCGATGCTTTTTACTCCAGCCTTGTTTTCTTACGGAAACACTTGAAGGGCCTGGTGATGAGATACTCCCCAATCTCCGCCAGGGTGATGATACTGGCGCCGATGAACAGGCCCAGGGAACCGCCGATCGCACCTGCAGAACGGGATAATACAAACATTGTCACATCCGTGAAAAGGGGTTTGTAGTAAATGTAGTCTTCATTGCCATTTAGTAACTTTGCGCAGTCATAGTCTGTGTAGTAGTAGCAATAGCAGTAGCAATAGCAGTAGCAGCAACAGCAACAGAAGTAGTAGTAGTACTAGTAATAGTAGTAGTACTAGGAGTAGTAGTAGGAGTAGTAATAGTAGTAGTAGTACTAGGAGTAGTAGTAGTTGTAGTAGTAATAGTAGTAGTAGTAGTAGTGGTAGTAGTAGTAGTAGTAGCTGTTTGTCCCTGCGATGTCAGCAAGATAACTATAGAACGCCTGGATGGATTATTTTGATATTTGTCGTGTGGGCGAGTCTTTGTAAGGTAATGACATGATATGGACCCCCTAGTGGTATGTTATGGTACTTCCGGTTTTGATATCTCGTGTTCTGGACACGCTTTTGTTATGATTTTTGAGTGGTGGATGGCTCTTGGAAGGCAGAGTAAACCCCTAACGTTTTTTTCATTGTTTTTGTTTAAGTTTGACAAAGAATAACTCAAGAAGGGCTTGTTGTAGCATGAAGTATTTATGCTAAAATCGTATATGGACCAGACCTCGTGTAGATATGTGTTAAGAACTGCCGAAGTATTTCGGCAAAATAAGCTTTCGTAGTAAAACGGTGTATGCACGATACTTACTGAGCAAATCTTCCTCTGTCATCGCCCTCTTCTGGATGACCGTCTTGCTGTTAAGCGCTTTGTAGAAGACGTCGAACACGCAGTAGTTTCTCCTGTAACATGAGACGAGTACACTTTCATTTGGGAAACTTGCAAAGCAGCATGTCCTTGCTCATACCATTCAATTTCGTTAAGTGAGAAAATATCTCCTTTTCACAACATGTCGAAATAAACACATCAGTTTCATTTGTTGTTAACTTTAGTTTATTTGATCCCTTTAACTGTTGTTCCGTTTAGGTATTATTTTGTATTTGCTGTTATTTTGTTAGACTAGATCTATCTCCATGTTAAGTACTTAGCTTTTATTTGCCCATTCTCTAAAGTTTATACAGTGGAAGCCAGTTAATTGCATGTCGGATAAACGCACACTTGGGACAATTGCACGGAATCACCAAATCCCGTGGCGGTGCGGTCCAACCGGGTAACTTCGCATTATCGCACAAGCCGGATAATTGCACGGAATTCGCTGGCAAATTGGGTGTGCAATTAAGCGGCTTCCACTGTAGTTGTTTCTTAACTGTTGCTGGAAGTGTGGGTCTTGTAATGGACGTATAAATCCTGTTGCCCACACCTCTACGACTTACTGAAAGTACACGTCGTCCGGTACCCTCGGCGTCGCAGATCCTATGGTATACGTAGGCCAAGTGCTGTCCGCCGCGGCAGGGTTGGGCCAGCCGGCGTAAGACACAGACTTGCCGTACGTGCCGTGCTCACAGGGGGTCGGGCACTGGCACGGCAGGCGTCCACGAGTGATCAAATCTGAAAACACATGTAACATACTTAATATTACAAACCAGGGGGATCCAAATCGATGAAAGACACGAAACGTAAAAGATTTTTTCTATGCAATCCGTTTATACCCCCCTCACATTACGCGAAAATCGATCGGACGACGAGCCTGCGAGTTCTAAATTACGAGGAGGCATGACTCTAATTTAGAGCTCGCAGACTTGTCGTCCGATCGATTTTCGCGTAATGTAAGTGGGGTATAAGCGATCTGTCAAATTTTAGGTCGCAGAGAGAGCGCGGCGAGAGCGCCGCCCTAGTGGAAAGATGGTATAATTGTGCATTATCAAAAGTCGCGACACTTACTGTAGACTGACGGCACACAGTCCACGACTGTCTGAGGTTCACATATGTCCATGGTGCCTAGAAGAAAAGTCGGGGAAACGATTTATAAGACAATTTGAAAATTAAAACAAGTGACCGTAGGTAACACAGTCTGTGACGTAATCATGGTTTATGTCGGTTGTGTTGTTTTCTGTGGTGTATGACTTGGTGTTTATATCGCATACAGAACACATCACATCGACTTATATCAAAAACGTATTTAAAAGCTGGCATCTGAGGGTAAGTTCTGAAGTTTTGATTACTGAGAAAACGACATCGATCGTCTTTTTGTTCCGTTTCCTGGGGTATTTCCAACATTACTGGCATATATAGTACCGTATCTGTTGGTCCTCCTGCACCGACTTTTCATTTGATGTCATTCGCGCCATTTTGGATTAAGGTGTTCGATTCTCAAAGAAGCGAACATGCTGTAGTTTAATACAATTACTCGTGAGCATGGTCGCCGGAGGATTCCATTGTAATCAAGGAGGTTAAAAATCCTTCGGTCAGTTGTCAAATCCTAACTGACATCAGCCCTACAGCATCGGCTAAGTCTAAACAGTCCTATAAGAGAATAAAAGTCTCTGCGCCCTACACTAACCTGGCAGTTCCATGGCGGTGCAGTTACACATGGTCTCCACCCAGTGCGACCTACACTAACCTGGCAGTTCCATGGCGGTACAGTTACACAAGGTCTCCACCCAGTGCGCCCTACACTAACCTGGCAGCTCCATGGCGGTACAGTTACACAAGGTCTCCACCCAGTGCGCCCTACACTAACCTGGCAGCTCCATGGCGGTACAGTTACACAAGGTCTCCACCCAGTGCGACCTACACTAACCTGGCAGTTCCATGGCGGTACAGTTACACATGGTCTGCACCCAGTGCGCCCTACACTAACCTGGCAGTTCCATGGCGGTACAGTTACACAAGGTCTCCACCCAGTGCGCCCTACACTAACCTGGCAGTTCCATGGCGGTACAGTTACACATGGTCTGCACCCAGTGCGCCCTACACTGACCTGGCAGTTCCATGGCGGTACAGTTACACATGGTCTCCACCCAGTGCGACCTACACTAACCTGGCAGTTCCATGGCGGTACAGTTACACAAGGTCTCCACCCAGTTCGCCCTACACTAACCTGGCAGTTCCATGGCGGTGCAGTTACACAAGGTCTCCACCCAGTGCGACCTACACTAACCTGGCAGTTCCATGGCGGTACAGTTACACAAGGTCTCCACCCAGTGCGCCCTACACTAACCTGGCAGTTCCATGGCGGTACAGTTACACATGGTCTCATACACTAACCTGACAGTTCCATGGCGGTGCAGTTACACAAGGTCTCCACCCAGTGCGACCTACACTAACCTGGCAGTTCCATGGCGGTACAGTTACACAAGGTCTCCACCCAGTGCGCCCTACACTAACCTGGCAGTTCCATGGCGGTACAGTTACACAAGGTCTCCACCCAGTGCGCCCTACACTAACCTGGCAGTTCCATGGCGGTACAGTTACACATGGTCTCATACACTAACCTGACAGTTCCATGGCGGTACAGTTACACATGGTCTCCACCCAGTGCGACCTACACTAACCTGGCAGTTCCATGGCGGTACAGTTACACATGGTCTCATACACTAACCTGACAGTTCCATGGCGGTGCAGTTACACAAGGTCTCCACCCAGTGCGACCTACACTAACCTGGCAGTTCCATGGCGGTACAGTTACACATTGTCTCATACACTAACCTGACAGTTCCATGGCGGTGCAGTTACACAAGGTCTCCACCCAGTGCGCCCTACACTAACCTGGCAGTTCCATGGCGGTACAGTTACACAAGGTCTCCACCCAGTGCGACCTACACTAACCTGGCAGTTCCATGGCGGTACAGTTACACATGGTCTCCACCCAGTGCGCCCTACACTAACCTGGCAGTTCCATGGCGGTACAGTTACACAAGGTCTCCACCCAGTGCGACCTACACTAACCTGGCAGTTCCATGGCGGTACAGTTACACATGGTCTGCACCCAGTGCGCCCTACACTAACCTGGCAGTTCCATGGCGGTACAGTTACACAAGGTCTCCACCCAGTGCGCCCTACACTAACCTGGCAGTTCCATGGCGGTGCAGTTACACATGGTCTCCACCCAGTGCGCCCTACACTAACCTGGCAGTTCCATGGCGGTACAGTTACACATGGTCTCATACACTAACCTGACAGTTCCATGGCGGTGCAGTTACACAAGGTCTCCACCCAGTGCGACCTACACTAACCTGGCAGTTCCATGGCGGTACAGTTACACAAGGTCTCCACCCAGTGCGCCCTACACTAACCTGGCAGTTCCATGGCGGTGCAGTTACACATGGTCTCCACCCAGTGCGCCCTACACTCCAACAGACAGCCCGTCAGGGTATAGGTGTCGTAATGATTCAGCTTCTTTTCCTCACAATTTCCCCACGGCGGGATCTCGTTTTGATACTGAAAGCAGAGAGCACTCATTAAAACGCGACCCGTCGGACCTATTTCCGTTTCCGAAACCCTGAACCAAAGGATTATGGGAAGTGTGAACAAGATGAATATACTTCGATGACGCCAAAGGAAACACACAAATTGAAACATGAGCGAGTTTCATCTTACGTTAATTTTTGAAATCCCCACATAGGCATGTGTTCCCGGCCCGATGGCGATGCCCTGTGTGTCCATTTTGGCGGGCTCCCCTCGAGGATGAACGTGGATTTTCAGCCCCACGTCGGACGACCCGCCTTGTGTGGGGTCTTCTGAATACTCGTTCTGTAAAGGTTGTAAAAGAAGAGACCAGTCTGAATTTTTGCATCATTTTGATGCACACACACACACACGCACAGACACACACACACACACACACGCACAGACACACACACGCACACACACACACACACACACATACACACACAGACACACACACACACAGACACACGCACAGACGCACAACGCGTCGTGCTGACTTCCTGACTTACTGCTTCCACATTGATGATGAGATGAAGCCCGTTGCCTGACCCTGAGATGGTCTGTTTGACGGACTCCTTCTCCGGGTCGCCGTTGAAGACGTAACAGTTGCCGAACTGGGACAGGGAGTGGGTGAAGTTCTGAAAGAAAAGCAACACACATTCGTCGGTCAATTCTGGACTATACGGAAGGATTGGAGGAGGGCTAGAGATTGCAACTTGATGTCCGACCGTAACGTGGATTCGGGTTGTCTTTAACGTTCACGTGGCTGGCTTACTTCCGGATGAGCTAAGATTATTGGTCGCGGCTTGCTTTCGACTTGCGGCTTGCTGTCGACTTGTTTATCAACGCTAGAAATGTGACAATATGACGAAAATATGTTGAAAATGTTAATGTCAAATTCAGGTACCTCAATATGTATCTACATAAACAAAAATCAATTTTTAGATCTGGCGTTACCGAAGCGTCACAAGGCTCTCCCCTCCATGTGCACCTGATCAGCGCTGTATCCAGTTGGAACCCTGCGTAGGTAGTGATGCTGGCCAGGTTGGGGAGAAAGGGAGTTGGGCTCGGTGTAGGTGTCGGGCCGTCTTCCATAGAAATCCCGGTCCCGACCATAGCCCATCGTTTCGGGAAGGCATACAGTGGAGCCAGGTAGACATTGACTTTCTCGTCTCTGGCAACCTTTGTTAAAGCATACCTGTGGTTGACGAAATAAACTTACATAAGTTACAGCAGGGGTAATCATCTATCAAAGGTAACCGCCGTCACAAGCAATGTGTTATAGATATCATATAATGAATGAGGTGCTGGTTTACTGACAATAACACAATAAAATGACTTCCAAATATCATACAATGGCAGCTGCAAATGGTTGGATTGAGGAATGGTTAACATTTGGCATCAAGATCTCCGGTGAACTTATATATTAATTTAACGCCATGGTCGCATGATCTCATGTCAATAAATATTCTATCAAAATACTTTAATTAACAATACATGCGATAATGAGGAATACAGCTAAAAGTGGACTACTATACATATTGTAACTACATTTGTATGGTTATATTCCAGCAGTATACAATGTACACTTAGGTCTACGTCACATTTCCCAACCGAGGCCCGGGCGGGCAGCTTAGGGGAACGAAAATGATGAAATAGTAGACACCAAACTATACAAGACGTAAACATTTCGATTTTTCGTTTCCATAAACAGCCCGGCCGGGCCCCGGTTTGGAAATGTGACGTCAGACTTACTTGTTGAAGTTACAGAAGGTGACGGCCGGGAAGTCCAGAGATTCCTCAAACTTGAAAGACACGTCTGTCACTGTGTCGTAGCTCAGATACGACAGGACACTGGGTGGGGGGAGATCAAGCCGAGAACACCTCGTTAGCCCTTGTCGTGCCGAACTTTTTTTTGCATATTAGACCCCCTTAAGGCTTAGGTCACATTTCCAAACCGGGCCCCGGAGGGGATGTTTTAAGAAAAGAAAAATTAAAATGTATACCTAGAAATATGCACATATTATGTCTATGAATCTTATTTTGACATTTTGTGTATTTGATGTCTTTTATATCATTCTTATTGCTCCCGAAAGCTGCCCGGCCGGGCCCCGGTTTGGAAATGTGATCTAAGCCTAACTTAGGCTTAAGCTGGGTGATTAATCAGATCAGTAAAACTTGATCTATTCTGTGCGGCTGCTGCAGATTACCTCCCGATTGATGCGGTTTGCTGCGATTTGCCGTATTTCAGTGAGAAATACGCCTAAAAAAGATACTAGACCCACACACAGGCATCATGAAGTTTCTGCATCCCGTATGTATACGGGCTCAGTAGGACAAGGGTTTAAGTAATAATGAACTTAAAAAAAACTTAACTCTCGCGAGAACTAGGTCACTCCGTGAGCAAGATGGACTGGATAGCCATCGAAAATTTGGAGGTACGTTTGCTTACCTTAATACTTGTACGTTTTACATAATATTCTCATTATAAAGTTAAGGGTAACTCGACGCAGAAACACCACCGGGATTACTGTGCAACAGTCCGTGCCACATGCAGTCTACAGACGAAACTTTAGAAACCTGATAAAACCATTAACGGAGGGGAGAGCTACAACTGTTTTAAACCCCACACAGGTTGTACCGGACAGGAGAGTGCAAAATGAGATGTCACCAACATTACTCACGTTTCTGTGATGAGATAGGCAGCGTATCCAAAACAGCCCAGGAAAATACAGAGCCAGATCAGACGGGCCCCCCAGTTCGGAGCGTCTGCGATCTGTGGCAAGGTAAACCGAGTTAGTCGACAGACACTTATCACATTTAACGAGCCTTTCAGTGGCAAAATGTAAGGTAGAGGATATTCACGTAGGCCAGAGTGATCAAACGA
Source organism: Branchiostoma floridae x Branchiostoma belcheri (assembly GCA_019207045.1). Taxonomy (NCBI): domain Eukaryota; kingdom Metazoa; phylum Chordata; class Leptocardii; order Amphioxiformes; family Branchiostomatidae; genus Branchiostoma; species Branchiostoma floridae x Branchiostoma belcheri. The sequence goes on along the minus strand of CM033025.1, from coordinate 6,385,555 downwards.
TCGACTTTATTAGTCGAAGCGCAGCAAACACAAGATTATACCGTGTCGGTAGAAGAAGCAGGGAACCATACACATATGGCGGCATGGCCGCAACAGATCTAGAAGCGATATATAAAACGAACTTTTATCAATGTATGTCATTTATAAAGCACATTCCCATAGTTATAAATAATGTTGCACCTTACAAACTTTTACAACAACGAAATGTTGCAAATGAACCAATCTGTGGTACGTGATGTCGAACGACACAGACAGAGGGTGCCGAGGTGCTTGGCGTCCAACCGTGCGACCCTTCCCGGTTAAGGGGTCGGTAGAAGGACGAGCAGTAGAATAATACTTTTGAAGTAAACTTGTTGGTTATTAGCTAAACGGCGCTGGCTGTAATCTCTTAAGGCGAATAACACAAGTTTGTTATGTTTTTTAAAAGGTGGGGCTTTTCGTCTCCCTCTGGTTCCAAAAAAGAAGTCAAATCCAACCTGTTTAGAAATAGCCAACACTAGTATTAGAGCAGAATATTGTAGAATGTTGCTTATAACTGTTTATTGTCACTTATATATCTACTATGTTCATACCATGTACTTGCAATTAGCCCTCGGGCACGAACTTGCAAATAAACTTCAATGTTTGGTTATGGCAACGTCCTACTCCTAGATGGACTGGGGTGGGGGTTGGGTGAAACGTTCATGGCAGTTGATTCTGATAAGATTCTGATAACAGCTAACACTGTATCTGTATCTATATAGCCGGTATAACCGCCCTTCGGCGTAACACACCAGCTTTGCAGTAACCACATTACTATAACCACACCATTATAAATGTAACCACCTTATGTTGTTACGAACCTTGTTTAGCCCATGGAGCGTCGTTCCCGTCGCAAACTCGTACTCCGGGGAATCCTCCTTTTCTGGTTTCTCCTCAGTGTTGTCCGACATTGCGCATTACTACGGAGCCCAACTGGTCAGTTAAAAAATCCTGGCGTCCTTGATATGAGTCCGATGATGTTTTTTTTCTGGAGCGGCCTCAGTGATACAGCAGGATCAATGCGTTTGTGTCGTCACAGAGATATGCCACGAAAGAATGGGCGTCAGGCGGCAGGTTGAACCATACACAGCTGTCTTTCCGAAGAGTGCACGGATTGAAAAAGTGACATTTGACCCTGTCAAAGCCACTGTTCAGCAGCTAAAACGATGGTCTGTTGTTGAGCTGCATCATGGGCTATTTAGTAATAGACACAGTGTTCTTTCAGAGGTGTATCAGGGATACCAGGCGTGTTTTGACTCCGCAGAGCGAAACGCACAGGTTGTGATGATCGGAGGTTGACTGGACAAAGACGTCAGTAGACCTTGTCAAAAATAGAAACGTTTACACGGCGCAATCCGGTTAACTCGTCGTCGGTGGTTTTCTGGGTCACTTTTGGCCTTGATCCAGTTCTTCAACATTACACCAGGTCACTGTCAATAATGTCAAATTGGTATAACTAGGCTTTGGTGTTGAAGACGGATATTGGCCAGTGTCCATAGCACTGAATCATTTTGTAACAGGCATGGTACAACGTGGGTGTATGTAATTTTTTTGGGGGGGGGGGGGGGGGGGGGGGGGGTTTGAAACCCCATTTATTAATGTTACGTACGTTGCTATAAGGCTCAACACAACACCACGTGATCTACTACTGCTGGGGCACGTTGCCAGGTAATACCCCCTTTCCACTAGGACGGCGCTCTCACCGCGCTCTCTCTGCGACCTAAAATTTGACATATCGCTCAACGAATTCTATAGAAAAGAAACGAATCTTTTTACACCTTGTGTGCTTTGTTGTCTTCTCAGTCACACTTTTACATTTTGTATGATATACCAAGTGTGAAAGTAAAGATTACACATATCCTATTTAGGTCGCAGTGAGAGCACAGCACGATCGCCGTCTAGTGGAAAGGGGGCCTAAGACGTACGGAATGCGATCTCTATTTTCGTATCTTGCTGATGTTGCGTTTTGTTGCCATGGCGGGCAGGAAAGGTATCAATCCAACCGAGCGGTCCCCTAATCTATCACCCTGTCAGCGAGCATTTCAGACTTGCAAATACTGCAATCCAAGTCACTGGAAAAACGTCTGAGTGGGCAGGCAATTCAGCTGCGACCGATTCTGTTTGCGTAGGATCGTTCTTGCAGGCGTCGGTAAAATGATCTTATAGCTGATGAGATAGCTCTTGAAATGGACCCTTTACACGGCCTTTCTCACTTCATCCAGGTGTAAAAATGGTACCTAACTTCGACCGGGGAGGGAAAGGAAAAGACAACCTTTACCCTCTGTCTGTACTGTGTATGCGGCACTGCTAATATAAGTTACTGACTTGAGCGCAGTGCTACATTGTCCCCTTCTGCCCAAAAGCAAAATAGACAAAAAAGACTCATATTCCTTTCTATTTGATTAGGGGGTATTGATGACAATGTTTAGTAACAAACTTCATGCCCGTATGGGCGTTGTACATTAGATCTAATGTAGCATCTCTAGATATACTCATAGTTTTTGTTGAAGCGGCTTTGAAACTTCTCCATCGTCAGGTTTTCATAGGATGAGCGGAACATTTCCGTCAATATTATCTCTAACATGTAGATGAAGCATATCCTGTTTGTTTCCCGTCAATGGCTTGGTCATGGAGACACAATAGGTAAGAATGCCGTCTTGGAGGATGGTAGCGTAAGCACGATACCTCTGTGTGGTCAGCCACAGTGACTGGAACCACCTGCCACAACATTCCGTACGATGCACTGACCCGTTTTCCATCAACACAGTTCCTTTAACTGATCAAATACCCATGGAAAACTGTGACCTTTTTTGGACCCCTTTGCTATGGTATCATTTCCAAGGCCACAGTGACAGACCCAGGCGACGGGCTCTTCTTGTGGTTAGAGTTCGAGGGAAAACGTTTCAGCGGTAAGTTTAGTGTAATGGTGGTAAAAAAATCATTTTTTGTAGTCTCTTTGTTCCTCAACCCTTTTTTGTTTACGACGTAACATTTTAGAAGCCTGTAGCTATCCACAAAAATGACGGTTCTTGCTAAACATGAATTCTAAAATATGCATTCATTCTAAATCCTTGCAATCAAATTGGCTTAGCGATATAGTGACAACCTACATATTTTGAACAACACTCGACACTCGCATCTTAACAGAAAGGTATAACTTAAACAAAATACCGTCCAGTTATTTTGTTTCTTTGTTTCGCCGGAAACTTAAATTTCCTATGAATGGAAACAAGAATTACGATTTGATGACTAGTGATTTGAGAGTATGTAGTCTTTTCCCTGTTTGCCGTTGGTAATACCGTGACCCTTTCTTGCAGGTAATCCGAAATTTCCTCTAACGACAGGACCTGGCCTGGCTGTTCCATGGCGGAGGAAGAAGAAGAACAGTCTCCTGAGAGGGAGTGGGCCTCGGGAACGACTTTACATGGCCCAGCAAAGGTGAGGAATGGTTATACTAATCGAACAACGCACAATATTTTCCTGCCATTTTCTTCCTAGTAGCAGAATTTCAATAATCGTAGCAACATAAGACAGTATTTGCGTGCCGTTGTCTTTCAAGTAAGAACGTCACATTTCCAAACCGTTCGGGCTGTTTATGGAAACGAAAAATAGAAATGCATACGTAGAAATATACACAAAAAATGCCCACGACTATTATCTGTACGTCTTGTCTAGCTTGGTGTCTTTTTTATCATATGTTTTGTTCCCGAAAGCTGTCCGGTCGGGCCCCGTTTTAGAAATGTGACGTAGGCCCCAACAGAACCACCAGAATGATATCACTTTTCGTGGATATGTTAGGTGGATGAATGTGAATCGAAGCAAATTGCGCCTTATGATAGTCACTTCACACGTGACGAATTTCTTGCTTTACTCACTGCTTTCCGATTGCTTTATATGTCACTTTTAAGCCTTATGATCATGTTTTGATGAAGGTTACTTCACACGTATTGTTTTTACACCTCCATTACGCTAGGGCGGCGAACTCGGTACAGCGGAGGGATTTAACAGGGCCCTAGACAACTAATTTCATAGATAATAACGAACCTTTCTTTATCTTTATCATTGTATGTTTTGTTATCTTTCCTGTCATGCTTTTCCTTTTTGCGTGATATTTCTTTTATGAAATAAAAGCTCCAAATAAGGTCGCAGCGAGCTCGCCGTCTAGTGGAATGCGGGTCGTAGTGAATTTATCCCTCGGGTTTATATTCACGTTAATTAGCCTCATTACTCAACACATTGGGTACCTACTGGCTACTACCCTATATATTATGTATTATTATTCTGAGAGGCGATAACCCTCACTGTGTACAAGTAGGCAAATATATCCACGACTGCTTACACCATAGAACCAATAGTGTAAATGACATGCTACATCCAATATGTTGACTTATTCATACCTATAGATATCCATATATGTCTGTTTAGTTGTACTGTAAGTAGTTGTTATACATGTAGACCTTACGAAAGTCGCTGTACTTTTGTCGTGTCAATAAAGATTTGTTTCTATATTATTATCATTATTATCATTATTATCTAGATAGTGCCCGTAGACAACGTTGTTTCTCCCACGGTTCTGCTGTAGGTTGTTGACGCCCCCAACTGGGTGGTGCGGATCCTCTGGCTGCTGCTGTTCCTCTTCAGTCTGGGATACGCCACCTACCTCATCGCTACGTCGTGAGTGAGCGATCTTAACTATTCATCAATCGATCAATCAATCAATCAATCGATCGATTGATCAATCAGTCAATAAACAAAACAAAAATCTGTTGATTTCAGTAGATGGATTTATATAGACTGTCATGTTGTTATTCATTGCAAAGTATTTATTGACGGAAATGACATATAAAGGGACAGGATAATAAAATAAGAAATTATGACATACTAAGAAAACGCAACAAAATACGGCACGAATGTCCACGAAATTCCATGTTCAAACTTTATCACGCATTTGTAAAAGTTCCATATTCAAACTTTGAAGCAACAAAATTGAACTTTCTTTCCATCGCCTTTATTTTCGATGTTGTTTAGCATTTATAATGTGTAAAGTAATGTGATATTTTGTTTAAGGATTATCGACTTCATCAGCTGGGGCACGGTGACGGACCTGAAGCTGGAGTTCACGGATCAGCTGGAGTTCCCGGCGGTCACCATCTGTAACTTCAACAAGTGAGCTTCAGGACTTTGTATATATTTGTTTTGTTTATTTCACACAAATAGAAACAAAATATACATGTGAATTGTGCTGTGGAAGATGGAGACTAATAATAAGGTATACAGATTGCCTTTACGCATGTTTCTCCGTACTACAACTTTTGTCACATTTCTACTTGCCTCCATGAGAGCCTTACATGTGTGTCTGCGAGACCGCTCCCGGCCGTTTTGCATAACGACTGCCAAATAGCGAAATGTCGGTCTTTTGGGGGGTAATGGGGAAATCACGAAATGCTCACAAAGAAGTTTCGAGACCTATTTGACTTTGATTTCTACAACGGGATCAACCAAGAATAACTATTCAGGACGTTTCGTAAACCAATAGACTAATGTTTCCTCCGCATTTTAGCAATAGAACGATGGTGTGTACATGTCCTGTAGATTCTCAATTTCTGAAAGATCACCGTATCAAAATTTCAATCCTATTTCTTGGAACAAAAGAAAACGTAGCAGTGTTTTTATCCGTTTTTCTGTCAATAGACAGGAAATGCTACGAGAGGTATGGGTTACTTATCGGTGCAATATAGCCTTGGTCACCAGGGGGAGACACTAGATGGGGGATCAAATTATTCGACGCCAGGGCCCCATACGTCTTACGGTCGTCGCGACATCACTATCGTCGCAGCTATTCTTGGGACGCTATGGAATCTGCACCGATGATAGGAGTATCAGGATGGAGCTGCTTTTTTAATTGATAAAAAAAAGCTTGGAATGCGCTTGGCGTTCGTCGGAAATGCGTTAGACATGCAATCAGCATACGTTGAGTGCGCTGATCCGGAATACGGTCGGACTGCGACATGCATACGCACCTAATCGCAGCAAGAAAATTGTGTTTTGCACCGCATACGCAACTTATACGGAATTTCGCACGGACGTGAACAGCACGCACTTGCACGTACGGCGGGTTTGTGACCACGGCTACAGAGACGCAGACATTTAAAAAAACATTCTTCCCTCTTTTTAGGTGAAGTAACGACAAGACAAATTGAAATTGGCAGACATACAAAGCTTTATTAAGTTTATCATTATTATGAGCTTTCAATGTTGTCACCAATTCCTGAACATGGTCATACAATATTTCACTGTCACGTACAACATAGTGTACCTGATGGATCGATCCAGGCTGTCCATCACGTTTCGACCGTATTCCGGACGCACACAACTTATGCTGATTGCATGCCTTACGCATTTTCGACGAATGCCAATGGTATTCCAAGCTTATTCTTTATTAAGTAATTCCATTTAAAGACTCTCTCTTGTGGTAAAGCGCCATTGAAACCATCCTTAATGTCCCGTGTTTTCATAAAAACCTGTTTTAATCCTTGCAGGTTTGAGAAAGACCTGCTGTGCATGGACGAGCGCGCTGTGGAGTACCTGCGTCCTCTGATCGGGAACGACACCATCTGTGAGTACGACAACAGCACGTCTCCCACGCCCGGCCCCACGTACTACCCCATGACGCTGGCGGGCATCACGGCCTACACCGGCTTTCAGATGGACCAGTACGCGCTGAAGGAGTGCACCTGGAGAGGGGAGAGGTGCACCTGGCAGGTACGTGACCTACGTCAGTCTTCTGCGTTTACTTATTTTGACCCGATTCAAAACAGTCGAGAAGGTGATGGCGAGCTTGACGACTATGGCGCTCTCTGTAGGCTTCCATAGCGACCTTGGCGATTCCACCGCGTTCTAACCTCTAAGTCACACTCTTACATGCTGTATGATATACCCAGTATGAAATCAAAGGTTCCACAAATCCTATTTAGGTCGCAGTGAGAGCGCATTGCGATCGCCGTCTAGTGGAAAGGGGACCAATTTGAGGTTGCAGAGAGAGCGCGGGTAGAGCGCCGTAACAATCGGTTTCGTGATATCGGTTTGTTGCGTTGGGGATCTTTGTGACCAGAATTTGAAAATGATTTGTTCAGTGCCATGCGTAACCATGCTTCAATCAATCGTTCGCATGCATCATATGTTGATGCGTGGCGGCTACAGACAGTTCAGACAGTTCTCGCCACGTTGTTCTACATTGGGCGTGGACAGTCCAGTCGGATCTGGGGACCCCCAGCTCCCGGAGTGTGTTGAAGACCTGATCTTCCCATCTCCCTCTTAGTCTAACAAAATTCCATATACATACCCAGAACTTCACGCACGTGTTCGGGGAGTACGGGAACTGTTACGTCTTCAACCAGAAGACTTCAGGAGAACCTCTGCAGCAGATCATCCCGGGGCAGGGCAACGGGCTGCACCTGGTCCTGGACGTGCACGAGGTAAGTACTGCTTCTGGTTCTGGTTCTGTTCTGCTCTGTTCTGTCCTGTTATGTTTTGAACTGTACTAGGAAACACCCCGTTGTATTGGACCTACATCACATTTCCAAACTACTCGGCAGGGATGTTTGTTGTGGAAACGAAAAAAATAGAAATGTATACGTAAAAATATACACAAATAGGCCCACGACTATTCTCTTTACCTCTTGTGTAGTTTTACTTTTCGTTTCTCCCGTGTTTTTAAGTTGCGGCTGCCTTACAAAGATAGTTATTGAAATAGAGCAATCACGCCTCCTATCGGTGGTATGAGGCAGTTGCACCCTGTGCCTCGTCAGCAATGGGCAACAGGGCCATGATTAATTGAATCAATCCATGCCCGTAGCCAGGGGGGGTTCGGGGGGTTCGGAAGAACCCCCCCACTCGCTCAAAAGGTCCGCTTTTTCAGGATCGAAGGTCCACTTTTTCATGTCCAAGATTTTTTTTTCAAAGGCATGACTGATTTGCATTTTTCCTTGATAGACATTTCAGCCAATCGTAGTAAGTCTATCAGCAAAATTTGCCCCAGAAAGTGCAGGAAATGGCTTTTCAGAGGGTCCAGATTTCAAAATTTCCCCGGACCTCCATTGCGACGCCTCACGCCTTTGGTGTGGGACATGGTGAAAATATGTCGAGGGAGTTGGCCTCAAAGCCTTGTCCTTTAATAGAAATTCCATTAAACTTCGCAAGCGATTTTTGACGGTCAAAATGCAGGAAATGGCGTTTCAGAGGGTCAAAATTTCATTTTTTTTCCGGGGGAGCATGCCCCCGGACCCCCCTAGGTACCTCACGCCTTCGGCGTGAGTCTCGCGCCTGCGGCGCTCGATGGTCCCACATTTACTAAAAAGAACCCCCCCCAACCGAAATCCTGGCTACGGGCATGCAATCAACACCTTAATCGCAGATTCTTGGTCGAGGGTTTGAAGGCAACAGGAAAGGACAGGCAAATGATCTAAAACAGTATATCATGTCATTCATGTGTCTATGCTACTCTAAGAGCTATTCATAAATTCTAACTTATTGGGTCAACCATAGGGTGAACCCGCTGTCTATAGGGTGGGGTGAAGTGATGTTGTAATATCTGCCCTTTCGGTGCAAATTTAATTTGCATCTCTACCTATCTACTGTCACTGCTAAGGGTGCAGTCACGTATGTCATTCGCATGCATCCTAACGAATGTGTGTTCACATGCAACCCCTAGTAGAGTGGAGTACTAGTAGAGTAGAGTTCTTCTGGCGCAGGTAGGAACGTCCAGTTCCAACTATTTATTAGGCCACACTTAAATTTCAGGTCACTGTCATTCCAGGTAGCTTTGGTCATCCAGAGCTCTGTAGTTACAGTAATACACACTATGTAATCGAATGTGGTTATCCAGTCTCCCCTTCAAGCAGTTTACACTTGTAGATGTCACCGCAGAATCTGGTAGGATTTATTATTTCGCCATGCCTTCTACACGGAGAACCCGGACATTGGACAACAGCAATACTCTGTTGTCGGAGGTTACTGTACCCTCCGTCACAGAGTAACAAACTATGTTGTAAAAAAAAAAATAATAATAACCATTATTGTGATAAGGTATTTTTATGCTACATACGCGTGTTTGACATGCAATACATTTTTTTCGCCAGGCCTTCTACACGGAGAACCCTGACACGGGCGGGACGACAGACGTCGGCGTGAAAGTGCACATCCATCCGCAGGGCGAACCCGCCAAGATGGACATCCAGGGGATCCCCATCGGGCCCGGCAGCCACGCTTACATCGGCATCTCACAGGTTACGGTAAGTCTCCGCGCTTACATCGGTACCTCACAGGTTACGGTAAGTCTCCACGCTTATATCGGCATCTCACAGGTTACGGTAAGTCTCCACGCTTACATCGGCACCTCACAGGTTACGGTAAGGCTCCACGCTTACATCGGCATTTTACAGGTTACGGTAAGTCTTCACGCTTACATCGGCATCTCACAGGTTACGGTAAGTCTCCACGCTTCCATCGGCACCTCACAGGTTACGGTAAGCCCCCACGCTTACATCGGCATCTCACAGGTTACGGTAAGTCTTCACGCTTACATCGGCATCTTACAGGTTACGTTAAGGCTCCGCGCTTACATCGGCTTCTTACAGGTTACGGCTCCGCGCTTACATCGGTACCTCACAGGTTACGGTAAGTCTCCACACTTACATCGGCACCTCACAGGTTACGGTAAGTCTTCACGCTTACATCGGCACCTCACAGGTTACGATAAGTCTCCACGCTTACATCGGCATCTCACAGGTTACGGTAAGTCTCCACGCTAATACATCCACTGCACTAAAACAAGAATTTCTGGCAATTTTTGGTTTCTTACACTACCGTGGAACTTGGCATGTCCGGGTCGTATAAACGAATTTCTAGCCACGGTGTGTCCGGTGCCGAATATCCCCAATCATTGCCGGACATGGCCATGTCCGGTAGTTCGCGGTACCCGCACACTGCGTGTCTTGAGAAGTGGTTCAGTGAAGGGGTAGTGTGTCTTGAAGTGATAATTGCTATCAATGTTGTTTTTTTTAAGAAAATGGTACTGAAAACAGCATAAAAGTATCCATAGAATAAAGAAAGGACAAATTTCTTTCTCTGTATCTTATTTCTTGTATTAAAAAAGCTTATGATCCTGATAACATTTTAACGTGTGTATATTCAACTTACGGTACCGCAGAGTGACTTTAGAAAGTTCAAAGTTTGCTCATGCTGCATGAATGATAAGATATTACAATGCAACAAAATGTTTGACAGTTGAAAATGTCTATTTCGTAACATTCTGTTCCGTTTGCTTATTTACTGATCGTGCCGGGAAAAGGCGCGTTACTGGATGTAAACACGCACGTTCTAATTCTGTAAATAATGTTCGATACGGCAGTAGCATCTTACAGTAAATTTGCAAGTTTGTTCAACTTTTGGGATTGGGATACCCATGGATGAAAATCTACACGCTACAGTATTTTAGAAAGAAACAGACGTTAATAAACTGCCTTTTTCCCCTGAACGCCCCCCCCCCCCCCAAATACACATGCAATGTTTTGTTCTGGATACATGGCGTCGGTACGCGATCGCGACACGCCTGACTTACTGGCTACAAAAATCTCCCCCCCCCCCCAAAAAAAATATTGCATACACATATATTGAAACTAAATGTACAGGTTGATGTTATGGTACCGTTCTGATTGTTTAGCTATCCGGCCAGACACAGGGTGTAGTTAAATGTTTATTTTATTTGTTGGAAGGATTTCTGCGAACGCAAACAATTTCTATCAAATCCTATGGAGGTTAGAAAAACATAAGAACTTCAGTGATAGGTTTATTTATGATATATAACGATACACGACAAGCTCATGTTAGTGAACAAGAAAATAAGACATACAAATAGTATGTAATAAAGATTTTCAAGATACTTAAAGGAGGTTAAAAGGAGCCTAAGAATGGGTCCCCTTGGTTTATATAAACAGAAAACACACACGCATGACGCGTAGGGTAGATAATTGAATGTGTTCTTTGTTAGGATATGCATGAAAGTAATACATGTATATATAGAAGCATTGTACGACAAACAAATTTTTTGTGGCAGGGAAGTTGATAACTACGCACGTCGGGGCCCTCGTATTCGTAACGTTTTTATGCTTTGTGATAATGCTAGTTGGACCAAGGAGGTTAATAGTTCACTATTGTTGTAGGATAGAGTAAACGTTACGTTTATTATCAAAGTGATGTCTGAAACCGTAAACAATTACAGCTGCACTTTGCCACCTAATACCGTGTGGGTATTGTTTGACTAACTGTATTGTTTGACTGTCTGTGAATTGCGACCATGTGACAATAAGCTGAATTCTGAGCTTACTTTGTCCGTCTATATGCAAATACGCATAAATCGCAGCCAATTGTATTCCACATAGCAGTTGGGTAGACCAATCAGCACACGTGTTACGATTTTCAAATCTTTCAATCCCATCTTTCAGTTGGCATTCGGAGATGACCTTGTTTCTGTAAAGTAGTGCTTTCACCCAGCTCCTATCCCGATAGCAAAATCTTTGTATGCACGCCAGACGGCCCCACGGCCAGCGAACAATGAGAGCTTGGAAATACTCTACCCCCGTCAAGATCGGACACCATCTTTCTGTGGAACTGCATCCAACTACCAACGTCATGGGACATAGTTCTGTTTAGAAGGGTAACAACCGGTGCACCGAAGAGCCCAGCTGTTGTTTTGTGTGGTTTGAGTTTCAGCAAGAAAGGTCTTTGTCACTACGTCGAACGCGAGAAGGGCTAGCTGCTGCCGTTTCACGATGGATTGAATACTACTGTTATGTGAACTTTACAAGCCCGTGCTCCTGACTAGCATCGGTTTGTGTAGAAGACCGCCTGGACAACAGAATTTGTGAGAGCAGCAATGCAGAAATCAAGAGATCTACAGGAGTTTATGTTATCAAATTGGAAGCGACCATACAGTTTGTTGGGCGACTGCTTATGGAAATAGTGATGACCCGGACCTATGGCAGCAGACCGACATATATTTGAAGCGAAAAGAGCGACGGAGCCCACCAGGAGCAGTCCAAAATAGTTAAAAATAAAACAAAAAGCAAAGTTAATACACATTTTGAAAGAATAAAGGAAACTTATACAAAGCTACATGGGAAGGGGGGTAATCCTAGGTCGGCAGGTGTGGTAAAACAACACTCTTTTTAATGACAAAGGGTGTAATGAACGCGCTCTAGTCGAGGTAGATAATTAGGTGATAATTGCCCGGTAATTTATGCATGGAGCTACCGTGCGGCACGGCAAAAGTGTGGGGTGTCCGGGTATATAGAGAAGTATAGCGGCTAAATGAGCGGGAACGTTCGGGCCTTATACACGTCCCGGGCACGAAGTGGTTCGTTTCCGTGCATCCTCGGGTGTGCCAGTTGCCCGGACAGACAGTCTGTCCGGTATGATACGTACCGTGAATGCCCGACCATTTCGAATTTTTTGGGTGCATGCCCAGGAGTTTCCACCACGTAAACTCGGCTTTTCAAGCAGTGATCGGCATCTCACAGATTACGGTAAGTCTCCACGCTTATATGGGCATCTCACAGATTACGTTAAGTCTCCACGCTTACATCGGCATCTCACAGGTTACGGTAAGCCTCCACGCTTACATCGGCATCTCACAGGTTACGGTAAGCCTCCACGCTTACATTGGCATCTCACAGGTTACGGTAAGCCTCCACGCTTACATCGGCATCTCACAGGTTACGGTAAGCCTCCACGCTAATACATCGGCATCTCACAGGTTACGGTAAGTCTCCACGCTAATGCATCGGCATCTCACAGGTTACGGTAAGCCTCCACGCTTATATCGGTATCTCACAGGTTACGGTAAGTCTCCACGCTTACATCGGCATCTCACAGGTTACGGTAAGCCCCCACGCTTACATCGGCATCTCGCAGGTTACGGTAAGCCTCCAATAGCCTCGGACCGGCAGCCACGTTTACATCGGCATCTCACAGGTAACGGTAAGCTACTCTCCAAGCAGAGGTTGAATCGCGCAGATATAGTAGTAGTCGAAAAAATACACTCGCGCTCTTCCTACTTAGGAAGAGCGCGAGTGTAATTTTTTCGACTACTACTATATCTGCGCGATTCGACCTCTGCTTGGAGAGTAACGGTAAGCCTCCAGGCTTCCATCGGCATCTCACAGGTTACGGTAAGTCGACGCTTACATCGGCATCTCATAGGTTACGGTAAGTCTCCACGCTTACATCGCCATCTCGCAGGTTACGGTAAGTTTCCACGCTTATGTCGGTATCTCATAGGTTGCGGTAAGTCTCCGCCCTCAATATCAGAAGATTTGGTTGTAGAAGGCATTAAACGGCTTTGTAGGACTAGCCAATCATATCATAGGACCGAGTCACATTCGTCGTAGGAAGCCTTACAGTCGTCGTGCATTCTTGGAACAGTTGCACGTATCGCACAACTGTCTGGTTCACAAATAAAGATTGTCTTCGATCCTTATCGGCGATTGGTTCTACCATAGCCTGATTAAAACTTAAACGCCATCAAAATCGTACGTCGACCCGTCCATGGACGAATGTGACCGTACCGTCGGAGAAAACAGCCATGCTGAAGGACAAGTCGCTGTACGCCTATCATCTATAAAGTTTTAAAACTTGCAAAATGCAAAAAATTAATTTTGTTTGTATTTCATCGTCCACACAGTATCAGAATGAAATCCCGCCATGGGGCCTGTGTAAGGACCTGGATCTGGAGTACTACGACACCTACACCCTGACCGGCTGTCTGATGGAGTGTATGGCTAAATGGGTGGAGAGAGAGTGTGGCTGCACGGCACTGGAGCTCCCAGGTCAGTCATGAACAGCCTTCTCTTCAATGTAAATTCTCTCTCTCTCTTTCTCTCTGCGTCTTTCCCTTTTTATCTCTGTCACTCTCATCCTGTCTCATTTTGCTCCATCTCTGTCTCTCTCTGCATAGCACTGGAGCTCCCATGTCTTTAACAGAAATTCTGTCTCTCACCCTCCCCCTTCTCTATTTTTTGCTCTCACTCTATGTCTCCCTGCCTCTTTTTTGCTCTCTCTCTTCCCTTCTCGCTATTCACATCTACCACCAGTACTATCCCCCGACTACCGCCCCTATATCACAACAACAACAACAACAGCAACGAGCACAAGTAACTTTGATCATTCTTTTTCCAGGGAACCTGACCTATTGTGAACCTCAGCAGATCGTCGACTGTGTCCTCGGAGTCAAAGGTAAACTTGGCATCTCTTAACGATTAAAGGAAAATTAACCAACGTAAGAAAGCAAACAGTTCATGGCTGAAGGGGGTTGTGATGAAACCAACCTAGTACCAATATGAAATCAATATATTCAATATTCAACCTATTTAGAAATCGACAAAACTAAGATTTTAGTTCATCTTTTTACCATTTTTAGCACTGTTTATGTATGTTTCCTATGCTTCCACCATGTACATGCACTTGTACGTGTACTTGCAATTAGTCTCCGGGCATGAAATTGCAAACAAACTTTCAATCATTAAACAATTGAAGCAGCGCTGAAGGTGAATCTTCCTGACTGTAACCTTCTTTGTTTCCTCATCAGACCAGATCACCACCGGAGCCTTGGCGTGCGACTGCCCCACACCCTGTCGGATCCAGACGTTTGACTACTTCGTGTCGTACGCCGGTTGGCCGAACCATATCGTGGAGGTGTACCTTGGGCAAGAGAATAACGTCGACATGCAGTACATGCAGTACGTATATGTCTACTTTCACTATCAAAACCAAACTGACACACCCCTTAGAGCGCCCTCCTACCCACCGCTAATGCTTAGGTCACGTTTCCATACCAGGGCCCGGCCGAGAAGATTGCGGAAACGAAAGAGAAACTGTCTACTACGGAATATAACGTTACACAAATTATTGTCATGACTATTTCATTTCGTTCTGAGTGCTTTGTTGCCTCTTCTATTGCACTTTTCGTTCCCGAAAGCTGCCCGGCCGGGCCACGGCTTGGGAATGCGACATAAGCATAAGCGACCAAATGTTTCATAACTCTAAGAACAAATTTCTGTACATTTTGTGGTCTTCAAAATCGTGTTTTTACATCGTTCCTCATCCGTTTCCAGGAACAACTGGGCTTCTATTGACGTGTTCTACGAGGAGCTGAACTTCGAACAGATCACCCAGAAGAAGGCCATGACTCCGGGCGACCTGCTCAGTAAGTCACCACGTCATAAAATGACGTCATATGTATTTTAGATATCAATTTCGATCCGCCATCTTGGATCAAATGTTGATGCCATCAGCTGGGCACCCCGAAACTGATGCGAGCGTGCATGTGGATAAAACAATTTGAAAAAAAAAGTCATTACGAAATCCATGTGGTTAGGAAGATGACTTAATATTTTAAGTATGATATATCGTATGATAGATTGTTAATTTTCATTTTCTTACATTTGGAATTGATTTTGGAATCCTATGAAATTTTAATCAAAATATCGCTTTCCAATATTTTTCTTGGAATTTGCGCATATTTTGCTCATTTTGCAGCTGCTTTGTACGATTTTTATATAAAACTTTTTCCTTTGGACACGGCCGAAAATTGATCCATCCATATAATCAAATCAACATGGCCTTTAATATGGACAAGAACTTGTCAGAGTAAAGTATGAAGTAGCATGAGGGTGTATGGGTACATTACATTTCTATTTTTGACGCTGTTACTCTATTTTTGACGCTAATAATACTAAGCAAAATATCAAATTTTTCGATAATTTTTGTTTTCCCCTATTTTTCAGGCGGCCTTGGCGGTCAGCTCGGCTTGTTTGTGGGTGCCAGCGTCATCACCTTCATGGAGTTTCTGGAGTACTTGTTGAAGAGACTGACGTATTGTTGTAGGAAAAAGAAAAAGACCAACAAGGTGAGCGCCAGCACCTCTCGGTCCGAGGTCTGGGCGGCTGACAAGATCGATCCTCTGAAACTGCAAAAAGTCAACATGTTGCAGGAAACAAAGATGTACAAGGAGTAGCTATAGGCGGCGGCATTTCTTGTCATTATACAAATGTACAAAGTGTTCAGTTATATACCTTACTGGCAAAAACCTTCAATGTTTTTGAATACTATAAAAGTTTTATGCAACGTTCCTATTTGCACTGATCCCTACGGCGGTGTTACATGCATGTAGTAACCGACTCTGAAGGCCACAAATATGTCCAGGTGGACCGCCGGATACCTCGGGGGTACCTGTCGGTGTTTTCATGATTATGCAATGGCGTCTATTTTTGTTGGGGTCGGGATTTATTTCAACCCCGAGTTTAGAAAACATCCAGGAGCCCGGCGTTGCCCCAATATAGCCCGAGAAGCCACAGTATCCTGTGGGACCACGTAGGGGCCACGCCCGAAAGTACTGAAAAATAGCCCGTACACTAGCGGGAGAGGCCCCTTTATCCAAAAGGGACCATAGCATTACTGTGTGTATTTTTTGCCTTGCTAATATATTTGCCAGTCTCACTGAGCTGCATGAGATCTGAGTCTCGCGTAGTTGTACGATATTTGACCTCTGAAGAAAAAGATGCCTCAAAAGCTTTTCCGCAATGTGTGTATTTTTTGCTTTATAACATCAAATGGTTTATGAAGGTCAGATAGATAAGGCTTAAGGGCAATGCGTTTTTCTCATTTTTCTTTACAGATAAATATAAAAATATAAGAAATATAAACTAAAGCTTTACAAGCAATTATATTGATCAATTTCTAGTCCTTACAAGACAGTTCATTTGTATCAAAAGGTTTGCGTTTTATTCAATTAAAGGTAACAAAAGAACACACAAAACTCGTTGGTATGAAGTACTAATGACATTTATTGACAAATGTTGCCAACTTAAGTTGAAACCGCCACGCACAAAAGTACAGACAAAACAACAGTAACGGATGAAGAATTTTACGTCACAAATATTTTCCGATGATGTATCGATCTCTACCATTATACAAAACTACCACAAATCTACAGTCACCATCTACCCCAACTTACGTCATAATTCCCTTTACACGCGGACAAATTCAACTTGAGAGCACTTGCCAATATTTCTCCAATATTTACTTTCCTGTAAGTCTTCCGATCTCGCTCTTTCTTTCATTCAAACGATATCAAATGTTCTACAATTATTTACGATGCAGTCAGCCCTGGCCTCCCATGCATTCTGTACACTTTGATCACGTAACTGGTAGTGGTAGATTAACATTTCATGATAAGGTATAGCTACAGGCAAGTGTCTTCAGTTCGTGGCGAACAAATGTCTTATTCTTATCCCTCAGCTGTCCCCAGGGAGTAACATTGACAAGTGCTAACAACTATAATACACCACGAATGTCTTACGTTGTGGCATTGCGATTCGCTTACAATATTGCTAAAAATGGCTTATTAAAATTACACTGTAAAAAGCGATTAAAAGTCGTCAACTTGGCATTCTTGTTCCCAAACACCATTTCTCGTGTTTGTCACTGCGAGCGTTCTCGTTTCTATCCTAGTACATAGAGCATGGAGTGACCAACCATTACAAAAAGACATCTTTTGTAGGAATGTCGGAAGGCAACAAACGGAGTAAACAGTTCCAAATCTCTCGAAATCCCCCCATAATCTTCCCATTCATTATAATAAATTTAAGGATATAACCAAGTGGTTAATAAGGTGCGAGTTTGCAACTTTGAACTTTGTAGCCGCATTAGACAAACTGTGTCCGAAGATAAATCTCTTCGCCTTTCAATACTTTTCCGTATGAAAATATGGTTAAGGTTGCAATGACAGCTGAACGTATTGAACATGGGCACAGGATACACAAATGATAACCAAACTTACTCTGCCTGGATGAGAAACCATTTTGCTTATAGATTTTGATGCTACATGGTGTCATACATACGTATCAAAGAACCCTACTAGTGCTGAAATATGTATGTTTATCCGTTTTTTTTTCTGAATAAATGAGCCCGTTATGTTAATGTCACTAAAAGTTGCTCTACTGTCTGAGTGGTCTGGTGTAACATAAACAAGTTATGGTGGAAGACTTTCGGTTGCCTGGCATGAAACAAGAACCCGCGGTCACGTCGTACATCCG
This sequence comes from Branchiostoma floridae x Branchiostoma belcheri, assembly GCA_019207045.1. Taxonomy (NCBI): domain Eukaryota; kingdom Metazoa; phylum Chordata; class Leptocardii; order Amphioxiformes; family Branchiostomatidae; genus Branchiostoma; species Branchiostoma floridae x Branchiostoma belcheri. The sequence continues at coordinate 6,367,385 of CM033025.1, read as the reverse complement.
GTATCTGCGGAGGGGTAAGAAATAATTAGTTTCTTTATTTTTTGTGATTCAAAGCCACAAATAAATAATTATAACAAACAAGGCCATAACAAGCTTGCGACAGAAATACGAAAAATTGAAGTTCTGCTGCAGTACCAAGGTCCGGCATCAGGGGGGGCCAATACCGACCTTTGTCTTACCAACACCACATACCAAATATCTCAATCCATTCAGACATGGAGAGGTTCTTAAGTCATAACTACAGATATGCGGAAACGCATACACATACCCAAATACAAACACAGGCTGCAGTACCGTAAGAAGCCACCAGGGGGCCCAAAATCAAATAATCACTAAGACCTATCCACATATCAATCACTAAGACCTATCCACATATCAATACAATCCGTCCAGACCTTCTCGAGTTATGCTGCCCATCATTAAAGTTCATTTCCTTCATACCAGTTAATTCATCCCACATGTATAATACTAGATTTTCTGTATCCAACAACTTCAGACTACCCAAACCTAAAACAAACAGTGGAAAACGTACATTTCTGTACCGAGCAATTATGCTCTGGAACTCATTGTCATCTGACATTAAGTCACTGTGTACACTGTCCAGTTTTAAACAAGCTATCTCAAACATTGTCATCTAGACCTCTGACCTCTAGACACTGTACTCTATTGTACTCTATTGTAAATACTTTGTGATTGTTGTATTTTTTAAAATGTATGTATTCATGTTGATTGAACCTTGGAAGACTAGCCCGTGAGGGCTAAAAGGTTTCTTAATAAACAACAACAACAATGGAGGTAAACACAGTAGCTAAGGTATCCAGACAACGTTATATTCAGTGGTTTGTGCGACGACAATACATACGATAGGTACCTGGTCCATCAACACTGAATACCCACCTAATATTACTAGACAGTTCCCTCTTTCATTCCATAGCTACATTTCGTTGAGTTCGTTCAGAGCTGCATCCAGATCAGCCTTTGCTCCCTGGTACTTCTCTTTCACTTCTTCTAATTGGTCTGGAATTGTGAGAGATAAAAGCGTGAGATATATTCCAGGTGATAAAGGGTGTCTTCTGTGTCTGTATCTATATAGCCGGTCTGACCGCCACTCTACATTTTGAGTTACGTAGATGTAGGTTAGACATCCAGGTAACAAGATACGCCAAAAAGCATTTACTCTCAAGCAACTGGATATGGTATTGGAAACGGTCAGACGTTTCAACTCGCATCCACTAGTTTCCGTCATTGAAACTGAGTAACTGCTTTTTGGCGTAAATTTTGAGTTATTGGGTTCGACTTCATTTTATGAGAGATAAGAACTTCTTGGGAATGCGGTCCTAATACCCCCTTCACATTAGGCGAAAATCGATCGGACGACGAGTCTGCGAGCTCTAAATTACGAGGAGGCATGACCATGCTGCCGACGAAGGAATGACAGAGTTCCCCCTTTCCGTCAGGGTCATGCCTCCTCGTAATTTAGAGCTCGCAGACTCGTCGTCCGATCGATTTTCGCCTAATGTGAGGGGGGTATAAACAAGTCTATATCCCACCACATCATATTCTCCAAGCAGAGGTTGGGTTGCGGAGATCCCCTCAGCGAGCCGGTAAAAATCCCGACCTCTGCTTGGAGAATACCTCATCATGGTTCACGACTGGAGTGCAATGTGGTGACTTTTTTTTCCTTATCACGACATAACGATATTTTGTCAGCATTTCTGATACACAATCGATATATTAGTACTTTATCAAGCACAGTGACATACGTACCTTCTAACTTTGATATTTCTGTCTCCATCAGTTGTATTTTCCTTTCGGCTGCTTCAGCGCGAGTTTCGGTCTGCAAATTCAAACAGAAAACGGATAACGTCAATGCATTAAAGTAAAAAAGTAAAACAACAACAATATCATCATCAACAACAACAACAACAACAGCAACAACAATATGGAACGGTTCAACCTGGTGTGTAACAGATCCATTGATAACTGTGTTCATTCGCAGTTATTCTTCTAGGCCTAACGCACACATTTTAGAATCGTCTAAGTTGTCCCCAACATTGGACGATTCTAAAATGTGTGCGTTAGGAACATTGATGACATTGATATTGTGTGTCCGATTACCCTCTAAAATTATGTAGCTATCCACCTGCTGGCCAATTGACTCCCACTAGGCTTTTATTCCTAAATTGGCCAAAGTCCCCTGTTACTATTGGCCCAGACGGGAGTCTGGTAGAGACTAGGCCTTATCACTCATTTGATGTTAAATAGTCGTACCTCTCTCTGGGTGTCCTGTAGCTCTCTGTACCGGCTCTGCAGGCTGTTCTCCTCATCCTCTCCCTAACAAAAACGGAACAGAAGTCTGTTAGGAAATCTGGACAACAACCAAGAGATAACAGGTAACCAGGATTAAATCCACCATGCCTCCGTACCAAACACTAGTGAGGTATACTCACCGCGTAATAAAGGTATCCATGGAAGAGCAGAGAGGCACAGTAAAGAGAATGACAGACAAAGATGTGAGTATGAGCAGTTCGAGAGTAAGGAAAGCTAGACAAAACTCTGATCAAAATCATTCACATGAAGTAGTCGTAATATATAACTAATAACAATGACTTGCACCATGTGTGACCATGATTCCAAGCCGGTGCAAGATAACACAAGATATTTTCATGATTAGTCACTGGCTAACGGAAACACCATATGGCTGTCTGTTAGAAGTTATCAACGGCTTTTACGCTGCTGGTAGTCACCTTGTATCTTGTACATATTTTGCTTTTAGTATGTTTTACATATTTGTAGAAGTCAGGGTGTGAAACACATTGTTTTCATCCCTGCATGTGATTGATATGTGATAAAGTGTTCCGTTAATGTGCAAGAACAGCACTGACTGCTCACCCTGTTCTGGCTGGACTCCAAGGACCTGACCTGGTCCCCTGTGATCTGTAACTCCTCTTCCAACGCCTTCACTCGCCTAGGGAAGACAGGTTTCGTCATTTTCTCGGGTAAAACAGGAGCTTGAACAAATACTTGCGAACATTCTTATGGCCGGGAGAAAGTTTCTAATGTTCATTGTCACGGCTTCAACTCTCATAATTCCACCAGATACTATAATACTGCCACATGAGAAACAACAACAACAATGATTTACCGATGCATCATTAGCGATCCTGAGGTATAGCCACTTCAGATATTTAGGTGTTCAAGAAAATGTTGGAAGGGCCTTTATAACAATGTTTTGATGTGTCGGTATTATGACACCCGGTGGAAATTTGAAAAGTTGATGTTAGATATCACTTTTCATTTTTTTTCGACCTTTATTTGATCTTGATACATCTTCGGCCAGGGCCGATTTTCAAGACTTGTGCAGGAGGTCAGAGGTCACCCGTTCTGAACAATAAACACAATTATATACAATTCAACATTACATAATCACGTCCGTCCGATATTTTCGATTCAAATACAAATTTTAACAATACTAGTACATAGATTTCTTTCTCATTAACGTTTAACCAATAGAAATAAAGCAATCTTCCATCTTCGCGGTGTCCTGCTTGGATTTCGTATTGGATTCTATATATCTAGAATGTAGAAAACGTTCGCCAAACTTACTGCTCAGCTTCTTTGTATTTGTCTTCCATGTTATCCAGCTGCTGTTCCGCCATGACTAGTTTCCTACTGACCTGAAAGAAAGTTAAAGTAAAGGTGACCAATTGGCAGCATTCTCAAATATACCAAATACATGGCCAGCATCCTCAAATATACCAAATACATGGCCAGCATCCTCAAATATACCAAATACATTGCCAATCGACAGCATTCTCAAATATACCAAATACATGGCCAGCATCCTCAAATATACCAAAATACGTATACATTGAAAGCATTCTGAAATATACCAAATACAGGACCATTTGACAGTATTCTCTAATAATATAATATATACTTAACACATGACCGAAATTACTTAACCAATCCAGTTATCTGAACTGATATGTTGAAAATGTATGCCATAACGTCCAAAGCGATTAGAATATGACAAATGACAGATAAGTTATAGTTACCTCTTCATACTTGAGTTCCATCTCCTCCTTTGCCTCCTTCGCTAGCTTGAGATCAGTTTCCATCTGCGACGACTGCATCCCAGAAGAAAAGGAGAAAAATGGAATTTACTCCAACAATTGAATACCTTACTTTATGTCTCAGTGGATTTGCTGAAAGCATGCAGCCATGCCCAAATGACGTCCATTTCGGAAACCAGATTATTCATGTTTTCTGTCCAATGAGTGTCAAGAAGGAGGGCGAGAAAGTTCAGCAAGTGAACCATAGCATCATCGGAACAACAATAATGAAAGAATATTTTTATTATACATTTCGCCCAGCAACTACAGACCACAACATGCTAGGTCATGCTTGAAAACATCTATATGCTGGTACCGTAGTCTACCATGTCGGATAGGATTTTTCGCGCTTCGTGATAATGGTAAAATAGATAGAGGAGTACAAGTTACGCCTTCCTGTTTCAATTCGCAGTTTGTGGCAACTGTGTTATGCCGTACCTTGTCGTCCTCTGTGGTGCTCCTGTGCTCTAGTGCTTGTCTTGACCTGGTGAAAACAAAGACTTATTGTTTATGGCATGATTTCACTTGAGGTAGGCGGAAGGTCACAGTATAGTTGTTCGTTCACTTTTCCTCTGATTGACTATTCTGCCGCTTCCCACGATTGAATATCACTGACGAAAACAGTTTTACAACAAAATAATAACAACAAGACCTACCCACATACCAAATATCAAGACAATCCATCTTGGCGTTCTCCAGTTATGCTGGCCTTCTATAAACACACATCCACACATACAAATGCTACCGAAAACATACCCTTCTAGCAACAATGAGAGTGGTATTGGTTTTTATCACAACAGTCGGATTTCATCAAACGTTAAACGAAAGTTTTTACACACACCTTTCGGCCTCGTCGAGCCTTGACTCTAGTTCCTGGTTTCTCTCGTTGGTTTCCTTGAGGCTGGTCTCCGCGGTGTCCAAGTCCGCTTCCAGCAGCTGCATCTTTCTCCTCAAGCTCTCGATGTCATTCTCGGCCTACAGGTATCGTTAGATAAAACAGCGCGGTTATACAAGGAAAAGTGTTGTAACATATGTTCGTGGTTGTAGATGCAATTATGCCCCCTTTCCAAATCAAGAATTTAGCTCTGCCGACGTGTTGGATATTTTCGGCCGAAGAACGAGGCGATTACGCGGTCTTCTGACGTTTTTCGGCAGCTCGACCGACGTTCGTGGGTCCCTGGAAGCTGTCCTTCAATTGAGCGACGCCTCGGGGACGATTTTTGACCTTTTATGAGATGTTGGATTGGTCTATTGCAAAATTCCTGTTGATATCATTGTTTTAGGGTGCCCGTCCATGTGCTAGCTCCCTCTCCGAGAAGGCCCGAGCTGCTTTCGTCTTCTTAACTTCTTCATGCAAGTGTCATGTATGCAACAAAGGCAACAAATGCAGTGGAAAACCTGTCACAGATACATGTATCCTCCGATACACGTGCATCGACCGCATGTCAGAAACCGGGCACATCTGCCCACCAGCAAGGTAATCACATATAAAACCAATGGGATAACGTTTTGAAGAACCCTCGTATCTTACCTGTTCCGCCCGGTCTTCTGCCTCTTTCCTGGCGTTCTCGGCTTCTTCGCACTTTTCCTTGGCGAGTTCGGCCTCTTGCCGCAGATTCGCCAGCTTCTTCTTCACAGCTTCCATCTGGATACACGGTTCAGAGGAACACACGTCATTAGGGACTTGTCAATACTGCAAGTCATACATGATGTAAGCACGTTTTCTTTTAAACTGCCCCTTCTACTATCACAAAAGGAGCTCTTTACAGAGGCCATAAGAATCCATCTTAATTTCTCTACGTTTACATGCAAAAGGAAAACTACTCTCCTCTTAGCATCACAAAACCACACATCACAGGAAAGTGAGTTCTTTCGTCTTCCACTGTCGAAAAGAAAGAGAAGTCAACCCTAGAAAATTTATCATTTAAAGTCAGCTTTTAGACACATGCTATATTGTTCTATAGGAGGCAAAAAATTGAAATGAATCTATGATTATCATTTGCTGAATCTATCTGGACACATGATGCCAGGAATATAATTTTGCAAGCATCTGAGTTACAAGCATCTGAAGCCGCAGCAATGTGTCCCAGGCCATTCGTTGTTAAACGTAATCTCCAGGCAGATTTACCAGTGGCATAAGATAGTATCGAACTGGCTTAGTCATCAGTCAATTTCAAATTCTTTTAAAAATGAATGACTACACGTGTTTGTATTTTATATGTACGAAGTTTTAAGCATGTTTCAGATGTCAATTTTCTCTCCTCCGTTATGATTTTTATCACATCGATTTTAAACACTGTAAATTAGCGACTTATTCAGATCATGTCTGCTACGCTAATAAAATTCTTTGATTGATTGATTGAAAAAGTCACTGATAGTCAATCCGGTAGTCAAGCACACTCCTAGGCCGGCTTCACTCCTCTGGCAGCTTTTGATACTACGTATCTTATGCTACCGTAGGATCTGCTTGGAGATTTCGGAAAACGAGCCTGAGGCAATTCGTGGCGACACAAGGCCAGTCAGTCCAATTCATCGTCACACCTACTTTAATCAACCAAACACACATGGCGAGGACGTGGATTTTCCAGGTTACTGGTTCATCATCTATACTATAGCCATGCAGGTGACAATCACATGGAGGTGAAAGGTCGCGTGCATGCCCTGTTGAGGTGAAACGTTACGTGACAAACAAAGAAAGAAGGTGATGAGATGACGTACCCTTTCACACATAGTATCGAGCCTCCACCGCTGCGTGTAAGTGAAGGGAAAGAGTCAGGAAAGAAATCTCAACATGAGATGAAATCATGCATTCTGACAGGTTATATCTTATCATGTATCACATGATATCAACTTGATATTCGATACTTCTTCATTTCTTTGTCGAGTTGTGGCCCATCTCCAAATTTACAAAACGGGAGGTTTCGTACATCTATCTATCCACTGTTTGTTTTACTTTACTTTACTTTACTTGATTATTGGGTGGGCCGACCACTCACTCTTTGCAGCCAGGGGCTGAATTGCGAGGAGCTTACAATAGGTGGGTCTGGAGCGAGCTGCCATTCGGCGCCACTCAGGTGACCTCAATACGACTGTCGCATGTGCCATTCGGCGCCACTCAGGTGACCCCAAGACGACAGCAATTACCCCAGGTGCGGCCAAGGTTTATGTCATCTAAGACTAGATTAGTTATTTTGATTTGTGTATCCGTACTTAATTTATGTTTTCCTGAATGAAATATTTTCAAATATCTAAAAAAAAATCAAACCTACGCAGGTATGATATACTCGACAAGCAGAGGTTGGAAGGGAAGATTATGACTCGAGATGCAGTGAACGGGTCGGCTGCAAGTCAGAAGACGATTTAATAGAACAACCTTCCGAAGCAACAACTTCTCTTGGAGAACAGTATCACAGCGCTGTCCTAATTACCCCTACTTATCGCATGAAAGCAAGACAGTTTGATTGCCCAGAGGAAATTAGACGTGTGCAGGCATCGTGAGATAAAGTCTTCACCAAACACTTCAAGTCACGATCCTTAACTATCACGATGTCGATAGTAAACTCATTAGATGATAACATTGTCATCAGCTTTTAGATGAGAAGGAAAATCTAAAGATAAGCGATGTTGTTTCTGGTACTGGTGTTGACATAGAGACAAGGAAACATCACCTGCAACACTTTTGTAAGTTTTGGCTACGTTTTTCTTTGATGGCCCCATTCAATAAATAGGTGCTGAAGTGGACACCACCATTCGGAAGTTGTCAATGGCGTTCAAATTAAAGAAAAAAAAGCTATGTTCCCTTTCGTTGTGCACAATTCTGTCTACCCCAAAATTACACTGCGGCGAGTATTGGAACTACCAGGGTCAGTCCATCTGATTACACACATCACCCCCCCCCCCCGTGTCCCTGTTAGGTGATGGACAAGGTGTGCGGCGGGACCTCGATCGATCAATGGGCACCGTAGGAATAATTAGAGGTATTCCGCTTCAAATACTGTACAGGTTCTTCGTCACAAACACTGTCAAAGGCCCGCCTTGGCTACAGTACAGCAGAGACAGAAAATTACTTAAGGCCTTAAGGTGGTATCTCATTGCACTTGGGGCACCGATGCGGCACTGCGGGGTTCGAAAGGTTACTTTACGAATTTCGGAGATAAAGATTAAGAACGAATTTTCTTACGTTTTGTGTATTTTGTTGTTTTCTAAGTCATGCTTTTACATATTATGCAATATCTAAATCATAAAACAAATCAGCGAAAATAACACAACAGTTCCGCAGTGAACGAACTCTGCAGTGCCGCACCGGCGCCCAAGTGCAGTGAGATACCACCTTTACTTGAGTTGCGGGGTACCAAAATGTCTACGAATTCAAAAGCCTCACTGCAAACAGAATATTTACACCCAAACATTCATGTTTGTCAAATGACGTTTGAAATCACGTGGTTTAAAATGATAACCTAGCTGTTTACCAGAGCCTGAAGTGTGTGATCTTTGGGTCCTCTATTCAATAGGGCAATAAACTTGATAAGAGGAGGCATTAACTCCAGCATAAGCACATGATGACCCGTTATTTAGGTATTGGCACTCCTGGCCAAACCTGCAATATCTCAAATTGACGTCACACTGTACTTTTGATGTTTACACAACCTGTGTTGCGATACCTGATTGTTGTTGCATCGAACGAGACTATGTATATGGCGATCACTTCATTTTCTCCAACGTTTTCTATTCGTTCTCAAAACTAAACACATTGAGAAAAATATTTAGCAATTTTGTCTATTGATCCACGTCAAAATTAAACACATTGTGAAAAATATGCAGCAACTTTGTCTATGGATCCTACTCTGATAATCCAAGATAACTGCAAAAATTGATCTGTGCTCAAGCTCTATCTCTACTAATAAATCCGATCGACTGATAGATTGTACCTTTCCCACTGATAAGCTATTCAAATATATTGAAAGATAGGGTATGAATACATTAAAATATCTCCTTGTGACCTCCTTACTGCGAGTGAAATGGGCTTTTTAGATCAACATTTCGCTGAAAATGAATAAACAATAGCCTACAATGCTTACCAAAAGCAAACGTGATCAGCGAAATAAAATCTATCATAGACAGAAACATATGATTCGCCTGCCAAGTCAGAAAATATGCAGAAACATTCAATAGGATACTTTCAGACTATACAGACACTAGTCAGATGAATGGACGTCTTGAATATGTAATGCTATGATTGACACTAAACACTTGCAGCGCTACTAGGATGATATACACCAGGGAGACTCTGTAATTATGTGTAAGTGGGACGCCATGGTCTTGATGTACTGTTTCGACGTGAATATCATTTTAACCATGGCATAGACCCATCCACCTATTACATAAGAGATTCAAGGATGTAACATTGCATAGAGGAAGCCACAGCATTAACTGGGAGATCTCGACTGAACAACTTTATACTACACATCAATAGGCAATTTCTTAAGGTGTCCTGTGGCAGAAAAAAAAACGATATAAATTTAGTTCCAGTTTATGCTGCTGGGGCAACGTCATTCATCGTTCAAGCTCCTATCATGTTGGACTTGGCGACTGACCAACGTCTAGAACACCTCAAGATAAGACATATGATAACATTCACTTGAAGGGCAGCACTGGAATTTTTCATACTTAATAATACTCAACGCGAAATATACATGCAACTCCTGAAGTCGGACAGGAGCCAAGATGCGGCTAACACGACTTTGAGAATCAGACGACCCAATTTTACACGCTCATACACGCTCCCTCTCCCCACCAGCTTCAGTGATTTCCCCGTTTGCTGCTAAACATCACCTCTGCAGACGTTTCCCAATTTAATCTAAGTAAAGAGCTGTGTTGTGCGCGCGATACAGGCCACTGCAGCGACACGAGGTCTCGCGAGAGTTAAATGAACGCTACGCGACCGGAATACGGCAGGTGGAAGCGGAGGAGGGACGCATGTCTCCTCCAACTTCGCCCGTAAAACTCAATTATACACGCGGCAACGCTTATCAAGACACATCCTCACTGCCTGGGCGGCCTCTACGGTGCTGAATGCATATCAAATTTGACATTGAAGAATACCTTAAGATACAGAAAATGGCCTCACGCATGTAGTTGTGTGTATATACAAGGCACAAATCGCTGAGCTGGGGACAAGTAAATGACATAAAGGATAAAGCCATGCTGGCATGCAAAAAAGAGACTGTACCATTCCTAAATGATATTTGACTAATGTAATGTCACAAAGTAGCATAGAAATACTCAACCTGATGTATGTAATACATGTAGTTCCCTTTATCAACTATCTTAGATTCCGCTTGATATAGTCAACTGGCATTGTAGTAACTAAGATTGTTGTAATATGATATAGAAGAACTTTTTGCGCAACGATCGTACACGGTACAATGTATGGCAAAAAAAAAGAAGAAACAAACTTATCATCCTAATTACTAAGACAAGTATCAAGCAAATTACATATGCAGATTATGAATATAGAATGAAATTTGACATTCTAATTTCTAGAACAATAAGAGCTAGCCTAAATCATTGATATTGTATTACAATCGAGTGGGGCTAATTATGAGTCTCGGCATTTTTTCTTATGACAAAGCAGTCTTTTATATATTTACCTATTTTAGCATTGTGGTAGCTGTTACATCTGAACATATAATCAAATCTGCCTGTAGCACTGAATCTCTTAAAATGTGTTGTACTTGATTTGAGGAATGTGAATAACTCATTACGTGAAATATTGTACCTACTGCACATCATGACAAAGTGAAATTCATCTTCAATTTGCTTTGGACAGAATGGGCAAATATATAATATGTGTCGTACAAGTCTGTATCTTTTGTTATCTATACATTACCATACATTGTCGCCGATTCAATTAATATTTGTTGTGCAATAAATCATTCTTCTTCTTCATGGAACAATTCTGAACAGTTTCTTCTCGGTAAAGATCAGACCAGTACAAAAATAGTCGTGCATGACGACGAAAGCTGACTGATGGCACCCCAAGCGCAAGTTTGCACAGATATTCACGTGCGCCTGCCGTGCGCAGCTGAGCGACAAAGATCAATGACATGTGGCAGGTTTGGTACATGGCGGGACTCAGGGGACTCACGGCTGTCGATTGCCTACCTGACAGTCGCGGAACTCGGAAGCTGTCGCAAAAGATCAATCTATTTATAACGCGGAGGATTAGATTAGTGCAGCGTCCTTCGAGGCTCTGCTCAAATCATCCCAGCCGTTCCTCAAGGTGAACGTTAACACCATTAAGGCGACTCAATTCTTCTGCACACTCCGTCTGCCGTCTATAACCGCGGAATAAGTGGCGTTCATCACATTAACAAAACATGATCTATGGACCTGTCACAACGCACACGATATTATGCTGATATCAATTATTTGACCTAACACAGCCTACGAGCTGGCAATGCTGCCAACATTATCTCAAAATGCACACGCTTCCGTCACCGCTGGTGTTCACTTCTGGAGTTTCCGGCAGTTTGGGGCCATGAAGTACTGAGCCAAGTAGCCATTTTGTCGGAAGTTTGTGTTGTCTAAGAAGACCAAGAGAGTTATAGATCTGCTATCGACGGTAGTGAGCTTTAGCCGTGAGTTGCGTCAGTCGTGTATTGATTTCTGTCAGTGACATCTGTGACCCCCGTCTACCAGTAAACCCGACCTGTGCGTCGATTCATTATTGCCCACAGAGACAACAACGCGCTGTCGGAATACGAGCTGCAACTCGCGAAGAGTAAAGATTGGAAGATTGTATTTTCCCCGTTTTATTAATAATCGTTGGGTACTGTGTGCAGTAGTGTGGTAGATTTGTTACGTGGATTGGCCGCCTACCCGCAGGGCATAACGAGGCACAGCCTTTCCAAAATATCACAAAGTACAAACAAGCTACATCAAAGGTTATTCTGATCAAGGTATTACCGTAACCTTTGCAACGACTTCTGCAAAAGATCAATCATATGAAGGTTTGAAACAAAACAAAAAAGCAAAACAGAACAATAAAGAGCTAATACAGAAGACTTTTACTCTTTTTGGGGAATGTCTACAACTTGCAAATAAATCCATTCACCGAACATGTATCTTTATATCCAAAAATCAATTTCAAGCCAATCCAATATGTTTGTTTTTAAATCAAGTTGACCCAAGCAAGATGATTCTTAGACAAATGCCACCTGTCCTTCAATACGACTTCGTAAAGACACTTTATGGTCCCCCCCCCCCAACCACTGAGGCTGCTACGTCACTCCTGGTTCCGTTTAGATTGAAGGGCATCTCATGATTTAGGACTGCAGTGTCTTTCGGAACGGACGTAAAATCGTCTCCAGCGATCGAGAAGGTGCCTCGAGCATGTTGAAAGAGAAAAAACGAAGGGCCTAAGCAACTAAGTAACTCCTGCCTTTAAAATGTACCCTACTCACTGTACTACTGAAGCAGCAAGGAAACCTGCTGTCCCATGTCCCACTAGGCACTACAAGGTCTGATCGAACGAAACCTTTCTGTGACCTCGCTCGCCCTTTTCTTTGCAGACAAATTGTGCAACACGTGCGCGAAGTGACTGTGTGATCTAATATCGGCTTCTAGGGTCGTGACAGAAATTAAATTTCGTGGCGATCTCAGTTACAATATTGTTACATGTAGCGATATTGCTTACATAGGACAGTACAAGTCGTAGATATCATCTAAATCTGATAAGACACTTGTGAACATTACAGAAGCAATATATCTCTTATCATTAGCATGCTGTAGGTATTGCACTGTACTCTGACAGTTTGGGATTCTATGGTGCAAAAATATGCTTCGTGTTTAATATCCACTAGCCTACCATGCAGATAAATCATTAATGATTCTGTAGTTGACTCTTGTCAAGATTTCAATCTGTAAAGCTCAATAAATAGATATAATGAATAAATTGATAAGGAAAGAAAATTATTTTGTATTCTCTAATTAAGGCTACCGGCGCGGGAAATTTCAATGACAGATCGTTCTGTTGTTTTTCAAGATAATATAGGGTTATATAGGTTACAGAAAACGGAAGAACAAAATATAATTTCTTGAATGAGCCACAAGTCCGCCCCACCACCAGACAGGCGACCGGACATGTCTGCTGTCGTGAAATAATCAATATTGTATCTCCCTGTGTTCTGCATGAATGCCCCTTGTTCTTCGACAAGAGAGTTCACCACGATATTCAGAATAACAAGAAAGTTAGCAGTGCAGACCACCAGAAGGCGGAGAAAATATTATTACAAGAATTGTACATCGTAAATCACTACCACGACACGAATCGCGAATTGTTTTTAGCCTGCCTCGGTGTTCTACGAAATTGCATTACATCAAACTGGAAATTTGTCAATTTGCGACGCACGTCGCCATCTTGTCTCCTTCCCAGCATGCAACATCACACATGTGTCATAACATTGTCGGCTTATCATGCTGCTGCCTTTAATATGTGGGTCAAAGCAACGCAATGCACATAAATTGCATTTACCCGTGGAGGTTATAAATGTTGTACGGTAAACATATATTGGTTCACAAATACATCACACAGAAATGCAGTCACACGTTACGCTGTCACGCCAACTCGATGTTGACCGTGTGTTTGATATGAATATTAACGTTATAGTTGCAACTTTTTTGCAACACAAACAGAAGGAATTGCGAGTTGCCGCAAATGTTTTCAAATATCCAATGTTGAATCAAGGAGGCTATACCATACCCTTGGTTGAATGTTGCCGTTTAACCACATACTGTGCAGCGAATGTAACAATTATGTTTAGTGCTAACCTCACAGCTGTGACACTGTAGCCCTTGCTATAACGTAACCGCACGATGTTTCTAAGGTTCAGGCGAGTGTGATTCACATTCCGGTCATGTTCCTCTGTCAGCGCGGTAATGAACCTTAATCTCAGCACCACGGACGAGACGGAACGGCAACCCCAAAACCCCACATCTTTTAATTCCACAGAAATCCCAGCTTTAATAGCTTCTTGAATGATACTGACTGTGCACCTCCAACATTACACAATGTGTTTGCCTCATGCTTACTTTACGCGGACGACGTAGTAATATTCTCAGAGACTGAAAAGGGACTACAAAGTGACGGAACGGCAACCCCGAAAATACTCACGTCTTTTAATTCCACAGAAATCGCAGCTTTTATAGCTTTTGGTCAGAGCCAAGGAGGTTACATAGACAAGGCCTTGCGGAATTCCCTATCCCTCCTTGGTCAGAGTCTGTAACGTTACTATTTATTGCAGTTGTGGACGTATATTTTTGTGGTCTTTACAGTTCTTTTGCCAAAAAATGTCCCAAAGGAGTAATCGTCGGTTATCAATTCTAGGTCACTGAGTTCGGATCACTGCACACATTACTATGTATGTACCCAAGGATGTACCTAACTTTGCTTTTATTCATATATGATTGTGAATTTCTTCTATTCTATTTTCCTCTATTTTGAAGTAAGTGGTTTTGGTGCATCATCACCAAAAAGGATCAGTTACAAAATCCTTGCCAGTACTTGTTTTTATTGCCTACCAGAAGAAAGAGAGGAAAATTAGGGGATGATAATTCAGCAGTATAGCCATAGGGTAAATAATGTCCTATTCATGGCTTTACAATACCCCGGGGATGCCATATACCTAATGGTTATGTACATTGGGACTTACCCAAAGCATCATGCACAGTTCTATATTCAAATAGGAGATGGAATATTGGCCCCGTCAATTGGCCTCGAATACCGTCCCTTGTCCAATTTTAAGGTCACTTCTTTCTATAGCTTCAGGTAAAAAGAAATCCTATATCGATAATCCTGTCTTGTAGATATATTTCAATTCATCTGTCTATTGTCTGTGTATTGAACTCAACTTAATCGTATTTGTCTAATTTCCGCCTCTGTGATGAAGTCATTACCAAGCGTTGTTGATATACCCCCTGCTAAACTCACATGGTCCGTTTCCTAGCAACCGTTTCACGGAGGCAGAAATGCGTAATTTGATCCGCATAATTACCGCCTGGGTCTAATGCGAAAAACCCAAGCAAGGGCACATGGTCTTGGCAAGGAGGTTATAATGGTCTTGGGGTAGAGGTGCTTCGTTTGTTTACAATAAATGAATGCAGCAAGTATCTGCCCTGTTATTATATTTTTACATTAGTATTTTGTACAGACATAATAACAATAAATGAATACAGCAATCATATGCCCTTTATGATATTTTTGACATTAATATGGTGTACAGACATTGTGTCTATTGGAATAATTACTAGTATCATCGATACAAGGACTGAATATTTTCGATCAATAGAACGAGAATTGCAGACTATTTATTCTGATATTTTACACACAAACGGCCGCGGCTACTCGCAATTGTAGACTTTATTTATTTGCTCAATAAAAAGAGTCTTGAAAACAACGACAGTGTATTGTGTGACCGTCTCTCACTGGACATAAAACACGAATGGGTCCTTATGTCTCTTCTGAGACGAGTGTTGCGACAAGATAAGATGTGGAAGACGATACGGGAATACTCTTCAATAACGCCTACACTGTACTTCGATTTATCACTATCCTTCACACTTGAGTTGATTATTAGACTTTTTATTGGCGCTAATTTCTCGTTTATAGGATAAGTAAAGTCGTTATGTTCATGCCATCAAACTTATTTGGAGAGGATAATTTCTTTTACATCGATATCCACCGTCTTTTAAAAATTGTTATCACCTTGTAAATATGACAGAGCCGAAAACAATGACGTGGTTGGTTGCTGCTGTTACATTGTACTTTGTTACTCTCGTGACACTGGTGACCTTTGACCCGACTACACAACATACAAAACACAGAGAGAACATATCACATTTATTACCCAAGAGAACAGGTTACACGAAAGACGGGGGTGCCATCGCGTTGTCTGAACAAGTCCATTGCAATTAATGATGCAAAATTACTCTCGTTAATTGAGTTTTCACTGACGAACGAACAGGAAGGGCCGGTGAAGACACCAGGAGACAACGTGCCACGCCCTCTCCTGGGTGCGTGGCACGGCAAGGGTCAAATATGCACCGGAAAAAAACACAAGTCTCGTCAAGCGACAGCTTAACCAAACTGGACAGAATATGCGGTAGGGGAGGAGTGAATCATATCCGACTATGACGTCAGTTCGTTGACCTTATCTGAACGTATCTGGACATGTATACATACTTTCTCTTTGACCGCACCCACAACAGTTATGCCTTACAAAGAAAGGATTACAGGAAAAATACAATCGGCTAAACTGTGGCCTTCACTCACAAAATGTTAATCGCTTCCAATGAAGCCTTCCTTGCTCTCTTTCATTGCACTGACCTCCTCCCCTCCCCACCAGATTTCCGTTTGATGATGCAAAGAAGGAGGTTAGAAAATTTACATCATTCAGACGAATATTAACGTTAGTTCAATAATTCCCGTTCCCTCCGTGCCGGAGCGTTACCTTGCATATAGCCCATAAGGTCAGTAATTATGTGCATTTTTACGGGCGGTGAAATGCCCGTGCTTGGCGTGATGTGTACATAGATGGTGTACATGTTGTTTATTTCCCACACAATGGATCGTGACAGTTCGTGTTTCCAAATCCTCCATCGAACCTTCTGAATTACGCGATCACACAAAATGTCGGAGTATGATCATGGTATACAGGAAGCGATAGTATAACCTTCGTCTGGTATATATGCATAATCCAAAGTCATGCATCCCCAATAGGTAGACACAAGAATATCAAGCTAAATGTACCTTCTGCTGTCCTGACGTTTGTAAGGGGATTTGACACTGTTACAGTATTAATCCACAACTCTACGACAGGCGCAGGTGGCTTTACATTACATTGGTCATGTTATATCCTGAAGAATGTTAAGGGGGAGGGCAGGGCATGAATAATGTGAAGACCACTCCGGTGACTGTGTTTGCTCACGCAAGTATGTAAGGAAACCTGGCAGGAAACCGGGGAGCAGACGACGTGCCGGAATCTCTCGCCACATGTTCCAGTTAAACACCGGGTTAGAGGTAGGGCAGGCTTGAATTTGAACCAGACGGTGTCTCTACTACTAGTGCTACTACTATCATGGCGGACGTTAAAACGGCCGACACACCGGGCCCACGCCTTCGACCCGCTCTGCTGCTACCGTAAGTTGTAGCCATACCTGGCCAGCTTACCTGGGCATTAAGGCAGGGGGTTTTACTACTAAACCGCCACGGCGAGCCGGCGTGCAGCCGTCTGAGAGGGTTAACACCGAGGGGAGGAAAATCAGAAAAACTCACCTTGCCTCAGAGCCTACAAAGGGATGCCGGCTTTCTGGAAAAATTGTCTTGGAATGCCAGAGACGGTTAACACTTGCCCAATTATGCAGAGTGTCGGGAGAGGAAGGGGCCGCCTTGCACACCGTCACAAGCTCACTCAACTGGTTTTATGCAAATGATAAAGACGTCACGCCCCAAGGGGAATGATCATGCGCGGGCCGAAATTTGTGACGATTTAAAATGGGCGCGGTTGTGAATCTTATTTTACACCTACTCTTTCCTAAAAAAATATGGCGACGCTGTAAAAAACCACCTGACCACAGCTACACGAATCCTGTTCTCTCTGTCGAAGGTCACAGAGCAATGACGATTAATCTTCTGCCCAGGCGCGCGGTTGCCTGGGGATTTAGAATTGGCCATGTGATCTATTGGTTGATTGTGCATGTATCGTGCGTACGATAATGATAATGTTCAATGATTTACAGATAGTGCCCTGCAGTTTGGACACAAATCGCAAGAGGTATCGTCTATCGGCTTTTACGCACTGTGTACTAGTATTTATGTGTGTGTGACTGTGGCTGTGTGTGTGTGCGTGCGTGTGCGTGTGTGTGTTGTCTCTCCCTGTGCCAGTGTGTTTGTGAGTGTGTGTGTGTTTGTGTGTGTATGTGTGTATATGTAAATGTGTGTGTTTGAATGTGTGTGTTTCTGTGCGTGTGTGTGTGACAACATTATAAATGGGCACAAGTTTACGTACCCCCATAAAGACCAGTTCGTTCAGGGGTTTTGAGTCTATAGAAACATACGTGTAATAGACATATCACGTAGAATTAGTAGCTATACCGTCTTGTCATTTCCATGCCTCCCGTTTTAAACATATATGCCACTGAGCTGTACCTCGTCTTTTCTTACAAAGTACACAACAAGGAATATACTCGTCCGGTACCATTTGTGTTTTTTATTTATTTCAATGATATCAACGGTTAGGGCGATCTTATTTGTGAATCATACTACATACATTAACATCGCGATAACCTTTCGTTGTCTTTATTCCGTTTGTAAGACCATCGATGTCCTGAATGTCACAAGTTCGATACGTACAGACACTATGTGACAATATGTTGCTTGAACACGTACATTTCATGACGAACTTGACTGTGCACTAAAGAGGCAGTGACAATGACGATAATGATTGTAAATCATACTTTTGTTTATACAATCTGAGGATACATTTTTTCGTCAAAACAGTCATTATAACTCCATGAAGGTTAGACATTCAGGTAATAAGATAGGCAAGGCAACAGATACTCAAGCAAGTGGATACAATTCGTTGTCAGTTTTGTTTAAAAAGCTTACAAATTCTGATGCTTGTCCATTCACTGACAAAAGACAGTGGACGCTGTTTGAAATGTCTCACCAATTCCAAATTTCATCCAGGTGATTGAGCAATTGTGAATCATCATATTGGGCTTTCATTGAAATATTACAAAATCTCCTCAAGATATTGATCCACAGTCTCGTACTTGTTCGAAATTTCTTGTTTTATATCAAATCATAATTGACATCCGGTCATCCGTCAAGACGAGCGATCCGTTAGCAACGCTCTCTTCCGTGTTTTGTCATAACTGTAAACACACAATTTGAGACTTCAATAGCTTTCAATCGCTCCTACAAAGACTTCATAGATCTTCGTATATCCAGTTTATTGAACCAAAGTACAGTCGTGTCCTTGTTATATACAGATACTCTCTTTATTTTCTTCACTCCTTCCCTTCTCGTCACAATATCACCTTGCCATCCGTTATCGTGTAACCCTACAACACAGGAAAATATGTCATCTATAAAAGGCATATCCATTCCTGTACAATACTGGATATTGCCAAGGGCAATTGTCATATAACGTCCTTGATATTACAGCACAAAATGGAGAAACGACCAGTATACATCATACGCAAACTGTTCATTTTGTCATATTTTCCGCATATCTTGTGTCATAACTGTTTTGGTAAAATGGTGGGATATATACGAAGGCATATCTTGTTTCTGTACATATTTCTTAAGTCAATTTTTCTCGATTGCAAATCTCTTTCAAGAAATGAGATTTGAGCAGAGTTCCTTAATCTGCACAAGATCAAGTCCACATTGAGGTGACCTCACGAGTGTTCTCCTGGTCTTGTGAGAATTGATGTGTTGCACCATGGAAAACTAGGGGATCGGCGGTACGGTAGGTGCGTCGAGTAGAAAGCAGCGTGAAAGCCAGGGCAATAGAAATAATTGTATAAATAGTTAAGTGCAGTTCATGTCATTGTGCACATGGAAAGGTAAAATTTACGATGTGTGCCAATCTTCCGAAGCATAAAGGAGGAAATCAAGAATCAAGTGAAAAGGGCCTGTTCGGTGCAGTTCCCCCGGGGACCGCTAATTGCTGGCTTTATCGGTGTTACGGCTATATTAGGCCATCACATATCCCATAGCTAGGTCAGGTATCCCAACTATTGCTGCTGCCACACACACGCCTACTGAGGGCGGCTGTAGTGGCATCACGGCCATTGGCAAATATAACTCCGAGTGGGTTGAGTGTTCGCCTTGCATTCAGTAGGTCGTGAGTTCGATCCTCATACCAAAGACTTTAAAAATGGTACATGCCGTTTTCTTAGCCTGACTAAAATCGCGCTCCTAGCGGCCGGCCCTATAGTATTGCCGCCGCCCTAGGAGGGGAGGGGAGGGGGTCATTAACCCCAGCCAGCGAGAGATTGTGCAAACACAGGCTAGCCATTTTCTCTGCTTAGCACTCAGCACCAATGAGGAAGAGTATGGAAGCTAAACACACATCACTACCAGTGGACTGGCCCCCTGTTGTAGTGACTTGCACAAATGTGTTGCTCAAGGGCTACAGAACTTGAGATGGGCGCCACCCCTACGCATCTGTACAGATGTACGGGCAACTTTAACTATTGCTATATTAAATAGCGAAAACAAGATACCCCTGAATTTTGCAGTCACGTAAAATGTTACATTTGTGGCATTTACTTCAATGTCTTGGCAATTGAGTACTAATGGTTGAAGGGTATTGATAACAAAATTATTTTGATCTGAACCGGCCTCATTAGTAATATCCTGAAACCTTAGCTTATCTGTGATAACAGTTGTTGATGCTAAAGCTAATGCAATGTGACGAAACAAAAAGTGCAGATGTGACCTTTTTCACAGTTTACTTCATTTCTAACATTCAGTTATCAGGAATAAAACTGAAGACTAAACCTTCTCATGAAACAAGAATCCCATTTATTCTTGTTGTATTGAAATCACAACAAGGCAGTTTGATGTTTGTTGTAGTTTGTTCTTGATAATTTAACAACTGCTTTCATTACCTTCAATCTGAATTAGTTCCAGTCAATACGGACGGGCAGTTTTGAATTAAAAGTTGCTCATAGCAAACCTCAGACGTCGACTATATTTAGTACTGAGTAACTAGCTTGTTGTGGGGAACAAATCAACCAAGACCATAAGACCTATCTCACGGGACGAAATGCTCGAAAGAACAGTCCTACACTAGTCTTGTTACTAGTATATTGTGTTGTCCGGATCCGTCGCTTGTGGGACAATAGTAGGGCTACGTGGCTGTACACACTGTCATCTATCATAACACTCTTGTTCCTGTGTGAAACGGTGCGAGTACGTAACGCTGCGTGAGACATCGTGATCAGCAGGTGGTACTCTAACCGTGGTCCTGGGTCACGTCGTAGTCGCTCTCCGTCAAGCGGCAAGTCTTTCTTTAGCCTCTACCAGGCTCCACGGAACGCTGGAAAAATAGTAGAAATTGGCCAAATAAGACAGAAAAATACACCAGAGGAGTTGGATGGCCGAGGAGTACAGTTTGCGACCTAAGGCCTATAACTTGCCCAAAGTCCCCTATTACTATTCGGCCAGGCGGGAGTCTGGTAGAGACTAGTCTTTCTTCCCGAGTACCGACTGTTCCAAACTACGGTCCACCCTGCCTTGTGGCCTCCATGGCACTGTAAAAACACATCGGGGGTTGCCGTCCATCGCAACACCTCGTTACGTGTGCGTGTGCAGAGCTCACTCTTCCTCTGCCCAGTCAAAGGGGAAGTCCAAGTCAGCGAGAATGCTTTTCATCGTGGTGGCAATAAGACTGTTTCCTAGGAAATAGCTGACCATGGTGAGGGCTCCGATTGCACTGGTGGACACGATGACGCTGCACAACACGAGGTCCTTGAAGAACTGCCCCATGTTCTTGGTGGCTGACTTTGTCTGGGAGGAGCCGCTCGTGCCGTTGGGAAACGTGAAGACCTTGCCGCCACGTGCCGTCTTCGGGGTACCCGCTGGAAAACAAGAGGAAACGACGTGTTCACTTTTATGTGAAATCATTTATTTTATTCATTTGTTTTATTTACATATATTTTGCGAGTAGTAGGCAAAAAGCATACTTTGCTTATTTGAAGCCTTCTACTCAAAAACATAAGCATAAAACAAGAGTAGCAAACAACATACGTACATAAATAAATAAAAATGGATAACAGAAAGGTAAACTTAGACAAGACGAGTTGGTGCTGAATCAATTAGGAGAATCTACCTGAGAAATCAAATTGTCACCTTAGATATGAAAGACATGCGGAATTTTGGAAGTCTAATCATTTTGTTTGATGTCAAATTTCAACATCTAGGAAAACTTGTGACAGCGTGTTCCCCACAAGTCATGGAAGCCTTATAAGCTTATGACTGTCATAACTTTAAATTTAAATGTTTATATTTTGCTTTAGACTAGATAAGATTTTCGTAATCGTTCCCAGTTTCATTTGACCAGTGCTGAAGTTTGCGACTGGAAATTTGAAAAAGGGACGGTGGGAAGTGTTTCATAATGTTGATTTACAATTGTACTAGGGGGGGGGGGGGAGAGCTGACGTACTTAACGGACTCCTGCACTCATTATGCAGACCCCACCCGAGTGTGACCTACATGTATTCGGAAAGGTCAATAGCAGAGCATTCCCCGGGATCAGATCGTCTTTAGGGTCCTGCGTCGACAAAATGCTATCTTTTCTATGTCGTGAATGTCATTTTGGACAGGACCAAGAGGATGAGAGTCAGGTTCAGGTTTTGTTTCAGTACTGATAACTGGTGCCGGAGGGTGTAACAGTTAATAGTAGGAGCAAAGGATGAAGAGACTTTTTTTACACAACCATTGGTTTATTCACACCAACGTTTCGGTGACCGTCTGTCACCTTCTTCAGGGCAATTCTGACCGGTTCACATTGAATTGCAGCACGGGTGTCGCTCCTCACAGTTCCGACGTACAAGCCCTATATACGTATAAGATCGTCTCAATGTGGGGGACTGGGGAGCTCTATATTCCTGTCCATGTACTGACCGGTCCCTATGACGTAGGGCAGCCATATGAGCCGACGTGACGCACGTATAGGTCGAGGGTAGGGTCACAGGTTCTCTATATCAGAGGAGTTGGGTCGCAGGCAGATCTGGTTTTGGCCACAGAGATGACATGCTAGCTATAAACATGCCAGTCATGGTCCGACACAGGGGCGATAAGGCGATAAGAGCTGTAGTATATTACAATGCTGAACATAATGAGATTTCTGACAACCCGTTTGTTTCGATTTTTAAGGCTTCTTTGGGCTAAAGATAGCTGATCAGACTTAGGAACAGGTGCAACCAGACATTGCGCAACACTGACATCTAGGTCAAGCGAATTGTGATTACATGTCTGATCACATCACTCACTCCCGAACATAAGGATTTACACAATGTTTGTATTTGCCATTTGTTTTGATGGGGCTTGATTTTCTGTTTCTGTCATGATTCGTAATCATTCACTCAGAAATGCAACGGAAATTAAAGCGTTTGTTCTTATTTGACATTAAGGAATTTGCTAGTAGAGTAGAGTAAATTAGATTACACTAGAGTGAAGAAGAGTAGGGTAGAGTAGGGCAAGGAAGAGAAGAGTAGAATAGGGTAGGGTAGGGTTGGGTGTGTTAGATTGAATACAGTACAGTACAGTACAGTAGAATAGAGCAGAGTAGAATAGAGTACAACACAGTGGAGAGTATGGTCGAGAGTAAAGCTGAGTGCAGAATAGGGCAAAATTGTCGTCAGGGAAGGAAATTCCAATTTTGGGCCGATTTTCATCTGATGAATTCTCCTTGTCTACGTCGATTGCCTATTAACCATGCACCACTGGTGTCTTTCCGTTATCCAAGTATTTATCCAATACTTTGAGGGTTCAGTATACTCAGTATATCAGAACGCAAATCTAGACGCAAAACAAAGTGATGAGATAAGCAGAGAGGAGCCATGGCACCTGTGATCTTCCCACCACAGATATGTAACGATCAGCAGCTAGGTCCCGCCAGCGATAAGCTCCGGTATGCAGAGTTCACATTGTTACGGTATCGGCTGGGAGCTTGAAGAGACAGTCTTACTTATACCGTAACTGATCGGTAGATGGAAGTTAAGATGGGAAAATGGACTTTTGCAAACGTTTGTTTACATCACAAACATCAACAAAGGCCGTGGAGTCACGCAGATTTTTGCATACGAAACGCCGAGTCATCACATCTTATTTTGACCAAATCCGGATCGTTTATTGATATGTATGTACTCAGATTACCGACATCAGCTGGATGTTTCAACCGATGACAGGGTAATTCTAACCTCCATGAGAGAGACTGACGTTTTGCATTGATTTGTGGCTTCTTGATCCTTCAGGAAGAATGACCAACAGTTAAAAGAGATGGACCTCGACCTACAGTGGTGCCTTTTTCGGCACGAGGCCAGCAGAATCCGCTGCCCGCCTACCCTTCAGCAGCCCGCACGCCGTACGTGTGGGGTGAAACTGGGTCAGGGCACAGACAGGGTCGGGAGTCAGCCAAAACTAAAACCGTTTTAATGCAGACGGAGCCTGAAACCCGAGCGCGCTAATTTTGCTCGTGTTGTCCGATGCTCAGAGACATGCTCTATAGATCCATCAAAGCTGGCTGGACACGCGAGCTATTCGCTGACATCTCCAGTACACTGACCCCTCGGCCTGGCCTATATGGACGGACATACAAACAGAGGACGTTTGCTTAATCTCAGGGCTACATTGTTCACGATTGCTGTATACGTAACGTAACGCAATGTACTGTCAGATGACATGATCGTGATATTCATGTCTGTGGACATATCTTATCCTGTTTGCTAACATCGATGTATTTTTGTTTGCCGACTTCCGATCATCCCAGGTAAAGATAAACTAATATGGTTCGTGTTTGATAATGCTTCTTGAAATATTTGATATCAAGTCTTATCGATGATGGCTCAGGTCTGCTAATGCTTTTAGCTTCATAGAATTAGAGATAAATTAAAGGAATATTTCATCGAATGTATTAAATGGTAAGTACTCTTTTCAATGAGTTACTGGTCGCAGTCTTGTCATGACAATATGTTGTAGAATAGAACTGGTCGTTCTGATGATCCAAGTACGTTTCTGAAACTTTATCACGTGCTAATGATAAAGTTGGTAGAATTGAATCTATAAATAACTATACTATAAAGTTATAACTTTTTTTTTTCTTGGTAACATTCTTGCTCATGCCGATGGACTATCCGCTCTGCATGTTGCAAATCACGTCACACTCATTAGACCATCGATTACTTTTGCCAAGAAGATTATGTTTTCGGCAACCTGTCTATGTGCCTCTGTGGCTAAATCATAAGAAGGTCCAGATGCAATGTCTTGGTACTTGGTATGTCTTGATAATACCTGGAAATAATTAGAGATTTGGTCCCCTAGAGGCTTTATATTGTACTGCAGCGGGACGTCCCGTTTTTGTGCCTCATGTTCTGGTTGTCCATGAAAATGTCGATTTATTTATGTACTAATTGGCCGAAGCATGTCTTTGAAATACAAGTCTGTGTATCTACTCCTTTTCTGGTTGTACATGTATGAAAATGCTTCATAAATTCTTGTTGCCATCAGTTTAATTCAAGTCGATTTATTTATCTACTAATTGGCCAAAGCATGTCTTTGAAATACGATTCTGTGTATCTATCCATTTATCATTAGAGACAAATATACAGCTGCTTGTAAGGGATCTGTGGTACAACAAGCATAAGTCTCTGGACTCGGCTTCGTAAGCAGTTCGACTAAGTCCACACTTAAACGTGCCATCGGCATCAGTGTTGGCTTGACATTCTGTGTGTCTCTCACTACGTCGTGGATGTCGTGTTCCTGTTTACCAGAGTCCCATCTCTCGGAGATAACAAATTCCTTCATGATACCTACCATTTTCTAGCCTGAATACCAGGCCACGGTCTCAATCTCCATCAGGAGCCTGTTGTAAATTTTCCTTGGGGGCATGTTGGCCCTAGAGCCGAAGAGTTGGGTTGTATCCTGCAAACAGTCTGGCATCTAGGCTAACCATGGACCACATGGAGTCAGCTTTTCATATCTAGATAATCCCAACCTTATGTTTGATTGCCAGTGATATATTTTCTTCAAAATTATTTCTTTGTATTCGAGGAACTACATAATTTCTGTTGCCGGCTACTCTCAGATTTTTTTAGTTTTGTAAAGTAAAGAAATAGATCAAGATATGTGTCCTCATTTGACCGTCTACGTGGAATGTTTTCCGAGGCTGGCCACACATTTCAGACGTTGCCGAGTAACCATTTGGAGCTACCGTAAATTAAATTCTTTCACTTTCTCGGAAGGAGGAGGGAAAATGAGTTTTTTTTGTGGTGTTTTGAATTCGCGGTTGAAACAATTCTGTTGTACAGTCGAAATACATTTAAAACCCATATTCACAGTGGAGAGGCTGCCGAGAATGACCGCGAATATGTTTCAAGATTTACAGTATTGTGGGGATGATTTTTCTAAACGTCTCATCATATTTCACCAGAGCTACATTGAGCAGGTTGCCCAGTGTTGGAAAGTAGTATATTACATAGAATTTCATGCTGAAAATCTTAAGATGGATAAAGTTTAAGAAAACAAAAGAAGTAAAAAAAACATTCAAATTAGATCTACGACTAAAACATGACAGTACTTTACCTTCTTTCCCCATCATGACCTCGAGTTGAGTCGGCGCGTCCATGCCATAGATAGTCTTTTTCCGCCATGCCTCTATGATGGTTTGATACTCGACGTCGAACCTCTCCGTTTTCTCCACACCCACAGATTGTCCCTCGTCTCGGTTCTTCAGTTTCTTAAGCCATTTCTCGTCGCTGCAGAAGTCCTTGGGGAGGACTATGCACTCGACGGCGGCACACCGGCCCAACCTCTCCACCTCCCGTAGGATCCACAGCCGCCTGTTCCCAAAGTACGCCCACCACGAGCCGTCCTTGTAGATAACCTGCAATACGGGAAACGGCATCAGTTATGTGGGTCATTTTGAGGAGCCTACTCCTGCTTATCAAAAATATGGCCTGCCATCTGGTAACAAGACCCCTCTTTAATAGAACGCACATATTTTGAACAAGCTCTTGATTAAACATGCAACGTTTTATCATGCAAATTTTTATAGAATATATGATACTATAGATTGTCGGAATACTAAATAGAGACGAATGGACAAAAACAAATAGAGCATGGTCCTTTAGTTGTGCAGAGGGTAAGGTAAATGTATTACATAGACATCGGTCCTTATTGACACAGTCATTGTGCGGAGGATGTTTTGATGATAAGGTTCTTTCTAAGATTTAAGGGGTGATGAGTCACGTCGTTAGATGATATGCTCATTTTTCAACGTCTATGAGAGGATCTCGATTGCAATTAAATGAGAAAAACAATGTATATGATGATACTGAAACAGAATGCGTCTTGTACGGAAAACAAGCAGAGCAAATATGATTTCAGCGCGCGAGTTTGCAGTATGTCTCTATGGCTCGTGAACTTTAACCTGTAAATGCTGCATACGCAGAAAACTGATGGTCTGAGTGAATACGTCCAATACAAGTGTCTTATAGTTAAAGGCGCCGCATCAAATGCATCAATCAACGAATTAGAATCGTCTATGTGAGCGATGTTTTCTTGACGTTACTAATCAGGTGTCATAAAAATCACTCAATGCTCCATGTTGTTGTTTTATGTGGGATCACTACAATATCAATCATACGCGAGGTTACTGAAATAGCAGACATGGTAACAACGACCATCATCGTGAATGAACAGAACGTGTGTAGTCTTACCTCAATCTTCGGTATGTCCGTAATCTTAACCTCGTTAAACAGAAGCTGCCTGAAGGTCTCCAGCATGTCCGAGCCGTTGCTGAACTTGCAAGGGATCATGTCCGCCGTGAAGTGGATGTCAGACGGTCGGATCCACTGGTACCACGTTATTCCAGGCATCGCGCTGGTCTTACGAGTAACCTGGTCGACTCAAATCTCCTAAGAATGCTTTCCAGGGAAATACTTGGAGGCCTCAGCTATCTCCGCAAGCAAGCCGCCCTGTCGGTAGTCCTGGCAGATTCGCTAAACCCAGCAGCAGCAGCAGCACGTTCTTCCAGCAGCTCTCTGTAACAAATCCAGCCGCCTTTCAGATGATCGATCGACGCGACAAAGCAATCGCAGGGTCCTAAAGCTGCTCCGCACCGAACACCCTGGTCTTCATGGCTCGGAGGCTTTCAACAACTGCCCGGTGTTTGTCAAGACGAAGCCGCTGCGGCTTACAGCCGAACCTCAAGCATGCATGCCTGGTGATTAGTCCGTTGCTAAAAGTACCCCTGGTGGCACGGAATGGCTGGAAGAATTTGCTGCAACACTAAAACGCTCGTCGGCCTCCCAGAGAATACGGGCCCTGCCGTCCCCAGGTTATTCGGTGTCAATCTGTAGTAAACCGTTAAAGCCGCGGGACGCAGCTGTCCGAGTTACGCCTTGGAATCTCTGGTCTGGCTCGGCGTTCAGCTGGCAAGACGTGGGCAGCCTTTCCAACGGAGACCAATTAGAGTGCGCCGATGGCTTAGCAAGTCTCAACTCTTTCCCTGTCACACGCCGGATTCGCCGAGATTACCTTGAACCATTCGATTCCTTCAGTAACCAAGGGCAACCGGCGGGCAAGGATCGATCCACGACCTCGTCCAATCACAGACAGACACGTCCGCAACTGTTAGAGCGGTGTCCTCGCGCTGCACGCAAGTGGAGCGTCTTCTGCTCTTGAAGGCCTCTGACGTAGTTGGCCCAATTTGGGTGCCCCACTGTGGCCTACATAGCCGCCATGGGCACTCGCGAAATCTTTAAAGGTCATCAATCATATTTGTCGCGTTTTAACGTCCATGTGCTATATGCATGGTTAACAATAACAGACGATGCCAGGCTTAACGCTAGCCCCTCTATATTAAGATTCGGCAAATATAGAAGAGTTGAAAGCAGCAGAGGAAAGCAAGAAAGGCCCAGTCGGCTCAAACTAGCTTTGCTGTGATATGAAACAATAACAACAAAAGAAAAACAGTAATAGATCGAACACTCGAGACATCTAATCCCTCCCAGCTGATCGGAGTTCCGATCTTATCCCGGCCCTTTGGTCGGCAATCAGCTGATGTCGCGTTTATGTCACTTGGACACTTGTGGCATTTTTTATTTTGATCGCGATATTACTCACGTATCCTGTTTTAAATATCACAAAACGTTATGGTTATACTTCACAATATGCACGTACATTCATATACCAAAGTCTTTGATGAACATTAATGTAGGTATATTAACTTCCTGCAGCTGCCCAATGACTGGCATATGCCTTACGGCATAGGAGGACCAAAGGTCTAAGATCTAAGGGCTAAACTTAACCTAACCAACACTAAGGACAGTTCTTAGTGTTGGTTAGGTAGAGTTTAGTTGTTTCATAATGCCATGTACCAACACAGATGGAACTTTCATGTTTAGCTCAGTTGCTGTGCACGCTAAAGGTTGCCGTCAGTTAATCATCAGGAATCTGGTTCTCCAACGTCAACAGTAACAGATTTGCCCTACGTTATCCCTGATCACCATATGCACTAGTTGGAGCATCAGAATGCCATTTAAAGGCCTTGCATCCCTAGATATGTTCTAAGTAATTACATCAAATGACTAGGATAAACTCCCGCCTCTCCTCGGCGAAAGATATCTTGAGCACAGGATGGTCAGTGTGAAAGCTGCAAGCACATGTCTTAATGATCATGATATCCTTCAGTCGTGCGAGCGTGAGAAGAACAAAAGTTTTTGGCAAAATAATGCCCTTCATTATGAAATCTCATCATCATCATCGCGGGCTGCTTGCCCGGACCAAGTGCTCAGAAAGGTCAAATGACTAAACGCAGATTATGGTATACCGAACGAGGGATTCTCAGTGGATTTTTGTTCCTTCGCATTTTTTTCTTTCATTTACAAAATTAGTATCCGTTTTCCGATATTATTATATTCTTTTGCAATTTATGACATGTGTTTGCTCATTTGTCAGCTACTTACAGTATGGCGGATTGTTTTTTTTTGGAAACTCACAATATTTATGCGCGTCTGAATGTCATCCATATAACTATATCAACATGGCCTTCCTGAATAAATAAGGTACCTCGTCAGCATGTGAACTCGACATGAACTGTAAAAACAAGTCATTGCATGGGAACACGTTTCTCACAGTTTATCGTCATACATTGCTCTACCATAGCTGGATGGTCCTGTGGACTTTTGTCTACTTGCCAGATCGTAGTAATTCGGCGATGTTGACGTCGAAGACATTCCAAGCAGGCTGTGACGGAACAAACAATGCAAGGTGCCAAGACAGCCCTTTTTGACAGTTACATTTGTGCGAAACATAAACGACTATCCCAAAAATGTCATGAGTATTTCACAGTACAACGATCGTAGGCCTTAATCGCCAAGGAGCTCGAGGTGTAAGGGAACTAACTAAACTACTCTTTCCTGCGCGCGACAGGCCTTTATGGAGGTCGTTGTCACAGAAAAATAGACGTCTACCTACGAAAAACGTGACGATTCAGGCTCCAGACATCTGCTTGGAGATTACGAACGAGTTACAAAAGGGCATTTGGGATGGTCAATGCATTGACTAACGGGTTTCGGGAAGGGCAGTGAGGATTTTTCTTCGAAAGACAGTAATAGATCGAACACTCGAAACCTCTAATCCCTCCCAGCTGATCGGAGTTCCGATCTTATCCCGATCCTTTGGTCGGCAAACTGAC
Organism: Branchiostoma floridae x Branchiostoma belcheri; assembly: GCA_019207045.1. NCBI lineage: Eukaryota > Metazoa > Chordata > Leptocardii > Amphioxiformes > Branchiostomatidae > Branchiostoma > Branchiostoma floridae x Branchiostoma belcheri. The sequence goes on along the minus strand of CM033025.1, from coordinate 6,336,778 downwards.
GTCGCGTTTATGCCACTTAGACACTTGTGGTATTTTTATTTTGATCGTGATAACACTCACTTGTCCTGTTCTAATATCAAAGCATGTATGACAATTAACTTGAATCACAAAACATGACAATTATACTTCACAATGTGCATGTACAGTCCAGTCATGTACCAAAGTCTTTGATGAACATTAATATAAGTGATATATTTCTGAACCTTATGGCTGTAGGCTGAGATCATCGTATTTTAGATAAATAGAAAGCTTTGACTTTTGCGTTCAGCAAAAAAGGGAATAGAAAAATGTGAAAAAACACGATAGTACTAAGCACAGCCGTTGTCATCAAGCACATTTAAAAGATATAGCAAGTACGCAACAACTTTCGTCATGCATAAACAAACACGGATATTGATTTATTCTAAATTATGTTCAAAATCTATTTGTACTTGGTATGGCTTTATGTCTGATGTTTCCTTCAGGAATACATCACGTGGATGAAATGCCTCGACCATTCACCCGTGGCGTCATCAAAACACGACTTGTAGATAAATCCTGGGGTAATAGATATTGTTTCGTCGCCATTCACAGATGTAACAACCGAAAACGTATCAAATTCCGTGTTTCCATCTGGCCAGAGAAGGCGTTCACGGACAATCCAGACCCAAAATGGATACATTCGTGTCTTGTTTTAGCTTGGTTTAGAATTAGATTTAGATCAAAATTAACTTCAACCGACCACTTCCTCAAAGTCTTGTGTGTGAACAACAGCTATTCTGACATTTAAAGCCGCGCATCCGCATACAAGTATTTGCCCCCTATCTGTGGACGTCTCCTTCCCATAGTTGGCTTGTCATTAATCAGAAAGACGAACGTTTTCACAAATGCACCGATCAATTTTACTATGACATGTGGGAGCTTGCGGTTACAAAATGACCCAATTTCTTTTCAAACATGATGCAAAACATACAAAAAAGGCACTTTTCAATAAAATTTATTTTAAAAAAAAACTACACCCAACAACAAGAGCGGAAAGTACACTTTCTACACCAACAATTTCCCATAAAAACCTAGCAAATTATCAATGTGCTTGCACAAAAAATACTGGTATCATACATTATTACATGTAACAGTGATATGTTTTGTTGATGTCAACTATACAGATCTGGAGCATATTCATCACAAGAGACAAAATATTTATTACAAAAGTGAGTGAGACATGTTCTTAGAAACCACGTATTTCCACATCTCAGGTTTACAAAACCGTAAAATCAGTTTCCTTGACCATGTAAAATCCTTCAAACATAACTGTAAATTGATTATGAAACAGCTTTGTGGAGGGCAAAATGCGTTCAAATGTTCGTTTGCATACTTTGCGCATTCTCAAGGCTTTGTCTGACAAAATTTATTTGACATGTATTTCCCTCTGTCATTCTATTAAAACAACCAATATTTACAGATATGTACACAGTAACACATTTTATTGCACAATGTTTTTACAAATAACATAATCGTTTTCCTGAGATCCTTTGTTTATCTCGAACAATGTTATGATTGCTGTTATCAGCATATATTTTGGTTACTGATCATCAGTAACATACATTTTGTACATATATGCCAACCTGATTGTTTGCAATGAAATATAAGCAAAGGCCCTGCCACACACAGCCGACCATGGCCTCCCTATACCCCGCTTCAGATCATTGCCAAAAAGCTATTACTCAAGCAACTGGATATGATTTTGGAAATGGCCCGACGTGTCAGATAGCATCTGTTATCTTTCATCAGTGACACTGACCATTGGCTGTCAGCAAGGGAGCTGGTGGGGAAGGTTGCTCAAAGCTAAGGGCACATCCCGCCGTACATGCAATTTGTCCTTACTTTTTTTTGGGAGGCCACGTCCGCCACAAATTTCTGAAAACGTGGGGAACGACTGGCAAGAGCAGGGAGGGAGTACGTCAACGCACGTCACTCGCACGGTTGCGCAAGCACACAAAGTTTTGCCTGCACATAAAGTTCTACGCCATGTCTGCGTGTTCCAAAATCTGTTGGATTCCCTACGAGTTTGTACGGAGGCGGTACTTACCACTTACGGATCCCAAAAGATTGCCCACGTTTTGGCACGTAGACAGCACGTATTTGCACGTACGGCGGGTTGTGCCCTTAGCTTAAAAGATGCAGACAACTATACATTTAAAAGGATTGAAATTGGGAAAGTCATACTCCTGGACAGTATCATAAGAGCAAACTGGATCTGGACTCTGGAGTAGACTGGATTCCAAACTAGTCCCAAACCAGTGCTGACCTTGGTTGGGAGTGGCCGTGGGAGCAAAGCCATGGGAAGGCCGTGAATGTATGACAAGGGCTTAAAGAGATTGGCTGCTATCACTAGATAGTATTGCAGCAAATGTTTCCTTATGTCCGTGTTCATTCCAATGGTGCCTTGTTCACACAAGCACAACCACACTAAAACAGCCCAAGCACTGCAACTTGGTGTGCTTTTCTTGCTTGTTGCATGGATCTTACACACCTTGTCTCCAGTTGGGAACAGCTCTGGAATAAAAAGAAATACAAAGAAATATGTAAGTAGCTTCCGGAGCTTAAATTTTGAACCTGAAACAATGGAAGGCAGAACAAACATTCACAGTGTGATGAGTTTGTGACAGCCCTATTGACGTATTAACAAAAATCATTGAGACTTTTTGTAAGGTCTACTTCAAACTGCTGTATCAATAGTAATAATTGACATTCAAAGAACATGTTCTTGTATGTCCTAAGTAATGGGAGGATGCATCGACAGAGACCTTCCCTAGTGAGTCTTTTCAGTTATCATACACCTACAAATAATTTACAGCCGTATGCCCCGTGGTATAGACACACGTGTACAAGCACTTGCAGATGCCATGTCAGTGGGTACAACATGATTGAATGGTGCCAGGGCAATCCACACATTGTAAAATGACCCTGATATATTGCAAAAGTGGCGGTACCAAACACAGCCTTGTTCCTCTGGTTTGGAGGCAAGCCTTGTGCTGACATCAGAACGGCAACACATCAAAGGAAATTTGTCCAATAGCAATAATTCAAGCAACTGGATATGATTTTGGAAACGGTCAGACATTTCAGATGACCAATGTTATCTTTCATCAGTGACAATGTCACTGACAAAGGATAACACTGAAATGTCTGACCGTTTCCAAAGTCATATCCAGTTGCTATTTGGAGTATCTTATACTTGGAAGTCTAACCTTCATCGACACATCAAAGGAAATGCATAAAAGGTAAATGGCAAAGGACTATAAAGGACATACTAGCAATAAATATGATGGCAGCAAAGTGTACAGCACTGAAGATGTTGGTAAAGGCAGAGTAAAAAAAAACACACACAGGTATGCAAAATATGTCATTGTTTTACAAGATACATAAAGTACAAGTGCTTCTCACTAGAGTACAGTTCTCACAGGCTGTTCCCAGAATACGCATGTACTCCTTAGGAGGTACTCTCCAAGCAGAGGTTGACTGGGAAAATTGCGACCTTTTTCTTACATGCCTCATTTTTCTGTCAGCTATCCCCACCAGCCTCTACTCCCAAACAGAGCCTCAAATACGAGGGGTGGTTCTTTGGTGGGGTTAGCTGACGGAAAAACGGCATATAAGAAAAAGGCCGCGATTTTCCCCATCAACCCCTGCTTGGAGAGGATTGAAAGGCAGTGTTTTATGCCCTGAATGTGAGAATTAACCCTCCACAGTGCCTGCTGCCTGTGAAATCCTCCCCCAGCAGGAGCAGGTGCATCAACACCAGATTTATTACTGCCCTCGTGACCTATGACCCTGTGGGTCAAACCATTAATCTCAGGCCTGTTGTGATTGTTATTATCTATTTCTCTTCCTTCTCATGGCTTTGTGCTTGAATCTTAGTTTGTCTTTGTCTTTTACTTCTTCTGTTGTGAGTCATGTTTCGTACTGTGAATGTGATGTAAAAATTTACATTTGGCTGTAAGATTGAGAAAGATAAAATGACAGAGTAAACAATTATCAAATGTAAAGATAAGGATGAAATTTTTTTCCAAGTATGTATGCCGGAGAGAGATATTGACTGTATTGTAGATAATCTTCTCATTTTACAGGATACATTGGACTGTTTTGTGACATAATCTATTAAAACACACAATGCAGTGATGTCAGAATGGGGCATAACACAGGACCGAAATACAATCAACGAGAGAACACTTGTTGTCTATGCAGGAAATCTTGAAGTCCAGACATGTTTTGTATAAGGTCTTTGTGTTGGACCAGGCCTGCTTGTATGCAGACATCTCTCTGCTTATTTTGCCAGACAGAGAAATATGTGGTAACTATGGAAACAATGCGACGTTCTGCCAAGTGTCAGAACTCTGGCTCCATGTTTTTGGCAGGTTGCAACGAGGTCAAGTGCCACCAGGGGGCATGGCTATTTGCATGTCTACTTTAGGAAGACACAGATTACTTTCAAGTTCATCACCAGTCACCTCGGCAGTTTCCCTCCTCCTCCGTTTCTTCTGTCCTTTTCTAAAGTCCTTCCTTTGGCAGTGATCATAAAATGTAGGATTACATTTGAATTTGGTACTAGTATGTACTGAAGGAAAACTTAGAACAGAAAGATCTTTCCTTCAAATTTTCACCTCAGTATTCTTTTCCTTTCTGTTGGCCCTATTTCTTTTATGGTTGCCCTCTTGCAGCTATGTGTGTTTTTCAGGATTTCAATCCTACTTTCCTTAACTACAGTGTCGCCTTCAGTTTTTGCCTCGAGGGATTGCCATGGTCAGCAAGCCTTAACAGACAACAGCAACAGCGTTGATTTATACGTCCTATATAGGACAGGGTCAATGACCTGGTTGTCCCCTTTATGAGGGTTGTTTTTTTGGCTTTGCCTTTACCTCCTAACTTGTGGACTAGTGGAGGAATGTGGACCTGATCTGACCTTATTATTTAGTCATACTACATAAGACTACTGTAAGTGTGAACAGCTTCTTTGATAAAGAAAACAAGCATGATGAAAAGTTGTCATGACCTGAATGAAGGATAACAACATCTTGTGCTACACTGTTTTGATATAGCTGTTTGTAAAGATCTGCATACCTGTCCATGTCTTGATCCGTCAGTTTGCTGAAAAATCTACAGCAGATGAAACAGGGAGTGCCGACAACTGGACTTCGAATGTTGACATACAAGCAACCTTCAACACTAGTACAGTGTCATAAACATACACCTGTGCAATGCAGATATCATCATCCTGTGACTATCATGAAACTATCATGTTTTACTCACCTGTGTGTCATGTGCAACACCCTCCCACCCCCACTGGGACCGATCTCCTTGTTTCTCTGTTTCCACAGTGCAGTGGGCTGGTACAGTCTGCTGCGGTCTCTCTCAACCTTCACCTCCACCTTGGGAAACAAATTCAAGTTCCTTCAACTTTCCTACACAACCATGGTAATATTTACATATCAAGGCAGCTACCATAACTGGACATACATTGTCATAATGATTACATTTACTTTTAGTACTTTTTGTAGTTCTGTCTACTTCTTCAGCAAAATCTCCTTCAATGAAAAGATAAATAGCAAACACAAGGCAGGGCTTGAAATAGATTCTTGGGTTAATTGCACTGGTAATATAATGTTTTTGGTGTGCGGGGGTTATTTCTAATGGTAGTAAAAGTGGATAAAGTGCAACTTTGGTTTGGAATTACATTTACTTGTACCATACCAACTTTACACACACAAACTTGGATACATGTATGCATGTGGTATTCTGAACACTGCAAGGATACAAAGTGAAATCAACTCAGCTTACCTGACCCTTCAGCCTTTCCAACCTTTTGTTCTTCTCTTTCATAGCTTCTTCTCTTGCTTTCTCTTTAGCTAGTTTTTCCTCTACCATTCTCTGATCCTGTGAGCATGGAAGCCAGAAAAGAAGGACATAACAAGAAAGAAATGGGTCAAAAGCTGTCCATGTAGTACTAATATTTGGTCTCTGACCTCACCTTTACACCTTGCAATTTTGAATCATTGATGGGTATACTAGAGCGGAGTCATATGTACAAAGAATTACAGGATGTTAAGTGGTCCACTGTTTACAGTACATGTACTTGTCAAAAAAAAAAAAAAACTATGGAAATTTTCCAGCAGAATGAAGCTTGAAATACTGTACATAGCATCTTAGTGTGTTCTCTATTGAAAGAGTAGCTCAACTGTTTACTAAAATGGTTCGAGATCACATTCACTTTTTAACCAGACCTTGAAGATGCTGTTTGACACCCAATCTGTATTGGTTACGGAGTTAGGAGGAAGGTCAATAGTTGGATTCCTCTGGACATCTCACCCTTTCCTGGAACCTGGACATCTCCTCTGCCCCCTCCACCTGTTTCCTGGCTCTCTCCTGCCTGTGTCTCTCCTCCTGCTCCCTCCTCTGTTCCTCCTCCTCCTCCTGTCTTTGCCTCCTGTACTCCTCCACCTGGGCTCTCACAGCAGCCTACAGCATGGGAACAGAATTAGCCTGTGTTTACACAATCTCTCCTACTGTCTCTGCCTCCTGTACTCCTTGACCTTGGCTCTCATGGCAGCCTACAAGCACAACATGGACACAGAGGGTTCCAGTGGAACTGTGGATGCCAACATTGACAACTGTGTACATCATCAACTTACACTCACAATCTGGTACATCATCCACCTGGGTTCTCACAGCAGCCTACAAGTACAACATGGGTTCTAGCTAGTGCATTTTAGCGTAATACTAATAGGCCACCATGCTACATGAATGTTTGGCAACCCCCATGCCAAATGAAGCCTATTGCACTAGAGTAGCGCTTTTATAACTTGTGGAACAATGTCTGATCAAATAGGAAAAATGTTGATATGACATTCAAAAATATCCTTCAAATTACATGAATTGAGTTCCCTCAAGAGTACCCTTAGAATGCTAACTTTTATCCTACATTTTCAAAATCTCCTCACTGATTGGTTATCTGCTACGTCAACAGGGTCATTACGCTAAAGTAAAATCCTGGCTAGAACCCTGGGATCTGATATTCAAGGGGAACTGTGGATGGCAATGTTGACAACAACTGTGTGCATCACTCAAGTTATGCTCACTACATGGTTCATCAAATGGTCATACTTAAGGAATAGTCAAGAAACAGGTGTGTGATTCTGACAGAAGAATCACCTTTTCATAGTATGGCCCAATTTCCTGAACACACAAAAATCCGCACCTGTCTCTCTCTTTCCTTCTCTTGCTGCTTGACTTTTGAGAGTTCCTCCTTCAATTTTCTTTCCTCATCTTGGGCTCTTTGTAGCTCTTTCTGTACCTGTGGAAGTGTATTGATAAAGTTTGTTATTTAATATGTTGGCAACAGTCTTCGAGCGACCACTTTAGAAACATTTTGACCACGTCAGAAACCTTACAGATACTAGGTCTTATTAGAAAACTAATCATAGGATAAGAGTTGTCTACAGCAAGTGAAATTTGGAAAACAATCACATGAATTGAACAGCTGGTTGTATGTGGATTTTTTTCACCACTATTGGAGCTGTACACTTAAGTTTTGACTGTGAGTGCACTTGGTGCACCTAGATATTTGTATCAGGCTATATACATCAACGTCTTGTTGTACGCAACAAATTCTAAATCTTAGTATAAAAACTTTGTTGTATAGAATAAAAATGCTGGGTATAGAATTTCAGATTCCAGTTTGTAATTATGTTTTACTGACATTCTACTTTACTTAACGTTCAATTTTTTTGTGTGCACATGAATTGTTAGGTTAGTTGAACTATTCCCAGAAATTAATTTTGAGCCCTGTCATCAATGACAACATCACATTCCTCCCTTCACCCTCACCTTCCAGGCATTGAGCTGTTTCCTCTTCTCCTCCCTCTCCTGCTCCATCTGTTTACTCCTGGCTGTCAGCATCTCATCATCATCACTGCTGCTGTCCTCATCAGCTTGCTTCAGGAGATCCTCCTTCTCTGACTACAGGAGAAAAATTTAGTTATGACTTTTAACCAGTGCTCAAAACACTATTTTTCAGCCCAGACCAAAAACCATGTTGCCCCAACAACATTTCAGATACTTCCATAGCCTGGTATCCAGCTGTATTATAGCTCCCGAGTCTCTTCTGTCCTCATTGCAACAGAAGCTGGATACATTTGTACCAGGCTATTACTTCCTAGTACTTACTTTCTTCAAATCAACTACTTATCCATTATCTTTTCTACCATTTACTTGTAACTACTTATGTTTTATCTAACCAAGAAATAATTAAAAGAAAAGCTTATGCGCGTAGGTGGGGGAAAAGGTGTGTTCCATCTACACAATTTCAGGTTGTGCACTGCACTACCTGGGTTTCAAAATAAGTTGCACCAACCAAAATGTGGTGGCGTTTGCAAATGTGCAAGTAGGTATTTTGAGCACTGCTATTAACTATCAGTCTGGCATTGCTGTGGACAAAATTCTTTTAACCAACATGTCATAGAATTTAAAGTTTTCAAACTTAAAGAGAAAATTTTATGATAACAGAAATTCTTTTAACCAACACCTTATACAAACTTTCAGATAACTGCCATAAAAATGTATTCTTTATTTTTATTCTCAAGGTAAAGTAATTTTGTAATGATTTAAAAAAAATATATGCATTCAGAGATGGTAGATTCAGAAAACAACAGAAGACAAAAACCTCTTTCTTTTTTCTCCAGTTTGCTATGGCCTCCTTCTTCCTCTCCTTGAGTGTCGTATACTCCTGGTACCAGCTCTCGTGCTGCCGTACGTCTCCTATAGTCCTCCCTGGGCAGGCACGCACAGCCTCGTCAAGAAAGGCAGCCTTACCCTGGAACATACAGGTAACATACTGGACACACACGACACACAAGTGACATGTCTAATTTGTGTGTGTGAATGGTATTAATTCTAAAAACGTTTGCAATTGTTTTATTCTTGCAGTTAAGTCATGCAGTCATAACAGTGCACATATGCATGTATGTCTCAGTGTATTTTTAACAAGATTGTGCAATACAAGAGACTGCTTCTTGGCTGAACAGAATCGATAGAGTAATGGTATAGGTTATTCTTCTTTGAGATGATACTGAACATTGGCATTGAAGGCATTTGAGTTGCATTTAATGAGGGAAAAATTTAATAGATAGTTGTCAAAACAAAAGTCTAGAAAAAGAAGATTGGGTGAAATGGCAACCAGAGAGATGTTTATCTACCCTGAACTTGGTCCTAGTTTTGAGGAATGCCTGGTGATCATAGTCGTCCCATCCACCTTGATGCCCACCAGTTTGAGCCAAGAATCTCTGGAACAAAAAGAAACATACATTGCACACAATATACTTAAAGTCTGAAAACAGAAACAGAATAAACCAGTCTTCTCAAACAATCTTTGTTCAGATAAAAAAACAAACATTGCTGACTACACAACATTCATGCTTCTTAGGAAAAATGTATCACATTTATGAGAATGCATCAGTTCCTAATTGGGCTCCTGCTTTGGAATGAGGTACGCAATAACTACATGTACATTCATACTGCACTGAAAGTCTTTCCTACTTAGCAAGTAATAGCAACTGTTGCGGAATTGTGTTCATACCTTGTACACTAAGACTTACACAAGCATTCTAATCTAAGAATTACATGTACCACAAACAGGAAAACTCACCTCAAATGCAGCAACTTCTGGTGGAAGATCCTTCATGACATTGTTTTTGACAGACAGATTTTTGGTTTTAGCTCCTTTGGTTTCCATAGCAACCCCCACAGGACCCTGTGCCCAGGCATCCATCTTCTTCTCAAGGGCAGTGACCTCTTGGGTCAATGTCCTCTCATCTCTTAGTAACTCCTCATAGCTGAATAACAGAAATAAAATAGGTCTCGCATAATATATATATGTACAGGGCAGCACGGATATCTTAAGAAGTTTATAAAACCATGTCAACATTTTGCAAGTGTTGATTCAATTTTACAAATTCCATTCTAATTGGTTAATTTTCTCTGAGGTGATGAATAAAGTAATTTTCACATATTGAGGCTGCCAACATTGATACACGTATCTAGAATCTACATGCTTAAAATCATTGACCCCATTCATCGGATTTGCGAATCAGAATTCAACCAGCCACAGCCACAGGGATTTATCAGGATCTTGGTATGAATGGTCTGAATCCAGTTCCGATTAGTACTGATCTGCCAAATCAACCTCAGCATTAATGAATTTAATCCCTTGGCCTTGGCAAATTCTGATTTGCAAATAGTGGTATGATTTTTATGAACAGTATCTTACAGGATCTTTGTTACTTACTCTAATCTCCGCTGATCCTTAAATGCACTGATGGTGGTTTCTATCTCTTCCATGGTGACCTTTAACTTTTCCAAAACTGCAGAGATAGAAAACATGGTTTTGTTACAACAGCTAGGTCAACAACAACAAGACTCAATAGCCAGTGTAGAATTCTAAGGTGAGGCGCTGGAATTCTAGCCAGGCAATTTTGGGTTGGGCTGTGGTAATTCCAGCTAGTGAGATGGCTATGCACAAAGTGAGTACCTACGTAATATTATATCTTAGACTCATTAGTGGCAAATACATGTAGGTTATATATGCCCAGCACTAGGCACCAAATCCATCTGAAGACTAACATACAGTCTCAAGTTGCATAAGAATCCGTTTACAATCAACACAATTTTATCAGCTTTAACTTTTGTATGAAGACAAAATATCAATTGACTACTTTTGATAAAATTCCAGACATTTCTGTGTATTCATGAAACATCACATGCCACTTCTTACCCTAAACCAAAATCCTATCCAATTTTGATAAAGGCTGCACCCTTTACACAAAGAGAAAAACGATTGAGACTTACATTCAGGAGTGGGCTTGACATCCTTCAGCTGTATGTGAAACTTTTTCACCATTCCTCTCATCTTGTCCAGCTGTTGTCTGAGTCTTACCTCTGAAAAACAGAACACATGGCAGCAATGCTTCAGGTATATACATTTTACAGTAATGCCCCACAAATTACGCTTACAACAATCAAGTCCAGTCATAAAAAATGTCACACTGCACATGATGCAAGCATTAAATTGTCAATGACCAGAATTTGTCCTATTTGCTAGTGGCCTTTAAATTATGCATTGAGAAGGCTATGTTAAACTGGGCTGAGGTTTCCACTTTTGTGGGCGTGGACTCTAACCAGCTGTCAGCCACTCAGAGAATCTGCTTGACCTAAAGAAAACATTCAGGTGATTCTCTGATTGGCTGGTTAGGAGTAATGCCCACAAAAGTGGAAACCTCAGCCAGTTGAGCAGAACATCTGCAAGGTTGAGCAGGCCACAAGCGAGGCTCGGAGTAAGAGAATGTGACCAGAATGCTGAAACTGAAATATGTAACAAATAAACCATTGTCGATTGCAAGAATAAACAAAAACTGAGCTGACCCTGTTAGATTTCTTTGTCATCTCATATAACGTATGTTGTTTTCTGTCTGTGTATGATCATCATTCAGAATCCAGACTCCTTACTTTCTGTCTTCCTGTCTGTATTGCCCTTCATCTCCAGATCTTCCAGCTCACAGAACTGCTGTCTGAAGTCAGAACGTTTACTGTACAGATGGGTTGTCTTCTCTCGCTCTAGGTTCTTGATTCTGAAAGATGGAAAATATATAATTATAATCATTGAAAAAAAAGTCAGAGCTTAAGTCAGAACTGAGATGTAATGTGCAATGATTTGAAAACTTTAATATTCAGTATTACTAATTCCTGTTTAAATCATTTGGAAGAAAGGCTTAGGGAAACTGTCAAAAAAGAAGGTTGTATGTTCATGATGACAGCTATGTCTGTTGCAGTTAGGCAAAAAAACACCCACCTGGTTGCCAAATTATTAGATTCTCAAGCATCCTTTTAAAAAGGGGCAACTTATTACAAATGGTCTTACTTCAGCTCCAGTTGGTCGATCTCTCTCAGCACCTCTGTCTTCCTGGCTTTCTCAGTCCTGGTTTTCCAGACCCAGACATCCTTGTCTTTACCTGCTTTGTTTGTTTGTTTGTCTGTACTGTTCAGAACCTGTATGGTTTTTTGATGGGAAAGGGAATAATTTTGTTATTAATAGATCATGTAATTTTTTATCACTTATGTTAATCTGTTCAAATAAATCAACTGTTTGCTCTTCTTTATTATATTAGTAGTACATGCACCTTCATTATTATATCAAATTGCTGGGTTAAACTTGTATGCTTCTAACTAGAGTATTTTCTTTGGGAAAATCTTATAACAGTCTGAGAAACGCATAAGTTGACGTTATCAAATATCTGTCAAACATTTAGTCGTCAAAAGATAGTTGGGGGGGGGGGGGCATAAACAAAATATCCCAGTCGTACCCTGACAACGCGCGAAGCTTTGCTTGCTGTCGGCACTATGGTCTACACAGCTCAATAAAACACTACATTCCGATCAATGTGACTTTTAACCATATTTTACCGCAAAAGGCGACCGACTGTCTACCAAAGATATCTCAGAAAACTAAAGTTTTAGGAACCAACTCACTTTTCCAACACCTGCCGTCGCCATCTTGAAAAATGTTACCCATGATGCCCTTTCTTCTTAGATATACCATTTTTAATATGGGGGTGACAGTAATCACGATGTATACTTTTTTCTTTTTGCCGTGTCGCATATCTTATTTAAAGTATGTTAGCAGTAATATCGCTGTACTAAAAATATTTGTATTTATTAATGTCTATATTTTTTATATTCAACTGCTAGTTACAAAAGCGATTTGATGTAATGTCACCTACAACAGGTAAATGTACTATTCTGCAGAAGTGGCGGGACTGTTTGGATGGGTGAGTTGGGTTTATCGAATATAACGTTAACCTCCTTGGGTTTATCAAGATAAGAGTGATATAAATATTAACCGACAATGGGTAGACTAGTGATACTAGCACTACCACACAGGGAGATTGATTATGCTGCCCTGGAAGTTAATTTAATGGATGTTACGTTAGATTGAAGAGCAATGAATGAATACACATAATTTTGCCAAGAAAAGAAAATGAAGATATAACCATGGGTGAAAGGAAAGGAACATGGTGTCAATAGCCAGGGCCATAAATTTCCTAAAGATGTTTTCCCCAATAATTGGAACACATGGCAATGTTCTAGTATATACAGTAGATACAGATATGATATACAGATACAGATATGACTGTACAATTTCTATATGAACAGCTTCTTTATTTCAGGGCATGATTGAAGAGCACTAGAGCACCCCTAACTCCAAGTTAGTCAGAAACTTACAAGTGTTGAAAGATGAGCACAGTATGCCCAGAGAACTGTCCACATGTCCAGACTCTGCCTGCCCCTGAGCTTGTGGAGTTTATACGTCCCAACACCAGCGATAAGGTCCTGTATGTCAGCAGGATCTCTGGGAGCCTGCCTGAAGAAGAGGCCTACTTCAAACTGTGCAAGGCTTTTGAGCAATATGGACTTGTCAATGAGATCCAGGTGGTAAGACATCTGGGTTATAGCATTACAGAATTTAATGTTTTATGCAAATTCAAGTCGTTTTTTTATCGGTTATCTGTTTTATGGATATTCAATCAGATGTTATGGTTTATGGTAAAAGTGTAAATTTATTTATTTTCAAGATAGATTTTGTAAAGGGCGAAGGAGGTTTTCTTTTGCAAATGCCGTTAAGTTCACTATGGAAAAATTCTGTAATACATATATTATTCATGGTGTTGCAGTGGTTACATGCCAATGCAAATTGTGATCATAATAAAATCACTGCAAAGATTTAAAGAAAAACATGACTATTTCATACTAACAGCTGTACTTAAGACAGAATGCTGTCCTCAGTTTCCCTCCTTCCCTCCCATGCAAACCTGCATCATTACAGATGAAGCCATCTGCCCAGCTGCAGCCAGCAGCTGAAGGGCAGCAGGAGGAAAGGCTTACAGGGTACTTCTACGCCTTCGTGAAGTTCTACCTAGCTAGAGATGCTGCCAAAGCAAGAGCTGGCCTGAACGGGAAATACTTCATCGGTGGACAGACAATCATGGTATGATATTGAAGACAATAGTAATTCCCATTCTGAGATAGGCCTGTCCCAGTTCAAAGGTTGATGATGTAGGAATACCTCACATTTGAGCTTTTTATTTATATGTTGTTAAATTGAAGACTCCTGTTCAAATTACCTGGGTGAGGACCAGTTGGAGCTGCACTGTCTTTTGGAAGGGACATAAATGTTCACATTAAACTTTAAAGGGAAAGACTTCTCTCTGTTAGTGTGTAAAAAATACCCTGCTACTGAAATGGTGGAAAACTTGCCATCATACAATGTACATGTATATAGGCACTTTAAGGGCATGACCAAATGGTAGTAATGGTACAGTAAAATATATCAATGTTGCCATGAATGTTGTCATAAAGCCATAGAGCTGTCTACCATGGAGGGAAAACAGGAATGGATACCAGAATACTTTAGGTCTGCTACCTTTATAGAATCATACTTTTACTTTATTCCTAAGTCATGAAATTGCAATTTGATTTTTATAGGTCCAGCATGCTACCAAGATGAAGAAGAGAGAACCCTGTCCCCTCCCCTATTCCAAGTGTTTGGACCTAGCTAACCACTTCCTGGGCATGGATGGCTGGACTACTCGTATTGTGTCCATCGGCCAAGACCCAGAAGCACGCCAACATGACCCTCACTCCCTGAGATACCTCTGTGTGGTGAGAATAGAGATCAGAGGTTGGGACATGTCCTGTGAAGGGGTGGGGCTGGGGGAGAAGACTTTAGATCCAGCAAGACCACAGGAGAGAGGTTAGAGAACTTTAAGAGTTACTAATCAAGATGTGGTAGTACATGAATTTTCATCAATTTTATTTTTTATTGTTAGGTAAAATAAATACTGTGCAAATGTTCCTGCAAATAACTCACATACTATAGTCCCTTGGAAACAATAGAAAATACTTGTAGTACCACAGCTGCTTGCAGTAAAGAAAAGACCAACTTAGAGCTGACAGGAATTTTATTGCATTATTGCTACATGCATAAGCATCTTTTGTTTTTGTTAAATCTGGCAGGGTATGCTGAGTTTACCCAGTTAGCACTATCTAGTCTAGTCATTTGTTCATATCACAGAATCCCATGAAAAGCATGTCTTTCACTCATCAATCATATACTATATTCCTGGAACACTTTTCATGACACAATCTTTTTCTAAACATGCACTGATGCAGTTTCCCTCACCCGAGCTGCAATGAAAATAGCCGTCCACCGTGCCGTCCAGAATGCCTTTCAGAGGGTCATTCTGGTCGTCCTGGGCAACGGGAAGGTTGCCGTGGAGATCAACACCGCTGTGCCTGATGGGATACTGTACAGTACTGAGGTAGGCTCATGGACTGTTCTGAAATCTCTCATTGGGTTTTTATTTCACACATTGTTGTTTCTAAAAAAGTAGATGCAGAAACAATCAGATGTAGCAAGTTAAAATTCTTCTTACGCATTGCCTTTGGGTGTATAGGGGCAGTGCCCATCTCTTGTTCTAAAACCCTTGGACCACAGGCCACTATACACATATAATAGATAGGGCTAGTCCACTAGTAGTGGTGTGTGTTCAACTACATTACTCTGCATTGAAAGTGCTGGGTGCTAAGCAGAAAAAGCAGTATTTATGTACCATTTTTCAAGTTTTTGTTTACAACCCCAAGTCCCCAACCTTCTGAATGCAAGGTGAACATTCTACCACTTTAGCTATTGGACCAGTCTAATTTCCAGTTAACAATTGCATATTTTTGTAAGAGGAATATGGTTAAAAGTTGAATGAAGTTAAATAATTTTTCTGTTTAGGATGAAGCAAACATGGTTCCAGTCACAGTTCTGGATGGAGAGCCAGATGAAGAGGATGATATGGAAGCCTTGCTCGCTCAGATGGAATGTTATTGAAAGACTGACTCATGAGGCAAACTCACAATGTTACTACAGGTTACGGTTTTGTTTCCATAAATATTCATAACCATAGAGAACTCACATGTACGTGAAGAAAAGCTGAGATGGCTGGGACCATGACAACTTTATCAGAAGTATACCTCAATATTGCTTACTTGAGGTTCAGATTTTGTTGCTGTTAATGTTTCCAAGTTACGAAGTCCCTACATCAAATGGACATGAAAGAAAGCTCCATTCTCCTGACTAGTTGCCTAAAACTGTCTGAACAGAGACATTGTCAGTTTAAATGCAAAGAGTAAAAAGTGGTAATCATAGTCCTGTGCACTAAGGTTATAGTGCAGTGCCAAAGTACTATTACATGTACTTTATATAAGTTTATATTTATTTTACAAAAGAGTCTTCGAGGATTCCTGGATCTAGTTTGAGATTTTAATGAGTACCCACATTAAAGGTTTGTTATGTGTAAAAACTAGATTGATAGATTTTTAATCAACAACAACAAACACAAGTTTATCATTCTCACCTCACAAGGTTTTTTTTTTTTTACATTTTTATCATATTAGTAGTATTCTGTCTGCATCATGATCAAAAGTCCATATGATACATTAAAATAGTATTCTACCTTATTAAACCTACCAAATATAGAATTCTTGTAGGTTCCCCATCATTGAGTGAACATAGAGTCTGACTGTATATGTATTTTTTAATGATAACTCCTCAGTGTAGCTTCAAAAAATAAACTTACTGATATATGATACCCTGAATAAACCTATTTTTGTTAGGACTGAATTTCGTGGTAAGAGGGTAAAGGAGGTTTTAGGTAATACATCGGAAATGCGTTGGCAGAAACAGCAAACATAAACACACTGCAGACAATTCAAGATTTACAGTTACATTTTGTACAACAGTCTACTACAAATGAATTTCAAACTACTGTAATTCCTGATTTTTTCACTGTACTTTTATGTTCACAGTTTTCACTGTGACGACTGTAACGTGAACTTATCATTACAGATAAAAAATAATTCACAGACTTTTTTTATGCACACCTGCTGCCACCGTGAACATTTAGTTCAGAGAACAAGTTAAATTTTCTCAGACCGTGAAAGTTTGGTACCGTGAAGTCAAAGTGAATTACAGTATTGTGTAGAGCAGTACAAGGTCTTTTACAGGGCTGATTTGATCCCCCCAAGCTCAACTGCTCCACACTCCACAAGCTTGTGAATCTCCTCCTCACTGAAGCCAGTCTCCACCATCACTTCCTTGGTGTGCTGTCCAACCTTCGGCTGGGGCCCCGCCCCGCCAACACCGGGGGTTCTCGACAACAGAGGCGCAGGGCGGGGCTGCACTCCTCCGTCCTGATTGGTCAGGTAAGAGTCACGTGACTTGTTGTGAGGATGATTCGGAGCCTCCTCCATAGTCAGAATGGGCGTGGTGCAGGCGTCTGTCCCGTCAAACACCTGACACCACTCCGCTTGGGTCTTGCTGGAGAAAACTGTTGCAAACCTCTCCTTCATGGAAGGCCAACTGTCACGGTCCATCTGAGGTGGGAGGTCTTCATTGGCAAGTCCTAGACCTGCAAAGATATAAGTTATTAAGTTGAAAAAGTGTAATGCATATCAAGTGTAATGCATATCGAAAACTATACAACTTTGAATAGCATCTGAATACTGCTGATCTTAAGGAAAACGTAGAAAAAAATGGGTCTACAAAAGAAAGAAGCCTAGAATTAGAATGTTAAAACAAAAGAATTGACTGTTAACTCACTGTCACTCAAGGGCTACAAAGCAAGCTGTAGCAAAGTTGTATTGGTCTACCTTCTCAATCAAGCCAATATGAAGCATCATGGCTTGATTGAGAACAAAAAAGACGAACTTAGACTTATGCACATATTTCAACAATTCTATCTATTAGTAAGTACCTTCTAGCAGCTGTGCATAAAACTGTGGCTCCAAGGCACCTACAGCCATGTACTTCCCATCTTTTGTTTTGTAAGTCTCGTAAAAGTGCGCCCCAGTGTCCAGTAAGTTTTCCCCACGACCATGGGAGAACATGAAACGTGTGTGCCATATAAAGGAGCCGACGTAGCTAGCACCTTCAACCTGAAATGGAAAAAAAGGAAAGAATAATAATCTTTTGAGAAAGTTTTCTTAAAGAAAACTTAAGTCTCTGTTATAGAGAGCTGTAAAAAAATGCATTTTCTAACCAATATTGGTATATTTAATGACTTATAACACTGGTTGAGCTCATGAGATAGTTGGTCACTAATTGCATGCTGCAAGACTGTCAAAGATTCAGAGTCAACATTATTTCCTTCAAAATCAAAATATTGTAAAAGAAGTTACTGTGTCCATTAAGATACTTTACAGGCAGAATTAGAATTTTACTGTATATTGTTTTAAATTTGACAGTAATTTGCAGTGAGTCCACAAAAAAATTACAAACATGAACACTTCATGATTTACAGTACTTATACTTAACAGTTAACATTTTAAAGCTTTTATGCAACTACATATATGTCCAGTCATTGAGTTTACAACATGTACAGACATAACTACTGCACTCCGTGTTCTTCAAATAATACTATTGCCAACAAAGTTAATACGAAAATGTATCTTGGCATCATAAACCCTTTAACCACTGCACTAAAGGTCTCCTCACCATGTTGGCATCAATGACCTGCCCCTTGCCAGACTTGGTCCTCTCCAGCAGAGCCATGACAATACCCAGGGCACAAGTCAGACCTCCCCCAGCAAAGTCTCCCAGCAGGTTGGTGGGTGGCATGGGGTTCTCGTGCTTCCTACCCAGAAGAGACAACATGCCTGCAAGAAAATACAGGTTACAACCAAGTTAGAAACATTACTCTTGCTGACAACTGATTTTATCCTACACGTGTAATATAGGATGACACTTACAATATTGATTGTGTGTGCTATGAAAACAACATTTAACCCATAACAGTTCGCTGTCGTTGGATATGACACTTGTAAGACATTGTAAAACAGGTTTCACCTATTGTGAAAGCTAGCTCAACAATGTTAGCCTGGATGATTGGCTTATTAGCTTAGTCAGCTCCCTCTAACTAAGTTATATGTGGGAGCAGACTAAAGCTAATAAGGCTGGCATCCATCATACTATGGGGTACCTGAGAGGCCGATATAGTTGATATCATGTCCAGCCATCTGAGAGAAAGACCCAGACTGGCCGAAGCCGGTCATCCGTGCATAGATGAGACCAGGGTTGTCCTTCATGAGGGTGTCAGGGCCCAGACCTAGTCTCTCCATCACTCCTGCAATAATGGGAGTGAAGTCATTTATTTCTGTGGGGAATGGATTTTGCAGTACACAGGCTAAGGAGGTTTCTTCAGTGTTGTAAGTTTGCATTATTAACAACTCTAATGTACAGAATCGTTGTGAATTGTAGTTACACAAGATTGTAATACATAGGAATTACTGTAGTACAAAACATGTAATACAATGTACATTGGAAATGTATAACTGCAGTGTCAATCATTGGAGAGGTCACAGCAGGGAGAGGTCACAGCAGAAATGCTTCAAAAACTACAATGAACATCTCAAATTTCACTGCATGTTCTCACAGGTTTAAACAAATATGTAAATGTATGTGTAAAGTACAGTAAAGGTACTATTGTAAAACAGTGTACAGATTAAAATGTTCTTTAATTTCAAATATCAGAAGCAATAAAAACTTTGTTGCACATGTACTTTGATGTATTAGTACTATTAGTATTACATAGATGTATTCAGAATCTTTATGTTGACTACAAAATTATGTTCTGCACCCAAAAATGTGCACCTAAAAACTTTTAAAAAAGAACAATTCCGAGCCGTCAGTCAAGAGGTCAGAATCCTGCTGCTTACCTGCTCTGAACGGCTCTATCAGGACGTCCGACTTCTGACACATCCTCCTCAGCACGTCCACACCCTCCTGCTGTTTCAGATTCAGGGCCACGGACCGCTTCCCTCGGGCCAGCATGTCCATGGACATGGCCGCCCTGGTCTTGTCCACCCGCGTCACCTTCGCGCCAAAGTCGGACAGTATCAGCCCGCAGAACGGCGCGGGGGCGAGGCCTGCCAGCTCCACCACCTTTACTCCCCTCAGCGCCATCCCACCTGTGTCCTGGGAAGGGTTTATGGAAATAAGTCACTTCACAGTTTGAAGTGTGAGTGTACTGAGTGTGGTGTGTATGTGAAAGTTGAGGGCCTCTGGCCATTCGTTATATTATTACCAGGGATATTGGAGTTTTTGTAAAGCTTAACAACCAGTAAAGTTTAGTCTGCGTACATTTTGATGCCTATCATCTTCCTACGAGCTTCTGATCACATGACTACAGTACCACTTCTTGCTGCAATATATGGGACCTGTTAGCAAGCTGTTAGTAAGAGTTCCTTGGTCAACAACCCTAATCAGGTTACACTATAGCTACAGCTACCATGCCACTTTACAGAAAGAAGGCTTTTCTCCCCCTTACTGTCCTACGTTGGCTCTTCCTCTTTCTTAACCTTGAACACAAATTTTAAAGACGTCAAGAACAGGGGCACTTCAGCGAAATGCTCCGTATTTTCCCCGAGCTCCCTTTGATGTATCCCGCGTTTGGGGATCACATTTGCAAACCTATGTTAGTACTTACCATTACCAGAACAACCACACAAGTGTCCCTACGTATAACGGTAAAGAGAATGAGAAAATGGACTTTGTCAAGAGGACAAACTTCCTCTACACTCACCTCTATCAGCTGGTGCTGAACCCAGTAACCTTTGACCTTGAGGGTCGCACAAACCACTCATCTCGCAGGGTGTACAGCAAACATTTAGTGAAGTATTGTGACAAAGAAATAGGTAAAGTTTTTAAGAAGACGATATTTGGCACTGGAATGTTGGTACAATGGGTCTTCCGTACCATTTCAGTCATTCGGTAGATTATACGATGTCAATATTACGTATACATTGTGTAATTTAATTGCTCAGCGGTCATGTCGCTCCGATTGTTTTGGCTAAAAAAATTAAGATATGCCGAATATTTATTTAGATATCCATCAATCTACATGGGTTTTAATATATTACAGATATCGAGGGGAATTACGCCTTTCCTTGTTCAGTTCTTCTGTACGCATCAATTACCACAAATCATGGTAAATTGTCAGCAGCTTAAAGAAGCGCCACGTAGCGGAACAACTCGGAAGTGAAGACAGGTCGGACAGGTGCAACAGGTGTGACGCAATGACGTCATCGTCATGCATAGATTATGTAGATTAGCGCCAGGTAACGTCAGAATCTGATCAGAAACGCCATTTTGCTCCTTCAAATGCAAATCATCTAGGCAGTTTCATCACAGGTTTGTTATGCCAAATATTTCATAAGGTATGTTTCAGTCCAATTGGGACGATATTTGTGCTAGACGTGAATAGGGGCGTCCGCAATACAATAAAGAATCTGTGTAAGAAAACCCCGCATCGAATTGATTAGTGGTGCGACTGGGCTTTTCGGAGGCCGTTAGGAGGGCATACTTACCTGGCAGAGATGGCACGTTGATCACGAAGGACGTCCGTCCAGGGCGAGGCCCGACCATTGCACTCCGGTTGGGTTGACCCTTGCGATTACCCCAAATGCGGGTAACTCGGCTGCGTAATTTATGATAGTGGGGGTCTGCGTTCGCGCTAACCCCCGCCTTTACAATCCAAAAGCAAGTCCACACAACACCCACCCAGCCAATCTATGCCTCACTGTGTGTGTCTAGAGTGACCGTCGGAGGCCTTAAAAATGAAATGGTGCATAAATAAGCGCCCCTTTAATATTATATACAGTAATTTTCATTTGACTCAATCTGCGCCATGTTGGATTGCAGCGTACGTCTGCAAAACACATGAAGATGATGTTGCTTGATTCAATTACCCACCACGGTCACTGGAGAATTCAAATCATAATCATTATGGCGTCAAATCAATGAAAAGATATTCTGCTAATTCAATTTATCGGAGGTCATATTGGTGTTTATATGAAGTACGGTCGTGGTCTATCAACTATTGCTGATAGACTAGGACATAGAGAGTCGTAGCATGTCACACAGGGTCCAGCTTACAAGTTACCATCATCATCATCAAGAAACCTAACAGCATTTGACAGACTTTTTTATGATTTGAATCATCGCTACTTTACAATTCCTAAAATCTTTCTCAAAATATTATTTCAAAATACAAAACTAGAAAGATATAATTATTTGACATTATGAAATTTACAATAGTTTAATACATCCATCATTGCGATCAAGGAGGTTATATAACCTCCTTCATCGCAATATACTTATATAACCTCCTTGTTGCGATAAAGGCTATGTGTTGAACAGTCCATGACATAATCTCTCAGCAAAGAAACACGTAACTGTCGCTATGTAGGTATATGGTTTAAAGAGAGAGTTAAGCAGAACTCATCAAGGCTATGAAGCTTGGACCGCGCACCAGTTAGCAAAATGCATGGCATACCTTTCGGTCGGGACGTCTTCATCATCAGCATCATCTTTGGTACTGCTTAGCCCGCAGAAAAAGCGGATTATTAGCAGCTGCGCAAAGTGTTA
The DNA here is from genome assembly GCA_019207045.1 of Branchiostoma floridae x Branchiostoma belcheri. Classification (NCBI taxonomy): domain Eukaryota; kingdom Metazoa; phylum Chordata; class Leptocardii; order Amphioxiformes; family Branchiostomatidae; genus Branchiostoma; species Branchiostoma floridae x Branchiostoma belcheri. The sequence continues at coordinate 6,314,223 of CM033025.1, read as the reverse complement.
AGACTAGTGCAAACAAAGGGTATAGATGGGGAAAGATAGACATGTGAAAAAAATGGATCAGGTGAAGTCTTGACATCACACCTGATAGAGCGCAGAGGCTGATGACCTCTCATATTTGTCTGATTTGCATGTCAAAAGGTGAACACGTCGTAGAGATCAGGGGCTATTTCTAACTATTGTGGAGATCAACGAGCAAAAGTTTTGACCTGCTTTCTTTCCTCTTCGTCTGCTTCTCAGTCTGAGCAGCCCGTAAGTTCTCAGCATCTCCTTGGCCTGTATGTAGTTCCATGAAAAAGAGGTCGCCGCGTCGCAGGCCCCGATCCGTCGCAAGTCAGTGGAGAATGCGGGTTCCAAATACACGGCATGACAGGAATGTTAGGGGTCCGATCGATAGAGAAACGTCTGGACAATTCTTCATTTCAACAACACGTGTTGGCTGTTGCAGGTCAGGTGCAAAGATTGGTACTCTAGACCTCATTTGTCTAGTTTGACGGCAGGCAGCACTCAAAATGAGCGGACTAAAGCTGGAACAAGGCTGGACTCCAGACTACTAGTTTGCATCATTTGCAAGTCATACATCTCTGTCTAAGCTACTCAACTACAGACAGTAGTGGCGAGATATTGGACATTGTGGAACATGGGGCATTTCAGAAGCTTACAATAAAACTTACAAAACAAATGGGATATCCAATTTTTTTGCCATATATAACCACAGAAGACTCCTCGTATTATCACCAAACAGTGCCGCTATTGACCGTGAGATATCTTGTAACACCCAAAAACATTGACGGAAGTACTGGTAAGTGTTGGCTTTCCTGTTTGGTCCACTGTACGTAGACATAGAGATGTGAAAGGTTTTAAGAGTCCACTTCAGCCTAATGTTGCAAGACAAATGATGCCGCATCCTGGACGGTTTGGCGTTCGGCCTTTGGAAGTGTGCTTAAGAAACAGATGCTCCTTTATGTCTTCAGATAGTACTTGTCTGGACGTCAACGGGTAATTTCATACCCAGTGTGGACAGGGATACATTGCATGGCGCTGATGTTCCAATAAAGATCTTAGTTAGTTCCAAATAGTATCAATTTTTCTTCTGAATTCTGGAAATTTGAGATTCTATATCTCTGTTTGAATAATATCCGCATGAGGGTTGTAAGAAACCTGGAAAACAAGGACCGTGTTATCAGCCATATCCCTCGTTCTCGGAAGTTAAGGAACGTGCAGTCCTGTCAGTACTTGGATGGGAGACCAGACCGCCCAAGGACGACCGGATGCCCGACCACAAATTCCACGAAATCGTCTTTCGGAAGGGATGCAAAACGCTGGTGTGGAGGAGGCGCCTAGAGCACTTTAATATCAGCCTTATTACTCACACTATAGGTACCTAATGGCCGCAAGTTATACACAAGATGTACATGTATTAAACTCCTTGGCGTGATTCGGAAAGTGATGACCGTAGGCTATCGTGGAGACGATGGTGTCGTCCGCGCTCCTAGCTAGAGTGGACTCACTTACTTTAGAAATTACCACATGCTGTGACTTGTACATGAATATATCTCGTGTGCAGGGCGTTATAAATCGGAAATCAATTCATTCAGGTCTGTCGAGGTACGTGCAACGTTCAGCAGAAAGATCGGCTGTTAACTACGGAGGTGAAAGAAGAAAAAACACGTACGTACACTACAGGTTTGAAACGCGCCCTACGGGTCTGTTTCCTACACACACACAGTTTTCCATATCCTGGAAAACGTCAGTACAGAAATTTCCTGAGGGAAAATGATTCAAGCCCAGGCTCGATCCTTCTTCTTATCTTTCCTAATTGGTGGAGGTAACCAACGGCATGATTTGCACAACTCTTGAGTTCTGTACGAATAACAGGATATAATTGTGCCTTCCGGGGGTAGAAAAGGTCAGTATCATGGTTTCAGAAACTCGATGATAAGCGGTAACATTGATGTATTTCATTTTTGTCGCGTGGCTTCTTAGATCTCAGCCTTTGTAATCAAGCACATTGTACCCTTAAGGTGCGGGCTGTCTTATTAAGAAAATTCTTCCTGTTCTCCCTATGTAAAATGGTGATACAGCAAAAGTAGTCAATGGATAAATGCAACAATGCAATTGCTGGTGAATGTATTTTAAGTATCCGTATTATTAAAGAATGGCCGGTAACAATAGGGTAAATTTTCGGACAAAAAAAGCATTGAACTATTTTGAAATTTTTTAGGCATCAACAAAGTTTGGCCCATGGTAGTTGATAGTGTGTGCGGCCAGCTTTATTGATGGAATTATTCCACCCCATCTCCTAATACATCTTTCTGTGCTATTTTCCATGATTCCAAAACACCTTGTAGAAGTGATGACACCGAGTGTGGACTGTGATGCATTACTAATACTCCGCACAAATGCTAAAGAATACCCCCCCCCCAAACACCCACTTGTACACTATCTAAAATTACAGATGCGTTGAGATATTCGGTCTAACTAGGACACCTTAATCATTTTTTCTTTTTATAACCGCGTATTTGCTTGGAGGAAGAGGATGCAGGAAGTGGAGGTAACCAACAGCATGTTTTGTACATTTCTTGAGTTCCGTTCTACGAATAACAGGATATACACTGTCTCGTTCCTTCCGGAGGTAGAAAAGGTCAGCATCACGGTTTCAGACACTCGATGATAACGGCAACATTGATGTATTTTTTATTTTTTTTCGCGTGGCTTCTTAGACATTACTCCGCATAAATGCTATAACAAATATCCGAATATTCCCCCAAACACCCCCTTGCACATATATTCTAGACTTACAAATGCGTTGAGATTTTAGGTCCTAACTAGGACACCTTAATTAATTTTTTTCCTTTTATAACGGGATTTGTTTGGAGGAAGAGGAAGTAGGAAGTGAATCATCTTCCTACCTAGCTCCAGGAGACACTTAACAATGGCAACATGCTGTGACATGTACACGAATAGATCTAGTACGCTGTACGTTTTAAATTCACAGAAGTGTATTTATTTGGCTCTGCCGATGTGCAACAAACAACATAAAGATCAAGCTTTGACTGCCAACATTAGTAATTTCCTTTGCAACACTATATATTAAACACACCACAGTTCCTCACGTAATTACATATCTTTACAGAAGAACTTTATATGAACCCTCAACATATGGAGATGGTACCTATCTATATATACATACATTCACAAAAGCACTCATATACATATAACAGTTATATACTTTAAAAGAGCTATCTTACAACAGACCATAACAGCTGTAGAAAAATGAGTTGCTGTCAGAGGCCAGCAAACGTTTGATGATGCAATTATCGAAGATAATATTTATAAGAAAGAATAACATATCCAACATCAATGATCAGATAAACCCTAAAATACCAAATGGCCGGGCAGTTTACAAATCAAACCACATATTCACAATTCTTTGGGTAGAACAACCTGAAGAAGGATCATCTGAATCGTACCAACATGCGTCATCTTCTCTCTATCTTCCCAATGTCCTATACAGATGTTACATACACGACAACTCCTTGAGGAGACAGAGATTCAACTGTTGCAAACTTTACCTCACATTTTTCTTCCACGAAGAACACATCCATTTGCCGCCGTCGTCTTGCAACTGCCGTGTCCTTGTTCTGGTTGTAACCCCTCAGATCAAAACCGGCCTTTTTCCGACTCAGACGCAGCGCGTTCCTCACGCTCTTCCGAAACTTCTGGCTCATGAAGACGTACAGGATGGGGTTGACGCAGCTGTTGGCGTAGGACATGACCATGGCGACGTGAGACACCGCCAGCATCGGCTTCAGCGGCAGGACTGTGATCAGGTTCAGGAGCTGACACACGTGGAACGGCAGCCAGCAGACCACGAACGTCACCACGATGGCGCTCACCGTCTTGGTCACTTTGTTCCGCACGTCGGCAGAGGCCCTGGCCACCGCGGCGTGAGTGGACGTGTTGCGCCTGAGGTGACGGATGACCATCACATAGGACACGCTGATCACTGACAGGGGGACAACGAAACCCATGACAAAGGTGTAAGAAATGAAGGCCTCGTACCACAACATGACATTGTCAGCGGGCCAGTCGAGCATGCATACGTGGTCTCCGTTCATCAGCATGACGGTATCGCTGACCATCATGACGGGGATGGCCAGTACGATGGCCGCTAACCACACGAATAGGCTGACGGCGACCGCTACCTTCGGCTGGCGGAGATGGGGGTGGCTGGAGGCACGGACGATGGCCAGATAGCGGTCCACGCTCAACACGGCCATGTTGAACACCGTGGTGAACATGTTGATGGCGTCCATGGACAGGACAATCTTGCACATGGCTCTCCCGAACACCCACCTCCCCATGGCTGCCGAGGCGGAGATGAACGGTATGCCGAGCATGAAGAGCGTGTCGGCAAAGGACAGGTTCAGGATGTAGTACTTCGTAGCGTCCTTCACTTTCGTGTGTCCCAACAACACGTAGATCACCAGCAAGTTGCCGACAAGACCCACCGTCGTTACTGTGCCGTACAACACAGGGCCCACGATAGTCGTGAGGGGGTCCGAGACCACCTGCGACATCAGGACGTAGTCCGTTTCATTCGTGCTGCTCCAGTTGCCAATCGTAACATCGTCGGGGATTCTCATTGTGGTTGAGATGATCCGAGGGAACTGCCGGTAACTTACTAGGTACTGGTAATGTTGGAGCTGAAAGAGTTCAGGACAATGTCGTGGAAAAATGAAGCTCCTTGTCGCGATGCGGTATCCTCTCAGAGCTTATACACGCGTTTCAACTTCTGCCTACAATGAGCCAGTCAGCATTAAACTGCTTTCGCATTCTTTCCTTTGACTGGCTTAAGGGCGACCAATATAATAGTTCTGTCAATCACAATGCGCAAACGAAGCCATACATGTCTCGAAAGGGCTTTGATTGGTACATCACCTCCCACACGAAGAACAAATTAACATGGCGGTACTAACTACAAGTAACACGGAAACGTGATCTACGTCATGGCCTTGCGTTTACCCCGAGGTTTTTAAGCGACGCTGCCAACTCTCCTTGTGATATTCTCTTTAAGTATTTATCTTGACTTATAATTGGCATCGGTCGCAGTTCTTATGCTGCAAAAGGCCGATCAATTAATTCTTATAAAGCATAAGCGGGGCGTCAGGTTTGGGGGAATAGATGCGGACTAGTCAGCTGCAAGTGCAGTTTGAAAACCATGATAATCATGATGATAAGAGGTGGTAAATGTACACATACCAAATAACGAACGGTGAAGCCGTTTACGTTCAATTCTTAAACATGCAACGTTCGTCAACCTCTGAGACCGTACATGCTCCACAGCAACGATATCGATTTACGTGACTGATTTTTCTTATAATTAATATTATATATATATATATATATATATATATATATATATAATATATATTTCTGATAATTAAGCTAGCTTCACCGTAAATGATATCTTTATTCAGATTCTTATAATGAACGTAGTAATTTATTCAGCACTCAAGAGTGTACAGACTTGTGGGGTTCCCTATACAGGGTCATAAATTCTTGTGACATTCATATTAGCAAACTTGATTGGATAATTTAATGCTATTTATTTTCTTGTCATGATTTTTAAAATGCATTGGCTCTTATCATCTATTATTGGCTATATCACCTAGTATTGTTGCCATACTGTTTACCCCCTGAAGGTTATGCGGGGTATATCTCAAGAACCACTGAAAGGTTTACAATGGCTTTTGGTGGGTGGGTAGATGGGGATGGTGATTGTGTAGGTCGATTTTGGACCCCCTGTTGGTTGACATTGGTACTGCAGCAGCACGTTTTGTATTATTTTTTTTGCACCTGGAATTTCTGTGGTGTTGATTTTCATGTGATGGGTTGGTGTTAAGTTTATGCTTATTTGGCCATAGTGTCAATTTCTTCCTTCTATCTATTTGCTGTGGTTCTGCAGGATTGTTTGTTTTGTGGATGCTTGTGTGTGCGGCGAATATCTTAAGAACCTGTGGATGGATTGCAATAATATTTGTAACGTTTTTTTTTTGGCTCATAATACACTTTTGCTGGTCATTTCTTTTTCCTTCGCTGATCTATTGGCCCCGCAGGGCGAAGGCCGGCAATCGGTGACCCAGTACAAAAAGAAATGGCCGGCAAAAGTATATTACAAGCCAAAAAAGGCCCCGGATTGCCTGCTATGGAGGCTCGGCACTTTTACTTGTAAACTACGTTAATATGCAATACATGTAACACTCAGTAAAGCTTACCTACGTGCATGCACCCTAATATACATGATGGCTGTAAAGCTGTACACTTTGTATTGTATTACTATCATTAACAAGAACTTTATCTACAAAAGTAGGCACAGGATAATGTAGACACTAAAAGGCTTTGCCAAAAAGCAGTTACTCAAGCAGCTGGATATGAATTTGGAACGGCCAGACGTTTCAGATGGTATCCACCATATTTAGTCACTGACACTGCGGAGATCTGGAAGAACTGATCTTTTATACACTAACTATGAATGAAGACAATTTTAGATGTCCAATAGAAGACATTGTTAGGCAAAGTCAAGCTAAATACAATTTGGATTCCAATAGCAACAAAAGTAAGGCAAAGTCAAGCTGAAGACAATTTTGGATTTCAATGGGAAATTGGTCTGAGACACAGTTAAGGTGGGGGGGGGGTGCGGAAAGTTCCATACGTATGAATGTCTAACCTACATCGACGTACTAAAAGGCTTTATTTTCTTCTCGTCACGTGAACATGCTGCTGGTTGGGCATGATAGAAAGTTAATAATTTGTTAAATTTGGAGCTTTTAAGAACTGAGTGTACAACCCCCTTTGTCTATCTGCGACATTGCCAACAGCGATAATCGCAATTTTTTACCGTGGTAAGTGGCAAGGCGTTGAGCACATTTTGTTGATAGAAAGTTAATGATTTGTGTTGTTAGATTTGGAGCTTTTGAGAACTGAATGCACAACGACCTCCGTCTGTCGGCGACATTGCCAACAGCGATAATCGCAATTTTTCTCATGGTTAGTGACAAGGCATTGAGCACATTTATAGATAGAAAGTTAATGATTTGTGATGTTAAATTTGGAGCTTTTAAGAACTGAGTGTACAACCCCCTCTGTCCACCTGCGACATTGGCTACAGCGATAATCGCAATCTCCTGGTTAGAGGCAAGGCGATGAGCACATTTGGTTGACATACTGAATAATGTCCCTGGTGATAATCTTCAAGTAGATTCCTCGCGTGGCATAAGACAGTAACATAAGCTGGGGAAGAAGTTTAGCCGGCAGAGGAGTAAAATTGGCCACGCGGTGGTTGATTAGGGCTTTTTGAGAGCAGTGGCTACTTCTTCACACGGTGCTTCGGTCAGTTTCTGTCGTATACGTAATAAACACGTCGATATGACCTTGGAAGACTGAAGTTTCATCAGGGGTGTTTCAAAAGCAGATACAAGGCAGACTGTTTCGTTGTGAGAATGCTATTCCATACCAAGGACAAGCAATTTCATTGTGTTAATGCTAGAAGAAGTTGGACGTAAGGACTGCGGCCTGCAGGCCGCCATACTGCACACAGCATCATTCGTGGCACCTTGTACATACGAGGGTGAACTGAACTGAATGCTGTTCAGCACCATGGACAACAGTTTTCTTGGGTGAAAGCTGCCCAGTAGCAGGGACAAACTATTATTTAGCATGGATGCTGTTCAGTACTAAGGGCAAACATCTGCTTCATTATATAATTGCTATTCAGAACCAATGATAAGATCATTCATAGTATCAATATCGTTAAAAACGATTCCGTTTTACTTTGGTAAACTAGAAGTGCCACATTGCTGACGTCATCGGCAGTTTTGAGTTAAGAAAGCGGAACGAAACCAAACGCGTGGGGACAAATTACCTTTTAGGGCCACACTGACTTACCTGATGTAACATTTGCCCTCGCATTTATTTTCGACTGTTCTAAAAACAGCAGTGGCCACGTCTGACCCAATAGCATCCCTGTCCAATTAGAATTTTATGCTTGCCAGAGGATCTGCTTTCGGGGGTAAGGGGGCACATGGTCATGGCATGGGGCCACAGTGCCCTTACCCCCCCCCCCCCCCTCTTGACACAAGAATGGCGATCAAAACATTATTGAAAGAGGTGAACATTACTAGAGGTGAACATAAAACAAACCAAGCATGGGAAAGAATGGATTGGGTGTTTAGTCCTGTGGTTTAGTGGCATTTTTTGCTGGATCTTTCTTTTTTTGTCCTCATGCGTTAGCTTTGGGATCTCCAGGGGATGTTGTCCATGAAATTAAGTCAGTGTGGCCTAACCAGCCCAACTGACACTAGATGTCACTGCGCGGTAGAAATTATGAGGTAATTGTAGCCAGCAAGATCGGAGGTGCTCAGTGCAGAGTTTTGAGCGGTCATGCCCAACCGTGCATTAGCAGAGCAAATCTTTAAGTTTCTCAGCTCTTCAAGGTGTGGTTTTGAAATATCATTTTGAAAGGTATTTTATGCATAGATTTTCTGGGGAATTCTTTTTACATACTGTAGAATTAATGTGCTCAATAGAGAAAGAATGAAGTCAATAGACAATACATTTCCTGTAGTCTCGTTACCACAATGGCAGGAAATAACCCATGAATGAGACCTCTGGAACTTCTGTGAAATACTGGTAGTGCATGAAATTCCTGACGTGTCTTTCGTTGTACAGACTACTTAGCAGAAATCCACAGGCAGTCAGGAAACGTTAACTTGAACGTAATCATCCATCGCAACATTTGCAAAACAAATATCTCTCGGCTTGGCTTGAGGGAGTCAAAAACATATATATATATAACGTCCTATATATTGTCAATATATATATATATATATATATATATATATATATATATAGGACGATATATATAGACAATATATAGGACGTTATATATATATATATATATATATATATATATATATATATATATATATATATATACCGAGAGGTCGCCGGTTCGAATCCGCCTGCCGTGCTGCCGGTCTTGTGCCCTTCGCAAAGGCACTTTACACGACTTTCCTCACTTTACTCAAGTGAAAAATGAGTCGTCCCTCGGATAGGACGTTAAATGGAGGTCCCGTGTATGGGGAGAGCCATACCCCATGCACGTTAAAGAACCCCCACACGTGCGATGGTGCGGTGTGCGTTGGTGCAAATCCTTCTGTCGGAAGTTAGTGGTTCACTTCAAATCACCCGGATGGAGGCCTGGCGACCTCTGTCTCGTATCAGCCACATGGTGATCTACATCATTCACCCGGACAGGTGTATCACCCCGTAAGGGGCGGTATAACCCGTCGTTGTGCGAACATGTGCGAACATGTATATAGGGCTCCCTTGGAAATCAGTTACTACGTTGACTGAAGGGACTACCCTAAAGATCAATGAATGAATGAATGAATGAATGAATGAATCTATCTATCTATCTATCTATATATATATATATATATATATATATATATATATATATATATATATATATATATATATATATATATTGTTTTTGACTCCCTCAAGCCAAGCCGAGAGATATTTGTTTTTTTTTACTCTATAGACTTTAAGAGTTACACTACAGGTGAGTGAAAGAATGGTATTTCCCGTTACTTTCAACGATGTTATGGAACAGCCAGAGTACAACAGTATCAAAAATAACAAACGCTTCCTCTTGCCGTTAATCACATTCATTCAATCGTACCAAACACTAACTGGTCCTGCCATAAAACGCACTTAGTCTGGGCTGTTCCATTGTAGATATTAGGTGGGGGACATAGCGTTACATCATGAGATTTAGTGAAATGGTACTGGATTCAGACACTGGAATCGATATCCGTATTATTTCTTGTTTGTGGAGACGCTTTTTCTCAAGTTCTGGCACATGTCCAATTGAAATGAACGTTTTCTCGGGTTGTCAGTATGAAAAAAATAATACAGCATGGTGTATTCCACAGCACCCTAGCCCAAGCCCTCCCGTACCTAGGAACGCCCCTCCCGGGTTTGTCGTGTTGTTATTACATATTTTAATACCCTGGGTCAGAGAGTAAGTGATGTATGTTTGGGCCCCCTAGCAGATTTTTAGACCTGCAGGAGCCGGTTCAGTTTGACACTTTGAAGGAGAATAACTCAAGAAGGTATAAACGGATCATCATGATTGTTGGTCTGTAGATAGCTGAAGTGGTACTTGATATAATTTAATTGTTATTATGCAAATCGGAATCCAATTTGCATAATTAATGACGAAATTGTCTAAATCCGCTTTGTTCCATCATAGGACTATTGCAACATGTGATATTTTTGCATTTGCATAGCTCCTAGGTCGCTGGCTTCTGGTTACCTTGCAATGTGTTCTGAACTCTCGGGTATCAGCTGGAACTGAGAGAAGAAAAGATCGCCATTGGTTCCAGAAAGAACTCGTTTGTTTTGCGTCATATTTCACTTCAAACAAAACAACATGACTGCTTCTCGAATTGAGTGCACTGGTGTTATTCTTCTTGGTATTACTGAATTAATGAATGAAGACCTTTTCACAGACAAAGAATGGGGCTGTTTACACTGTAATGACATTGACACTGGTAGTCACCGACTGCCATACATTATGTCAATAGGCTCATTCGGCTACCTAGTCCGTGTTTACACTCTCGCTGGCTGGGGTTAATGACCTCCACCCCTAGGGCGGCGGCAATATTGTAGGGCCGACCGCTAGGAACGCTATTTTGGCTCTGTTACCATGCATTCAACAGCGTCATTGTCACGGTCTGCAATGAATACTGGTACAAACAAGAACAAGTTTGAATAGGACTGACGTAGCGCCTGAGTAAACTTTTTAAGCAGCGTAACTGTTGCGTGGCATGACTTTGCTGCGTTGTTTTGAAGCCAACCGAGACTTTTTGAGGAACCACTCAACTTAGGGCCCGGAATTCGCACACTTCCTCTCAAATCTCAGCACCTCTACATTCAACAAATGGCAGCACCAGGTACGCGAGAACTCAGTAATCTGCTTTAAAATATGATTTGGTAAAAATCTTAACGGCATTGCGGTATCGCCAGATTACGAATGATTTGTCTTTGAGTAAATCATGCGACATATAGCCATCTTTTTCTTTATAAAAGTCAATCTGGCGACAATACTATATTCATGGTAGACCAACTGAAAGCTAGATGTACAAAACGCGAAGTTGAAATGGTTTACGTACTGAATTTGTGTCATGTTAAACAAAGCTCAGTATTACTACCCGGGACCAATCGCAGATTTTACCTTGATCTTTAACTTCTCGTTGATTTGTTGTAACTCTCTCCGATGATGTGATACCGCTCACTAAAGTACCCTCGTATGTTAGAATAATCTTCTACAATAGCACCGTTTCTCAGGTGTTGTATCATATGATTGATAACCTGGCTACTGTTTGTGTCCTCCAGAAGTCGCAATGTACAGAAAGAGAAAAGCTGTGGCGTCAGCCAGAACTGTCCCATGTAGTGCAAAGAGGCAGACGATGCCCCCTCTCGAAGAACGAAGTCTAACGTCTGAGATTTGGTACCAGGATTTGGAGATTCGCTGGCCATTTGAAAGGTTGGTGATGTATATCTTGTGAGAGTTCTATCTCATGATATTAACTGCTACTGCCGTAGACAGTGCAGCGACTCGAAGATGGTGCTTATATTACATCCTGTGGCGCTGAGACTTCGCAGGCCCCGGGATACATGTAAGGCAAATTAGTCAACAGTCAGTTGCCTTTCCACACAGAAGCCATATACGACTGAGAACAAGTTGCAAGCCACATACCTGTACGTTTGAACTATTTGTCCAATTTGCTATATTCTGGCATGCCGGCGGCTTTTTAAGTTTTAGATCGATGAGAAAACAATACACGTCTTTCCATTACTATACATGCATAGTGAGTAAACTTTGGCGTCGTAGGGAACACAATATAGAAAGCAGAAGAAGCGATCTGTCCCGGAGTCCAAAAATACCCTTCATGCATTACCTTTATGTCATATACCCTTATTCCATTTTTTCTTGGGGAAATCACAATCATCATCATCATGCTCCTCTAATCATTTCCCACATGTAATTCTTAATCATTTCATTGGCCCTGTCGCGACAGGAAACTGGAGATAGCCAAAACAGCCCAGAGTCTTCTCACTCCAATGGAAAACGACGATGAGCTGATCCAAAAGTTAGAGGACCCAAATCTTCATCCGATGGTGGGAATGGAAATCATGAAAAGCATTGGAGAGCGAATGAAGCAAAGACGGGTGAAGAAAAAGCTGTCAGACCTTGTGAAAAGTAAGCTACAAACTGCTGTGAATCATTTCGGACAGCCTCGACCTTGCGCTCACAAAGAGGTACAGGTTTCCATGCCCGATGACGTAACGTACCTCGACAACTTGGTGAGGAAACACGAGACAAAGTTTGAAGAGGTGTTGGAGAAGCTGGGAAGTTTAAACCCGTATGACCACCCCATTGATAAGGATGAAGTACTGGAACACCAGCATCAGCTCTGGAAAAACCTCTACCTGGATATCATCGCTTGGCTTGGTGGGCCTCATCGCCTGAGGAAGAAAGCCATCGACTCCGACGACGATTCCGACTACTCTTCAAAGTGATCGACTTACGTGTAAATGGATGAACTAATTCTTTTAAGTTTTCATGTATTGTTGCTCATAGAAACCCTCAGGTGGAAACCCCCAGGTGGGCACCAGCGGGCTCAGTTCAGATGAACTTCCATCTAGGCTGTTCCTTCCAGTCTCTCTACCAAAATTAATTTTTGTGTGGTAGTTAGGATTTTAGTAATATCTGCTTTGGACACGAACGATTCCTTTTTTTGTAAGTCCTCTAACCCCTAAATACACTTGTGTGAAATTTTATATTGTATATAAATGTTAGAAATGTGCAAATTCCCATCGCTATTGTAATGTTATCCGTCTTATATGTTGGCCCTCAAACATCAGCAGTGCTACCTCGAGGGCCAAGGTAATGTCTTGTTGCATTTTGGAATGAATAAATAGAAATAAATAGATGAAACCTAATCTATCCTGATTCAGTAGATTTGTAAAAATTAGTCAGCGGGAAGAAATTGGCTCCTTCTGTCTCATAAGTAGGTAGCGTCCGTCGTCACGTTCGTCGTCACAGTCGCTCTCCATCCTATTCCCACCCGACCCTAATTTCTGTTAAGTAATATCAAACGTATGGTCTTCTTTCGTTATCGTCATAGTTGTCTGTGAAAATTTGAAATTACAATGAATCTGTTAATGAACTGTGATTCTATGAAACGTTTATTGTACGTACTTACGTATTATAATATGTACATAGGACATTAGGGTAGTATTACTATTGTACATGCAAATCGTAATTCTAGGTCTAGGATGTAGAAATGTAGCATTAAGTTCAACTTTTAGAATAAAGGTGTAAGTCCTTACATGAAATTTAACTGTTATCGTACAACGTAAGAATATATCTTCATTGACACAGCAAAAGTACAATGATTTTTGCAAGATCTTCAACATCTATACATACATACGAACAAGTAGACTAACTGGAGACAGCGACAGTCCCTCGCTACCGGGCATTAAGATTCGCAAGACCAGGTCTCAGTTACTGTTCGGGGATGGCGATTTCTTATGTGGCTGCTAAAGCCCAGAACAAATGGAGTAAGAAATGGAGTAACAAATATGTCTATAGACTTATTAGGACTTTAAATTATGTACATGTATTATAGTACTGTTAATCATTGTCATACACTCTGTCCGAGCCTTACCTCTCCCCTCATGACCTAAGTGAAAAGCGACCTGCAGACCGATTTGGGGTTCCCGTTAATAAATAAACAAAGTTGTCAAGTGAAGTATCAAATGGAGTTTATGTATATGAAAATATCAACATGTCGATTTTAACATATCGCCTTGTCGATTTTGATATATTCATCTTTCTGTACAAAGTACAATCAAATCTATCTACAAGATAAAATGTGCTCTTTTGAAAAAGTGTCAAGAAAGGTTAAAAGCTTTGTGTGTTTATCATCATGTCATGAACAATCCATGATAAAGTGACGTTCATCTTTAATCTCATTTGGGCAGAATGGAAAGAAATATGGTCCTCATTTACATAAATAAATTCAGGTCTTCTCTACCCGAAGTGACACAAGATGTGTTTATTTTTAGGTGTTTCTTTGCGTAGTGTAGAGTTAATGTACTCAACAAATTTAAAAGATGAATGATTTCAGTACATTTCCTGTTGGCTCAATAGTAACGCACCCAAATGAAGCACTTATTTGTACATTAATAGCGACCATGGCAGGAAAAATAACCCTTATAGGAGACCTCGAGTACTGGTAGGTGACAGTGAATAATATTCCTGACGTGGAAGACTGAAATACAGGCATTTCCCGTTACTTTCTCACGGCATTAGCTGCAGAAAGGACTCTTGTTGCATGGACGGTCGACCGTGGTCAGTGAAATCCGGCATGACCAATGTCATTCAAAGATAAGCGTCGATTACATGTGTTTTTTTTTTTGCCTCCGAACGTTACCTGTCATGATCTTCCTGTGCAGACGAGGAATACATAGGAAACTAAGGCTGTCGATATTGAAAGGTGTTTTGGACCTGATACTGTAGTGGTAGTTGATATAGAAAGTTACAATTTTTATTTTTTTGGGCCGATTCTGCAGAACTAGTAATTAGCTAGACGCCCTACTCGCAGCGATGACAGGTCGCGGACAATTAAGGGCAGAACGCTTGAGGGTTTCCTAATTATGGCACGAAAACTGTAAATATGCATCATTTAGGCACTGATTTGTTTGTTGTTCAATATGATTAAAATACACCCTTTCAACCATGACGCTTTTTCATGGCGATAGTATGCCGAATAGCAGGGAGAAGGAAGAGTGAAAACACTCACCGACGAAACGCCATAGTTGCCTAATGGAAAGTCTATATGGTGACTTTTGTCACTGCATTGACCGGGTCATTGTCTGCGAAAGCTCCAGGTCCTCAAACTAAAAATAAAAGCATTGTGTTTTTGCTGCCATTGGAATTGAATCACCTTTATTTGTTCTTAACTGACGCGCGTCTCACAGGGTAAGCAAACGCTACTCGTACTTTTTTGTAAAGCAGTTAACAAGAAGGCACCTGGGTTATGGCCGAGGGTGGCGCGAGTCCGTATGTTACGGTACTGACCCCCTTAGATGAAGTCTGTGATAGCTCTTATCCTGGACGGGGGCCAGTACAAAATCCACCGCCACCTCGAATACTTCATTTCAGTCTACTGCGCGAAGACGCCAAAAAGTACGTGAGGTTTTATGGCCTTCGGGAGTTAAATGTGTTTTTCAGAAAGGAGTTTCCAGAAAATCACATGCGAGATTACCTTTCATCATTTGAGGAACGACTACGGGAGGAGATAGCCGGAATTGATGACACGATATTTGAAGAATTCGACAACCTGGCACTGTCCAGCGCGGGGCATACCACGCTGTATCCTTTAGTTATATCTTATTAACCATGTGTGACCTTGCTCTTAGATAATAATTCCATTGGTTTCAGCTTTGCTTTCATAGAAAGTACTGTTTGAAGATCTGTCTTCCTTTAACGTATCATTATAAATGTATACTATTTGCTAGAACCAACCATTTCATTTCTGCCTCGGACGTGCAACTTTAGATAAAAACAAATTTGCATCGTACGTTGTAACTTCTTTTGAAACTTCCTTTGAGTTGATCGTGACCATAGATCCATATATATGTAATTCTACTTTTGATAATCAGTGTCAATCCTTAACGCCTTCTTCAGGTACATGGGAAAGAGCTACTCTTTTGATAATATCATAATTCTTGGCATTGCAATTGGGGGTGGCAGGACCGACTTCTACATTCTAGAGCAAAGCGTCAAATTGCAAAACCATGATGCACCTGCGCCTGCTGTAGCAGGAGGTTCAGATGAAGGGCTCCCGATCGTGGTCATCTACAATGAAGTTAAGTTCAAAAAAAGGTTACAGGAGCATGTACCGTACTGCCGTGGACATGTTGTTGCCGCTTTACACGCCATAAGAACCTCCCGAGGAGAATATGCTGTGGGTGGAGAATCGTACAAACTTAATAAGAAAGATGACAGCTACATACAGGGAGAAAAGCAGTTTGCATCCGTCTACTATAGATACCAAGGCCTCCATGTACGAGGTCCCTCTCGGTGGTGTAAATCCCACATACAAGGTCCCAATTCGGATACGCTTCTCATCTACCAACGCCAACAGTATACGGACTTCAATGTGATAGTACTGGTCTGCTTGTGTGACCACAAACAAATTGGGATTAGCACATACCGAGGAACATTCCAATCCCGCAAGCTTCACTATGAAGAAAACGCCGTTGAACTTGAGTGGAACGAAGTACGAGAATATGTGAGGAGTACCAACCCTTAGTGCCGCAACGTAATGTGATAGGTCTAATGCAGTTATTGATTCTAGTCAATGAGGGATAGCGTACCCCCTCCCCATACAAAAAAACTACAGTAACTGCAAATATAGACGTCGCTGTAAATGACGTATATGTTCGCAGCAACTTCAGACAGGTGCTCCGTAATCATTTCCATTCATGTATGTTTGAATTACAAAGGGGTAGAAATGCTTAATTGTAAACATAAAAAGGAGCGTTACTCTACGCATAGAATCGAATGAAAAATACCGTGAATCCTTTCTGTAACTTGTATATTGTTATTTTGAATTGACATGCAAAGTTCAGGCTTTATCATTTTTGGGGCGACACCACAGGAGTGTACTTACCCCCGTTGTTAATAAAAAAACTGTTTCATTGTGTGAATGCTGCACCAACGACAAACCATTTCATAGTGTAAATGATGCCCGATATTAGTGGCAGACTGTTTCATACAGTGAAATCTATTCAGCACCAAGTACAACCCATTTCAGTGTAAATGAACTTCACTGCGCAGCACTAAGAACAGACTATTTAGGCTGTGAATGCTGTTCAGCACCAAGGACACACTTTTTCAGTGTGAATTTGTTCAGCACCAAGGACAACCTGTTTTATTCTGTAAATGCTGTGCCATGCCAAGGACATAGTTTCATTGTGTGAATGCAGGACAGCACACACGTATCATTCATTGTATAAATGCTATGTCATTACAAACAAAATAAAACTGTTTCATTGTGCGAATAGATGTTGTTCAGTACCAATATCAAAACTGTTCCAAATGTGTTGGATTTTAGTGTGGCTGTGTATGCGATGTACACTGTACTTCATTTGAAACGTTTAACAGTAGTAGCTCTTGTAGAAGGCACCTACTAAAATAGTGTGAAATGTAAGACCTGAAATATGATCTCTGCTTGAATGGTAGGTCTCCTTTTGTATTAAGGCATCGTATCATATGTCACAATAGTGTATTTCAGTTAATTTGAATAAAACCATCTATTTCGTGTGGTCAAGCAACGTCTTCCTGCATGTCTAAACCATATGCTACATTTCCTGTTGTGGCCTTTAGATTATGCTATGTCCTAATACACTAAGAGATTGTGATGTTTTTTGCACTTATAGTATAGTTATACTATCAGTAATAGCCTGAAGGTTTGCATTATAACGTTACTATAAGATAATCATCCACTGTCATTATATTTCAGCCATACCATAGGTATGGTGAAATATATTGTATTCGTAATGTTTCTTTCTCCTGTCAAATCTTCAAATCGAATCAACTCCGCCGTTCCTGGACTGATTGACTTGAAATTTGGCACAAGGGTAGAGTAAGCCAATACTCTTGGGCGTTTTTTTGTCATTTTTTTCATATCTGCCTTTAAAATGATTTTATTGGGGTTTTTGTCAATTTTTATGTATATTTCGGGCTCCTGTACCCTGGTATTACAGCCGAATGACATGAAATTTGGTACACTGAGGTGCCTTGATCATATGATCACCTAGATTCAATAACAGTTTTGGCATACGGTACAACAAAATGCTTAAGTTTGCGATTTTTGGCCATTTTTTGACCAAAAAAGGACATTTTTGGCTCCTGTAGCCTCGTTTTACAACCAAATGACCTGAAATTTGGTACATAAGTGCCCTTTAATTATGTGCACATAAATTCAATAAAAGTGTTCCCATACGGTACAACAAAATGCTTAATTTTGCGATTTTATGGCCATTTTTTGACAAAAATTGGACATTTTTGGCTCCTGTTCCCTCGATTTACAACCAAATGACCCATAAATTGGTAATGGGGTGCTCTAGATATGTATTCAAATGACCCATGTATAATTTTTGGCATGGACCACTTTAAAATGATATATTTGGGATTTTTTTGTCATTTACCAATGGCCAAAGGGGTCAACGACCTCAAGGCCTATTGTTGCATGAAGGAGATGGCTGAAATATGCTGTATTTGCTCTCAAGCAAATGTCGGCCTTTCTAAATTTAGTTGTCTTTCCTACTCATCCCTATCTTGATTAAGGACTTACAATCTTATTTCTTTTATCTATAATTTAGGCAATGTTGATTTGATTATATGGAGATGACATCTACAAGCCCATCAAGTTTTGTCCCTTCCAAAAAAAAAGTTTAATATCATTCTGTAAATCGCGTGCAAAGCAGCTACAAAATGAGAAAATGTATGCCTCGAATTAATTGCAGAACAATATTGGAAAACAGATATTAATGTCGTAGAATGCCAAAGTTAATTCCAAAGCCAAAGAAGATGTGAAAGAACAAAAATGAAGAATTTTTGTTTGGTATAGTATACCACACAAAAATGAAGAATTTTTGTTTGGTATAGTATACCACACAAAAATGAAGAATTTTTGTTTGGTATAGTATACCACAACCTGTGTGTTAAGTCATTAGTTCAACCTTCCTGTCCATGTAGTGCATAAAACATGGCCTTAGTTATTTGAATTGACACAATCCCTGTCATTCCTCACCCTCAACCCTTACATGTCCACATACGTATAGTCCCAAGCTGCAGCCACACAAAAGACTCACCACATTTCCTCACAAAGTAACCTGTTTATTGATGTTGGTAGGAAACAAAATTTAACATCCAGCGTATATATTGTTCGTACAATGTAGGTGTGCAGTTCCTTGTATAATGGTCAGAAACATCACACGTACATATACTCCCTGTGGCTCACATCCATCGTAAGACGATAAACAAATCTACAGACCTGGGTATTGCTTATCATGTTCTGCAATCAAAGGTAAACGCAATTCTCTTTGCCAAATTCTGTCAAATCCTCCACACTTCTTGATCATTAATATAAACCACTTTCACAATGGTGTATAAAAATGGACTGCCAGCAATGCATAATAGGGTGTTTGCAGCATGTTTTGTTTTTCCAAACGTTGACTTTCTAAAGTAGTACACCAGCTGGTTGGAAGTTAAAGTTGCCCATACATCTAAGCAGATGCGTAGGGGTGGCGCCCATCTCCATTTCTGTGGCCCTTGGGCCACACATTTGTGCAACTACAGCAGGGGGTTGGAAGACAGAAACACAAAATCTATCCATTATGCGTGCATCACACAGCAAGCTAAAATAGACTAGTACTGCACCCCTACACTGTGGAAAGGATTTTAACGTCATGAGCAGTATATGTGCTTGTGGCTTTGCTCTTGACCAACAACAGCAGGGGGTTAATACAAGAGGTTCGTTACGTGTCACCAGAGGTGCATTACACTGTGGCATAGGGCTTGAACATAGAAGCAACTATATATCCAAAGAAAATTGGCTAACTGTAACCACAATGTCTGTGCAGCAGATTGCAGATGCATTTTAACATGATCTTGTACTGGACTTAGCATTGTCAATTTCTGATTCAACTAACAGAAGAATATAGTACCAAATTCTTCACTATTCCTTTCTCTTTTATCACAGTGGTTTGCCCAGTGTGTTGGTTTAGACGTCTCCTGTTTGTCTTCATTGTTCATTACGTCACATGTTGTACACATGAATATTGTGTATAACTGGAACAACATAAAGTGTTTAAAATATGGCCTTGCGTTATAAGTTATGATATACATATGTCTTATGCAGCAAAATGACAAGATAAATAAAAAACATACTGTCAATATATATATATCAGTGTGGTATATGTTCTAGTAAAATACATAATATATTGACTTGTATGACATAAATAGAGGTAATGCAACATGACCACAATAATATACATAAAACAAAAAATAATAATACATGTAATACATACATGTATGGTAAACATATTGCACTGTAGTCAAGTAACAGACTACTGCACTTGATGGCATCTCTAGAACAAAACCAAAATGACAAAGATAATTGTACCTGCACACTTAGCTTAATGATTCAACATACAATATTCTGGGAGAGCATTCCTTCAAAGACTGTACAAATGAGTTAATGCTTACGTACAGTCTGTCTATCTCGATCTAAACTCCTACGTGTGTTTTCTGTACAGGTGCTGCACTAGGAGAACATCATCAACTTGCATGTTCCAGAAAATAATCTCTGTCTCTCTATCTACAGGAGGGTTGCCTTTAGGAATGAGGCTAAGCACTGGCCCTGTTTATATAATGTTTATCTATAGTATATACAAAGCAATGAAGAAGCTTGGGAAACCATACTACCTTCTGATTGATATACCTGACTGTTGTTACATGTATCGTATAAATTTGCTGTTGTTATACATACAGATGGGGTTGCCAACTTACTGTTGGTACTTGTATACTGTACAGGAGATCTTACATAAGGGATTAACACTGTACAAGGGAGTGTCCCAATGCTTGTAAAGGTTTGCAGTGCACTACTACATATTGTGACAGTTGGGCTAAAGATGGACACTGCTGGCACTGTATATCAGGTGTTTTGTACCATTAAAGCAAGCTTAGTAACTATGCAGCAGCACTACAGTATTTATCCAGAAAATATTGCTTTCCTAAATTGCTTGATTTGGAACCATAACGTACAATGTGCCAATCCTACTGATCAGAGACGTGCAACACGGCAGCAACAAAGCAAACATCATGATAATAGAGGCTCAACTGTACAGACTACAACTGCAGCGCACTGGATAATGTTCCGGGGCTTCATCTGGAAGCCACAGTGTTGAGGGAGTTGAACGACTTTGCATTGAAGTCCGTTGCGCTGTCCCAGGACTGGTGGACGAACAGCGGCGCCTCGCTCATGATGACATCCACCACGTCCTTCCTCCCGAGAGTCTTCAGACAGTCCAGCAGGGTGCCGATGGTGCTGCTCTCCCGCGAGCCCCACAGCTGCAGCGTCCTGTCCGTGGGGCTGCCCTGGGGGCTGCTGGAGGTATCCAGCTGGGGCAGAGACTCCATCAGGCCCAGGGAGATGGCCAGGAGGCACCAGTCCCGCCCCATGGGGTCCGGGGGGTCCAGCATCCGACACAGCTCCCTCCTGGTGTGGGTGCTGAGGTAGGACACGTGGATGTCCCTCCCCACCGACGCCCGGGAGAACACCTCCTCGCTCCCAAAACAGAAGACGTCCGAGAAGGATTCCTCGACGCCTCTGTCGTCGTTTGGCTTCAGAGTGCTGTCCTCTCCCTGGCTTGCAAGGATGCTGGCGAAGGAATAGCTTGTAATGTTTGCGTCGTGGGATTTGAGCTGGGAGGGGCTGAGCACGTGCTTCACCAGGAAGAGGCCGGGGTACACGTCTGACAAGACTTGGTACACGATCCCCATCAGCTCTTCCAGGATCCGGAAGGTCTCCTTCCTGGAGTCCGACAGGCCCCGCACGACGACCTCCAACGCCTTGCCGTCGTCTGAGAGTGAGATCATGGCCTCCGCCCTGCCGATGTTGCACTTCGCGCCGCGGTACCACAGGATGACCGGCTCCTGCTGCTCCTCGGTCTCCATCTGGTAGCACCTCCTCAGGCACACCTGCAGCCGGGGGAACAGCCCCTCCGGCAGGGGGCACACCTGTCCGGGCGCCAGCATCCTCACACCGCCGTACACCAGGTTCCTGCGGGCGCCTTCACCCACCTGAAGCATACATGAGTTACAAACTGTCAGCACATCCAAGATGTTTATACAGCAGTTAGCATGCAAAGCTCAACACATGGCACATGAGGTACTCGATAAGGCACATGCATTTTTATGATATTTTGTATGACGATTGTTAGTACTTGTAATTGTTGGATAATTGTTCTACTATGTTGTGTATGTTATGCCCTGTGTTCATGTTCTCTGTGTAATTTTGTTACTCCTGGAAGAGTAACTGTCGCATGTAACCGTGGCAGCTGCCACTAAAGGAGTTAATGCAACAATAAGCAATAAACACATCTCACAGATTGTGGACGGGCACAACAAATGGTGTCGATTCAATTTCTGAAGGAGCGATACACACTAGGCTGGCCGGAATCTATGTGTTACGGCGTCATAACCAACATGGAACGGGGCCTTCTGATTGGTCAATGGAGCCTGGCTATATGATAATAAACAATAAACACCTCCCACAGGTTGTGGACGGGCTCCCCGTGGATGACGCAGGGGAACTCGTACATCCCGCCCCGGGGGGAGTGCGTGCACATGTCCATTGCCTCCAGGAGCTGGAAGATGTCAACAGCGTCCGTCTCCGGGAAGTACAGCTGGACATGGCTGAAGCTGAAACAGCCCGCCAAACACGATTGGTCCATGGAGTCATGTGATAGGAGCTGCCCGATGAGGCTGGTGCAGAGCCATTTGGGGTCGATGACGATCAGGTCTTGCAGGACGTCAGTCTCGAAGCAGACCACCTGTTGATAGAGGCAAGTATTCTGTCTGTCAGTGCCATCAAAGTCCCTGAGTTTATTACCATTTTCAGTAATTTTTCTGTCAGTCATTCTATTTAGTTTGCTGCCTAGAAGTGGTCACATGGTCTTGCTTTGAACAGATCTATTTAATAAAAAAAGACAATTCAATACAAGACTTTCTTAGAGTCCAGAATCCCAAGTTTTATCAAAATCTATCTGTTTTCTATCTGTTATATCTAGTTGTGTTATCTGTGAATTAAGTGCAGAAACTTGCTGACTTTTTTGTATCTTTTGAATGTATCTTGGCTAATGGAAACATGTTACCAAGGAGCAACCATTTCTGCAGAATGCCATTTTTGGGGGGTCAAAAAGGAAAAGTTGAGGCTGACCTCCCCAAGTTCCTTCCTTTCTTTCTATCTTGACTGTTGAATGATACAACTCATTACACGATTTAGCTTTAATGAATAAACAAAAGTTAAAACAAACCTCCCCCAGACAGTGGAGCTGCTGTGTGATCTCCCTCAGGTGGTCCTGACTGACCAGAGGGTTCAGGTCCCTGTGGACACCGTCCAGGAACTGCTGCCAGGTCAGGACAGGGAAGGTGCTGAACATCCTCCTCCAGAAGGGCAGGGTGGTCACCAGGTGCTGACACAGGTCCGTCATCCGCAGCTGAGCCTGCAGGGGTGCAACAGATTCATGTTTGTCTAGCACTCACATGTCAGCAAATGTACATAAGCTGGGAGTCTTGTGGTTCGGGTTGTTGACAAATGATTTAAAGTTCTGGGTTCGAATCCCTAGCAGGTAGCAATGCTGTGCCCTTTAACTCTGAGGACAGCCCATCATGGACAGCGTCCACTTGCTGTAGGTTAAACATAACAGGTGGAAAACGTCTGTTTTTTACTTTAAGGTTGTATTACGTATTGAACTATGGATAGCTCGCTTCTCCCACTTTTTCAGTTTAGCCTCCTACTCAAAATATTTCTGAAAAGGCTGGCTTAGGAAAGACCTTAATCAACTCAGGTGCAATAAGTATCTAGCTTTGGTTAGGGATGTCCTCTCAGATGGGACTTAAAGCTGGATGATCCGTGATCCGTGAACAAAACTGGTGTGTTACACTTAGAGGTAGTTTATGGAAAATGAACAGATGCTGTAGATGTATAGTCTGTAAACCTAAACCACAGTTCTTCCGCATTCCAGAATGTATTGGCAGGTTAAAAAACACCACTAAGAAATCATATCCTCCACACAGTTCACAGCAAGAGGTAAAATTGGGTGAGGATTTACATGAATGTACATGTACTACAAATATTTCACAGGAATTTCAAATACCTGGCAGGCTTTTGTTCTTAGTTCTGCCAGGGTTGTTCTAAGAAGCTTCATGTCTCGGGACTGTGAGGCGTTGGTGTCCAGGACGAAGAGCCGCTCCACCATGTCGAAGAGGTGCCCAAACTTGTTCTTCATCTCGTGGAAGACGACGGACCCCACCCCGCTGACATACTCCCCCGAGAAGGCTCGCGGACTGTTGACAATGTCGGCGTGAGTTGCCACCAGAAGTACGGTAGGTTTGTGCACTGGTACTGCTGCAAACCCTTTCATTGAGAAACAAGAAATGCTTTAAAGAAAAAGCTTGCTATGAAACCAACACATTATGGTGAGGATAAATTATGACTTGTATAAACCACATCACGCCCTGACCTCTTAACTAACTCACCTCTCATCTCACCTCGTCAGAATTTTGCTGCCCCATCCTTTGCTGTACAATAACTAATGGCCAAACTATTGTCCTAGGTGTTTCATCTTTGAAATAAACTTCAAATCTTCTTGGTTGCCGTTTAGACTGTATTTAATATGAATTGCACAATTTTACCAAGTGGTGAAATTTGACAGTATTTTGACCTAAAACTAGAATGCATTGAAAGATCATTGCTTATTACTAGTACCCCATCAACACAATCTGATGTGCACAAAAAAAACAACCCTTAAGCATCAGGTAGCTAACATTAGACAGAGAAAATACTACTGTCACACATGTACTACATAGACATCACATGGCCTCACCTATTGGTTCCTTCTCTGCACTGACAGTGTGGATGAAGTTGAGCCAGTAGCACACCTGTTCCATCTGCGTCTCGTACGTGTCCTTCAGGCTGAACACCACAATGTGGATGGCTGAGATGTCCCATATGAAGTGCTCGTAGGTGGCGAAGTACTGAATCTGGCCGGAAAACTCCCAGATGCTGAACTCTCCCACACCTGGGAACAAGTTTAGTACATTTTTATCACAACTGACAATGACCGATATCGATTCCAAAAACAACATTCAGTACAACAGTGGGTATATGCAGACCACTACACACCTTTTATTTTGAAAATTTTTCCTGGTGAATTGCAGTTTTTTTATGTACTACATAGACATCACAATTGTCTCTTTGCATCCATCCAGAGATTCTGGATAAATGGTCATACTTTTGGTTAAATGGTCATACTGTTGTTTATTTCAGGACCTTGGGCCAACTTATTTATCAATAACTGGGATTCGAGTAAGTTTTCAGTATTTATAAGTTTTTTAAGGTATGCCTTGGCATACACATGTGCCCTACCTGGCCTGACATTATGTAAAGAAAACTGATGACACATTTAGCTATATAAAATTATAATAAAAACAGAGGAAAGAAATTTCTGGGAGATTTCTGTACCTGGTATTGTAGCCTGCTGCACGTGAATCCCCCTGGTTGACTCAAACTGTGTCCGTGTCTTGGACTGGTGGGGTGGGGTTGCCCGGGGGTCAAGGTTCAAGCTTCTGGAAGCAAAGCCATTGTCCTTGCTGCCAAATCCTAAGTAGTTTCAAAGAAAGAAAACAAGTGGATGATTCTAAATAAAAGAAAAAATTAAAAATGATACTAGTAATATGTCAATACTGGTAATAGTTTTCCCATAAATGTTAATACATGCACTGTAGATTACCATTTTGTGGTGACCCTTCTATCAAATTCACTGCACTGCAATTTTATTTGAAGTGCTGTGTTAGATCACGTTAATTCTTCTTCATAATGTAATTTAGTGACACAGATAAACTTTCATGCTAGAATTTCACATCAGCGCAGGGCTGTCTCCTGTATGAAAATTTATTTTCATCAATTTTATTTACTAAAGTTGAGATTTTGGGTATGGAACTTTTGTCCTTCCAAACAAGCAAATTTCTGTCCCATGGGGGTGGGTCCCGGAGACAGCACTGCATCAGTGTCCCAGAAAAGTCATGTAGATCAGCTATTAATCACACAGAGATAGCACTACTGATGAGGGAAGCTGGTACCTTTTTTGTGGGGATGTGATGAGCTGCTGGAGTAGCCGATTGCATTACTGCTGGATCTTCTCCTTCTGAACAGGCCTTTCAAGTATCCACACTTCAGGGCTTCAATAAGGGACGTTTTCCCTACTGTGCTGTGCCCAAACAACTGTAGGACAGGACACAGATAAGTACACTCAAATACACATTTTATCACTTAAGTTATGCCAGATCACTGTTAAGTCTCTGTCATATGCTGTCACACTTTCTCCCGCGACCACTTAGCCCTAACAAGGTTGGAGCTGGGTCGAGAGGAGTCTGGAATCCGTATCATTTCCAGCTTCAGTTCACTCCTCTGGTTGTAACCAAGAAGAATATGACTTTCCCAACTTTGATTTTCAAAATTGTCGACTAGTACGGCTGATTTTTAAGATGAGAAGCCAACCTTGACGATCAACTACCACCCACAGGTAATCTTGTTCAGGACTACGTGTAGCTCTCAATCATGGTTTGGAGAAGATTGGGTTGGTTGGCTGAGTGTGACAAGGGCTTGAGGGACTGATTGAAATGGCAGAACACAGTCAAAGATGACAATATCAATTAACCGTTACCTTTATCTTCACCCTAGTCATCAGCGTATCTGTCGGCAGCAGCTGGTTCACGTACGTCTCTCTGCTCTGCTCCTGAAATCAGTTAACATACATGTACAAGGATCAGTATTCAGGTGACTGAAGAGAATAAAAGTTACAAAGAATCAGTCTCCTTTATCTATTTATTGGTTTGGCTGTTCAGTATGCACAGCCAGAGCTGTCTAACTAGTCTCTGGCTTTTACAAAGGGCTAGCCCTTCTGACAGAGACAGAGACAATACAGATGGAATTTGATATTGAGAGTAACAATCAATAACAATTTTCTAACTAATCTATTAGTACACAAAAACTATTGTATATTAGCTTCATAAGACATTTAGTGACTGTTGAAAGAATACTTAGAAGCAATTTCACATAAAACTTGCACACCATTCTCAGCCTGCCTAGAAGCTCAGAGATGTCGTCGTGTCCGTTGGCCACTGCCACAACTTCTGCTGTCACCCCCTTCATGTTCTTGTGCTGCAGTTCACACCCGGCCAGACAGAGGGACCTCACCACCTCAATGTGACCGTACTGGGCTGCTGTGTGCAAAGGAGTCATCCCATCCTGCAATATGGATGTTAAGGAGAGGATACTGAACCTTCTTGCTCCACAGTTGTACATGGTACTATGTATGGCAACAATGACAAAGCAATTAATGCAATAATATTAGTCAATGCTTCTATGGCTGCAGGAATATGGCCATAAATGGCATATTGACATAATGTACATGGAAAATGTTTCAGTCTTTTACAATACATGTTCCCTTGTGTAAAACACTTCATATGTATTGGCTAATATGTAAATAGATTTGTAGTTGGGATATGACATATTGTGAATGTCTGCAGTGCTTGTCATGGCAAGGGTCTACTAGATTTAAATGTGCTCCTATTCATCAATTTTTGTCTATCTACAGCATAGGCTGATCATGTTATTAGAAAATGATCATAATTATCTTCAACACCATCTTGACAAAGACACTTGCACAATATTCTCCACAGCTCAAAACATGAATTCAGAGTGGTTTGGTACATCCTCATAAACAAATTAATGACTACAGCTTAACCCTTTGCTTGAAGATAAACCTCTTACCAAGTTGGGTCTGTTCAGTTCACAGTTGGCCATGTACAGAGCTAACACCACAGGTAAGCAGCCCTCCTTACAAGCCTCGTGCAGAGCAGTGTCACCTTTCTGTAGAATAGAAAGGAGACATACAAGATAAAAGGTTGAGGAAATACCCTGGTAGGCATAAACTGTATTTCCTGAGGGTACAACATTGGATTTGAACCTAGAACCTTAGTTTAAGATTCGCACGTCTAACAGAAAGGTAGTATGAGTGTGATACCTATATCAGCCAGATTGACTTTAGACCCTGCTAGGGATTCGAATCTAGAACCTTAAGATTCCTAAGTCCACAGGAAGGTAGTATAAGTGTAGTACATACCTTATCAGCCAGGTTGACTTTGGCCCCGACTCTGCACAGGTACTCGCAGACCTCCACATGCCGTCTTCTTGAAGCCAGGTGAAGCGCAGTACAACCATTCTGGGACAGAGAGAAACATTCAGAAATTTTTTCCTAACCTGAGTACATTCAAGTATCGCTTTTGGGAGAGTCACTTTTGACAAATTTTATTGGGATCCATAAACCCATTTTTAAAAGACAAGATTTAAGTCTAAAATAAATTTCAAGATGGAAGACTTGTCAATCAAACCTGTGGAGCATCATTATTTTGGTATGCACAGCACTGAGCTAAAACCACACAAAAAATATAGATGAAGAGCACAGTACCTTGTCAGGGATGTTGAGTAGGGCTCGAGCATCTGACAAGCACATGACGATACACAGATGCCCTCGCACAGCGGCACACACAATTGGAGTTTCCTCATCCTGAAAGAAGGAATTGACATTTAGGCTGTTATCATTGAAATATCTGTAGCAGTTTTATTTTTGCAATTTTCATCCATCTGGTAACATATTGTTCCAACCATGGTTTCAACCAAAATACTATAAAAACAAACTATCAAGAACGTCTGTGTTTTGCAATGACTTACTTAAGTATTTCGTACATTAACAAAAAGGTAGTGACCATGTATTGATAACTTCATTGCTACGAAGTGGCTTTGAGACCAATTCAAGGGACTTGATGACTCAGAGTCAAAGTACAGGTAAATTTCATTATGACACTCCTTATTTTCATTATGTTGCTGCTGTTAAATTAGTAATGAATGTGCATTGATAAAAATTTCTTTATTCTTAGAGTACCACCAGGATGTGTGTCGCTGCAAAGGTCCGACTTGACAGGTCATGGGGTCAATGAAAGAGGCTAGGACTAATTCACAGGGAAGTGTAACAGTTGTTATTGGTCACAATATCATATTTCCATATGCTAGTCACATTCATCATAGACTCATCAATGCACACACCAAGCAAATTGCTTAATTTGCATAATCAATGAACTGCAATTATACAAGACATACAAGAAACCTTGAATCAAGGAGGTCCTTGCTTGAATGATTAGGATTTTCATTTTCATCTTACCAAATCATGTTTTGCCAGACTAGGTGATTTGATTCGATGAAATACAAATATATG
Source organism: Branchiostoma floridae x Branchiostoma belcheri (assembly GCA_019207045.1). NCBI lineage: Eukaryota > Metazoa > Chordata > Leptocardii > Amphioxiformes > Branchiostomatidae > Branchiostoma > Branchiostoma floridae x Branchiostoma belcheri. Next base: position 6,284,952 of record CM033025.1, on the reverse strand, counting down.
ACAGCTGGTGATGATTTAAAATTCTTAACATTCTTTCCAGTCAGGATTCTTTTTAAGGTCTTCTGGCTATCCAGCCTTGTCAGGAAAAAATTGTTTTGAAATTGTCGTTTCATACAGCCTACCTGTGATCATTCCTGACTTTCTGTTTCTCACAATAATCTTGTCCTGTCCTCACCTTGTTCCTAGTGTTCAGGTTACAGTTGGAGGATATGAGAGGCTGGGCTACATTGCTGTATCCGTGCCAAGCCGCACAATGAAGGGCAGTCTCTCCATCCTGTAGGGGCACCACAGGTCAAATATTAATTAGTGCTATGATCATAAATAAAATCTAATGACCAGAGCTGTCTCCAGCTTGAAGTTTTTTTTCCACCCCACTCATTGCTTGGGAGGTCATAATGTTCATTTTACTTGTTAAATCTGTCATTTCAAGCTTATGAAAAACACATTTTCATCTATTTCATGTAATAAGTTTCAGAATTTTGGGATGGAAATTAGGGTAAAATTTTTGTCTGTCTCAACAAGAAAATTTTGATCCCAGGACAGGTCCTGGAGACAGCCCTGCTAATGACAAAAGATAACACACACACTCTTACAGCTCTTGGAAGAACATCAGTGAAATGTGATTGACCCTAAAAGCATGCAGGCTAATGACAGCATCCACTAGGATCCTATCCAAATCAGATTAGTGTCAATGCAGCTGGGTCATCTTTGCTGCAGGATGTCAATTTCCTTGCATCTGCTTCCTGTGACAGGGTTAATAGTTACTGACTCATCCTGACAATGCTTCATGCAGTCTGGCATATATAATAGAAGGTTGCTATTCATTTTTGTAGAACCAAAAGAGAAAATCATCATGGGTAATTCTAGCAGATGAGCTTTAGGACATATGTTAACTTCTAGAGGAACTAAATCTTGAATAAGACAAAAAAGATAAAACACACATAAATAAAGTTTAAGTAACAAAACACACATTCTATGAAGATAAGATATGCTGGATGATGAGAACAACAAAGAACACTGGGATGGAAAGTTCATGCAGTCCTTGTAGATTTACATGTAGCTAGTTCTGATCTACATGTATGATGACTAGCTTGGTTTGGGCACAGCAAACCATCTCCATTGGTTATTGCACTGTTACAGTAATACTAACCAGGTTGTTAAAATGGTTCTGATTATGTTTCTAGCAATCTACTCAACCAACCAAACCGACATGCCTCTGACCACATCTCACCTCAGTGTAATTTCTCCACATTTGAAGGAGAGATGCCAGAAGATCGGTCACAGAGATCCTGCTTTGTATAAGGCACCCTTTTCCTGTCACAGCGATCTTCGTCCACACAAGGGCATAGCACGATTCCTCATCATAAATACAGTATTTGTTGTCCGCCTCTTTACCTCCAATGAGTAGTTTTTTTTTAAATAAAAGCTTTTTCTTTAGACGCTTCTAGTCGATATCATTAAATTCTGCTTTTAACACAAGCACACTGTCCATCCATTTCCACGTGACTATTACAGTAACATGTTGCAGAGGGATGACATGTTGCTGATCTTGGCGTATTCATGTTTTGACCAGTAAAAGTTACAATGGCTGGATAGCCATACTTTTACATTTATAAGTCTGTTACTTCTTCTTTGCCTACTATGTACTATGTTAATATCGAAAGGACTTTGAAGGATCGCTCTCGTCCAGAACTATGTACAACACAAAAATTCACACCATTTACATTGTTACAAAAATATCAGCCTTTGACTCAAGACCAGACAGATCAACAGATGAGACAGAATGTGCAGAGGACAAGTAATTTGGCAGCTCCTGATTTGCAATGGAATGGTCCCCACATGCACGAAATGTAACGGCAACAATCCCTTGCATAGTTCTGTACAAGGAAGTTCTAATGACCCAGATACAAGGGTTTGAAATGAATCATGTGGAGCTGTAAAACTGTACAATTTCTTTGATACTTCAAATTTTACAATTGTCTCTGGATATATGCATTGTCAAACACAGCTCAGGTGCCTTCCAATGTAGGTATTAGTATCAAAAAAGGGTGTTTTGGTTGGGGAGCTATGACTGAGACTGCATCTGCAGCTTCAACATTTGAGTCTTGATTCTGGACTCAACCTTCCTTGTTGTGGGGGGATCTTTCTGATTGGCGGTTTCAGTACTTTTCTGGGCATTGCCTTTTCCGGGTGTGGAGACAAAACGAGGTATCAATGACGGCTTTTTACTGCCGGATGCTGGTTTTGATGCCTCCTCACTGCTCTGAGGTTGGTTGGCTGGAGTTACAGTCAATTGGCTCTTGACTTTAGCTCCTTGTTTGGTTTTCTGTTGTTGTTGCTGTTGCTGCTGCTGCGGTTGTGCTGTAGAGTCCTCGTCAGCGTACCCTGGGCTTAACTTGATGTTGATGGTGCTGTCCGGACTGGTGTACATCGAGCCATAGCTCTTCAGCTGAGCCTTACCACTCTGTGCATCTGTAGTGAACTTGAAGACGGCTTTGCTGACGCTTCCCATCGTCATGGCCCCCACAGGGGTGCCCGGTCGGGACCCTACAGGAGAGGTGGGGCCCGAGCCAGGTGGGGACTGTATGGGGGTTATCACGGTACCTCCCGAGGTGGTAGGAGTTATTCTGAACCTGCCAACAGGCTTGGCAGCAGAGGTAGGGGATGGAGATGGGGTCTGTGCCCCTCTCTGGTCCTCGCCGTCGGAAACGACACTGTTTTCAGGAGAAACGTCGATGCCGCTGTCTCGTTTGGCTTGAGCTCGTAACCTCAGGGTTTCTGCGAGGTCGCTACGTCTGTCCAGAAATTCTCTCCTGTCCAAGTATTCCTCCACCTGATCGCCCATCTTTCTGTCGGCGGCCTTCGTGACGGACTTCCTGATCATTCCCAGCAGGGAAACGTCACCTTCCACGTCAAACAGCGTGGGGGAAACGGCTGGAGAGTCTGTCTGCGTCTGAGCGCTTACTCGCGTCGGTCGTCCGACGGCCCCCCTGACCTCCTCTGGTGCAGGTGCACCCTGGGGACCAGACTTCTCCAGTTCTTTGATTCTGACCCTCAGGTTGTCGATGATGGCACTCAGCTCTCTCGTGGCAGACTCCTGAGTGAGGAGCTTCCCCCGCAGCTCTTTGATCTCATCTTCTGCCTTTGACAGGTTCTGTTCGGTCACTTCGTTCTTGAGCATCCTCTTCTTTAATGTGGAGACTTCCGAGTTTAACAACTTTGATTTTGTCTGTTCTTCTGTCAACCTGGCTTTTGCCAGCTTCAGATCCAGATCAGCTTTCTTGGAAGTTTTCTGCAAGGTTTCATATTTGTCGACATTTTCTTGAATCTCAGACAATTTTAATTTCAGGGTCTCGACTTCTTTATCTTCTGCATTCAGCTTTGCTGTCAGTTCCTTCACTCTTTCTTGTTCTTCATTCAGCCGGTCTCGTAGTTGCACTAAGGCTGAATTTGGATCTCTCTGCATCTTTTCTTCTTGGGCTAGTTTTACTTTCAATTCCCTACACTCCGCTTCTGTTTGGACCAACATCAGCTCAGTGTCCTTGTGCTTTTCGACCCGTTTCCTTAGAGTGTTCACCTCTGAATTAAGAAGCTTAGCCTTTGCTTGTTGGTCCTTCAGTTTTGCTTTGAGCTGATCGATTTCCCTACTGGGAGTGCCTGTTTTCCCTTTATCGCCCGTTTTGGAGCTAACAGTTTCCGTTGATTCTAGCTCTTTCTTCAGTCTTTTGATTTCTTCTGTCAGCTCCTTTACTTTTTCCTGCTCCTGCTTCAGTTTGCCAGTGAGCTTGTTATGTGCTGAATCTTTCTTGCCAGCACTTTCTACAACTTCCTTCAGACTGCACACTTCTGCACCCAACTCATCCAGCTTTCCGGAGAGCTCCTTGGACAGCTTTTCTTCACTGGCAAGCTTCTTTTTCAGCTTTGTACATTCCTCCTCAGCCTCGTCCCACCTCTGCTTCACCACCTTCAGTTCATCTAATTGTTTTTTCAGTGCTTTAACCTCTCCCATCAGCTCACTGTTCAATTTCTTTGCCTGGTCCTCCTTCTCACCGTTCGAGGCAACATCCTTGGATGTGCCGTTGATCCCATTCTTGTTCTCCTCCACCATCATTCCTTGCAAGGTGTTCTCCAGTTTTGTCACCTTGATTTCCAAGCTGGAGTTGACATTTTCGAATTCTTTCATCTTTTCCTTAAGGTCCCTGCACTCTGACTGTGACTTGTGGAGAGTTTCTTCCACGCTTTCCAACTCCTCTATTTGTTTTTTCAGGATCTCGACTTCAGCGGTAAGCACTTTTACCTTGTTGCCTTCGTGCACGAGTTGTTCTCTTAGCTTCTGTTCTGTCTGTTCAGTCTTGACAAGCTTCTGTCCAGTTTTTTCCATCTCCTTGACTTGGAGTTTCAAAGCGTCTACCATAGACACCTCCCCTGTCAGAATGTGATGATCCAACTTTGCCTGAAGTTCACCGTTTCTCCTACGCTCTTCTTCCAGGGCTATCCGTAGGTCTTCCACCTGCATGTGGTCATCATCAACAAGTTGACCCAGTTCCTCTATTTTCATCTGGCCTTCAGCCAACTTGTTCAGATGCTTTTTACGCTCGTTAACCAGCGTGAGTGAAAACGACTTCAACTTTGTCAAGTCCTCCTTCAACAATTTTGTAGTCTTATCATGATCCTTCTCCTTTCTTTTGGCTTCTTCCACCGCATGCTCGAGCTGGTTCCGAAGCCTTTCCCGTTCGTTCTCCAGAAGAAACGTGATGTCCTTCGCTTGCGTTTTGAACTGCTGGAACTTCCGTTTCTCGTCCTCGAGCTCCTGAACAACCTTCCGATGACGCTTCTCGGTGGTCATCAGCTGACCCACCATCTTCTGGTGGGTGATCTTCTGCTGCTCGATCAGACCTTCCAGGTGGTGAGCAGAGTTGGCGTGCACCGGCGTCACATCCTGCGGCTCCCGCAGACTCTTGGCGTCCCGCTGGAGCGCGGCGAAGGGGTCCGAGATGCCGTACCTGTTCTCGATGACTTCCGACTGGCTCTTCTCCTGGGACTTCAGGATGCGGATGGTCTTGTCCCTCTCTCCCAGCTCCTGCTCCAGGAGGGAGACCAGCCTGATGAGGTCGGTGCGGCCGAGCTGCTCCATCTGTCCCATGAGTTCCTCCTTCGGGGGCGTCCCTCCCTGAGCCTTGGGCTTCCGTTTGATGGTTGCTGCAGAACCGGGCAGATCCAAGGGCTTCATGATGGTGGCAGACACATTGGCGGAGGGTAGACAATCATTCAGAGGGGCCACACGGGGAGAGGGCAGAAATAAAAGAAAATCAAATTAAGAAACTATAGAACAGAAAATTCAACAATAAAAAGCCAACAAACGAGGAGAGACAGGAAGGTGACAGAGGCAGCCATAAATAAATGCTTCAATATGTATCTAGGGATGTGTATAATGTATGCTGCAGGTGAAAGCAAAGTACACGGACTGAATGGCCAAAGCAACCTAACCCCACTCTAATCAGGAAGAACTGACAGGAAGAACGGTGCTACATTTCAGGAACAGAAACAGGGAAGTATAACGTAAATGCTTCCCCCTTTCTGTAGCCGGCATGTTCAGGGCGTGCCAGGAAAGGAAAATTGTTGCTCATGATTAGGGTGTCAGGCAGGCCGTCCCAGTCCCAATTGCCTCACAATCAATCATCCCCCCTGTACACTGTACCCTCAGCCCTGCATAGTAATCAAGGAAAGAGGAGACTGGTAGTCAATTCACCTTGTCCTGCAGATTCATATTCACGCCCAGGCTGCAGAGGTACTCCACGACGTCCGCATGGCCGTACCGCGCTGCGACGTGGAGCGGAGTCTCACCAGACTGGCGGGAGGAAGGAAAGCAGAGGAAATCGTTAATTACGTAATGTACAGGCTGTGAAACTGTAGAAATAGACAAAAACAATATATACAAATATCCTGACTCCCAGGATTCGAACCCACACCGATCCCGGGCCGCCAGCTCACAATCGCATACGATAAACTGTTTGGCCAAAAGGCTTAAAGCCATTTGGCGTGGTCAGTTTAGCAGTCCTTGAACCCTACTGTTACAGCTGATCCGAAGGCTTCTTCCAATTGAACAGCACAACAGCAATACAGGAGGGGGAACGTCACTGCCAATGTTAATCAAACGTAGTCAAAGCAGTCTGTAATTACAATGACTTTACCAAGCTAGGGAGCACAATAAAGCTCCCATATAATAAAGATCCATCCCATGTGCATGTGACTTGTGCAATCTTCCCCTCTGGGATTTGGGACCAGAATACTGAAAGGTCTGGTAAATGTAACTGGTATGCACGCTGTCATGGCTTAATATGCAAGGCATTGTTTTTTAGGGATACATGATAAACTAGGTATTGGATAGAGAATAAAGGTTAGGTTTGCAGGTAACATGAAGAAGAACTTTAACATGTTAGGTGCCAAATGTAGGCAGGATAGCCTGACAAAATCATATTGTTTCTTACATTTGGTCGTACATGTTTACATAGTCAACATTTACGTTGTGTCAGGTTTTTAACCTGACTGATCATAGACTAATGCATGTGTATATAATATGTATTTTCAACATATCACATGTACAGCACAGTAAATCCCAGTTACAATGTATAATAATAGGAGGCTTGTGCTCTACAGACTGAAGCATCAATCACAAATACTCTGAAGCAGATTTGTTGACAAGTCCTTTATTCAGAAGGATTCTTAGTAAAAACTATGTACATGTTGTATATGATGAGACCATACTAACACTGAATAAAAAAATAAAGAGAACAATTACCATTACCAATGTTACAAAATGTATGAACATTAAATACCTTGTCTTCAATTAAACAATGATCTATCTACACACAGATTTTGCCATTCCAGTGTGATTTGATTGGCAAAGCATTTCTTTCTAATGATCAGTCCCAATCATTTTTTGCACTGCAGGAAAGACTTATGGTACAAAAAATTAATGTATGTTTACATTGCATTGGTTCAAGACTGGTCTCTCTGTCCTGTTGATTAGCTAGTGATCGCACTTTCTAGTATTCGTAATAATTATTATAGTTATATAACCTTAAATGATTTTTCCTTAAATGACCTTACAGATATCTACAAGCTGCCTTGTATCGTATGAGGTTTGCCACCAGTGTGTTTAGCTCTATGTTGGTCTAAACTACTTTTCCATGAGGTAGAGAAATCACAACGATCACAGCGGTAAGGTTTTTCACCTGAATGTATAGCCATATGATGATCCATATAGTCTCTCCTTGCAGTGCAAAACCCACAATGTTCACACCTGTGAGGTTTTTCGCCTGTATGTTTTTTCATGTGGCGGGACAGAGAAGGCCGAAAAGCTGTCCTGAACCCACACTCTCCACACAAGTACGATTTCTCCACGCTGTGTTTACCCTGGTGTTGTTTCAAGTTGGTTTTGGAACAGGTAGAAAAGTCACAGCGGTCACACCTGTAACGTTTTTCATCCTTTTGTTTGGTCGCATCTTGTGAAACTTGGGTCCTATCAGCTGACTTCTTTCTACATTTTCCATCCTGGTTAGCTTTCTTACCACTGTGGTTAACCATGTGTTGTACTAAATTGTCTTTCTGCACCGAGGAAAAGTCAAACTGATTGCACTTGTAAGGTTTCTCATCTATATGTTTACCTATGTGCTCGTCTAAAGGACTGTGTGCTTTTTCACTTGCATGTTTCGTCATATGCCGTAATAGGTGAGCTTTATAAGCTGTCCTATATCCGCACACTCCACATTTGTAAGGTTTCTCACCCGTGTGGTTTGCCAGGTGCTTGTCCAAATAGATTTTTCGCACTGCAGAATAGTCACACTGATCACACTTGTACGGTTTCTCACCAGTGTGTTTTGCCATATGTTGGTCTAAACTACTTTTCCACGAGGTAGAAAAATCACAATGGTCACAGCAATAAGGGTTTTCACCTGAATGTTTTTTCATGTGTCTTGATAGGTGAGCCTTACTTTCTGTCCCATATCCACACAATTCACAAACAAAAGGTTTCTCGTCTGCATGTTTTACAAGGTGCTTGTCTAAATAGATTTTCTCTGCAGCAGAATAGTCACACTGATGACACTTGTAGGGTTTTTCACTTGCGTGTTTCCTCATATGCCGTAATAGGTGAGCTTTATAAGCTGTCCTATATCCGCACACTCCACATTTGTAAGGTTTCTCACCGGTGTGGTTTGCCAGGTGCTTGTCCAAATTGCCTTTTCGTACTGCGGAGTAGTCACACTGATCACACTTGTAGGGTTTCTCACCGGTGTGTTTAGTAGCCGTATGTTGGTCCAATGTTACTTTCCATGAGGTAGAGAAATCACAATGATCGCAGCAATAAGGTTTTTCACCTGTATGTTTTCTCATGTGCCTTGCTAGGTGAGTCTTATGTGCTGTCCCATACCCACACAATTCACACATGAAAGGTTTCTCACCTGTGTGTTTTACCAGGTGCTTGTCTAAATTGCTTTTCTGTATGGCAGAATAGTCGCACTGATCACACTTGTAGGGTTTTTCACCCGTGTGTTGAGCCATGTGTCGTTGCAAATTGATCTGCCAACTGGTAGAAAAGTCACATTGCTTGCAGCGGTAAAATTTTTCATCTCTGTGTTTTTTCATATGTCGTGATAAGTTCGTTCTATAAGCTGTCCTGTATCCACACTCCCCACACATGAAAGGCTTCTCACCCGTGTGGTTAGCCAGATGAGTGTCTAAATATCTCTTCCACACGGTAGAATAGTTGCACTGATCACACTTGTAAGGCTTTTCCTCAACATGTTTTGCCATTTGCTCATCCATTATGATATAGTCTCTCCTTGCAGTACAGAATCACAATGGTCACAACTGTGAGGTTTTCACCAGTGTATGGACAGAGTCTATAAGAGAAGACTGAAAAGCTGTCCAGAACTCACACTTTACACACAAGTACAATTTCTCTGATGTCTTTACCCACGTATTGTTTAAAGATGATTTTTGAACACAGAAAAGTCACATTGATCATGATTGTAAGGTGGCTGTGACAAGTTTTTTTTGTAGTCAAACCTAGAACAGTTTACAATGTACGTTTCCTTGCATATATGACTTGTCCTGCTGCCTTCCCGCTTCTGTTGTCTGGTCCTCTCTGTCTTTTCCTCCGAGTGTTGGTCCAAAATTTACAGATGACTCAACGCTTGTCCATACTGTACATGTACCTAATAACCAACAGGAAAAAAAGAATAGTGAAAAACTGATCACGTACAGTTGTACATGTATGACAATCACTTTCCCTAAGGCAATAAAATTTCCAATGGCTGGGACTATTGACAGGATTTCAGTAAGAATATTGATTTTGTGATTTTATTGCATGACAGAACATTCCTGTCAATAAGAGTTTAATTTCTGCTCTTCTAGACCTCCATAAACTTTTCCGAAACCCACCCTTGGTTCTAACTTAGCCTGGAGCTCAGCCTTGTTTGCTTTAGTCTGCTCCCAAAGGTTGGCCTTCAGGAGTGGACTAAAGTGAACAAAGCAAACAAGGTTGATTCTAACTTGCATAAAAACACAACTTGAAACTAAAAAGCATTGACGAGTTATCAAATGAGACTTATAATTGCAAAAACCAGAGGTCTTACCTTTTTGACAACGTTAGCTCCTAATCGATCCGACTTTTGACGTTTGCTGCAAGTTGCGTTCTAATGCACTGAGATTCCCATGTACAAAACCACCTCAAAATGGTCGACTGGAGAAAAATGGGGGGTCAGAGTGCACATCCTTGTTCAACCGGATTTTCTGCATCTTGAGTAACCTGTAGCTACAGGGTTACTCGTTGGTCCTTGATGTCTTTACTGTATCGAGATATACACAAGTTATAAGTCCAGTTATGGAAAACAATGGAATTATAGAATTTCCTAATTGATTATGCAAATGAAGTATTTTTTGCATAGTAATTTAGTATGCATATAATTGTGTTAACAGAAGCGTGAGTGATAATTGTGTAAGGTACAAAAATGTACCTACACGTATATACCAAAAATAATGAAAATCTGTTGTTCCTTTCTCAAGTTATCCTTGTCGGAAATTTTTGACAAAAATGCCCCTGCAATTTCTGAACTAACCAATAGGAGGCCCAAACTTATGTCAGTTCTTTCCAAGCACATTCCAACCAAAAATCGTGACCACTATAGTATGTCCAGAATATAAAATATGAAAACTGGAAGTTATACTGTAGTACATAGAGAAGCTGCAAGGGGCCCAAAATTTCCAGCTTCCCATTTCCAATTTTTGTCACATGCTACTAATACACCAAACATGAAACCAATCAATCCCGCTGTTCTTGATTTATCTTTTTAACCAAGCCACCCACACACACAAATGCTGCCTAAATATCTCCATAACATTCATCATAGAGGTAAAACATTGAAGTAACCATCAGCAGACAAAGAAATTACATTAAATATAAAGAAAGATTTACTGTGCATGGTAATAGTGGAACCTCTTAGTCTTACACTTTGACTGACATCAGTTAATCATATCAATATTTGTTAGCAGATCAGGGATTACAAATTATACAAATGAAATGTACATGTACACGTTACAACAAAAAATAGAAAGATAGCGCCACCTTATACATGTACTTGTACTTACTGTGAGTCAAGTGCCAACAAATCTAAATCGAGCAGTACATGTACATGACTGTATGTTGGCTACAATCCAGGCAGTTCTCACACCAAAACATAGCGCAGTGCAAAATTCCAGAGAGCACAAACGCACCAAGAGACAAGGCCAAGACACACTGATTGATCAACTTAAAAAGCACTGTTGACAGTAAAGCCATGTGCAAACTCATCAACCTCTACCAACCTGTGACAGTACCTTTTCTCCCAAGTTTGTACGAAGAGGATATTAGGTTTCTCTTCTCCCTCCAGCACCAAGACCGTAACCAGGAAGCAAATACCAGAGATACCAAGCCCTGCCAGCCTCTATACCCACCAATGATTACAATAATGACTAACAGGCTGAGGTTTTACACAGACTGGACGGTTTTAGGACTGATCTGCTGAAGTTGACTCACCAGCTGAGGGATCGCTCTACAGATACATGTGTGCCCTGGGTCATGGACCCCTCCCTTCCTGTGGGCTACTGGAGATCATCTAACTTTCACCTCTTACTAACCAAAAAAATGTGCATCACTTCCCTTTTTTGTATGGGAAAGGAAATAGTTAAAGGCGAAACAAAATACCCACATCCTTTGAGTGCATGCTGTATTTACCTTTAAGTTAGCTCTAAAAATGCTTTTCAAGATTACACATATTAATTTGTAGAAATACAGTACACTGGAAGACACCCCCTCAATATTTGTAACGATAGGCATGACGCATAAGATAAGTAAGCTAAAAGTGTGGGTGGGGCTAATCACCTTTAAGTTATTAGATTAGTTCCGTTTATTGCTAAACCTATAATGACACCTTAATGACCCAAGCAGTGGTGGGCGTGATAATTAACATTGATTTTTTAAAAACCTGAATGCCAAGCATATTTTTGGCACTTGCCACTTTCACATTACAAAAGCTTTGAGGGCACGCTTTGTTGTGTGATGGGTAGGGCCGGTGTCAATACCTCTTGGCTGTAATTACAAGTGACCTTTATTGTTATGCGGGCCGGTAGAGCGGTGGGTGTTCAGCGAATGCATTCACAAGGACGGAAGAGCGGATGATGACCTTGCTTGAGGGGAGAAAGGGAAACATTTGTTACACTTGGACACACTTCCCATGACATCCTTGCTTTGTTTAATGTTACGCATTTTTGTACACCCGACCTTGAAGGTACAATGTTGGATCTGGAGGACAAATTGTGCGTAAATCCTGTTTGGGGGGTGGGTCGTCCTTTTTTTCCCCAACTTGTAATTGTGCCCAAGTATTTTCATTTTCCAGTCTGTTACTTAGATTATATAGATAGATAGGCTTTATCACAGTTTTATAGATACAAACAGTGGAATATGCAGCATCAGACTCAGACCCCAGTTTGTCACATAGCAGTTACTCAAACAACTGCATGGATATGATTTTCCAAAGTCATAACCAGTTTATTTGAGTAACGTATTTATCTTATTACCTGGACGTGTAACCTTCATCAGTGAACATCAGACAATTTACAAATTTTTCATCAAAAAGAAAATTAACGATAAAAAAAATATGTATGAAGTTTTGAGAGAGTATTTCTGGACCTTCCCTTTGTCAAATGACAGATACAAACTGTAACATCAGTTAGATAATAAACTTAATTTTTTCACTGATTAAAGTTTCCGTAGCCGACTTTCTTATTAACTGAGAGGAATCACACTGCTGTATACATGAAGTTTTGAGAGAGTATTCTTGGGTCTTCCCTTGGTAAATGACAGAGATAACATCAGTCAGGGAATATAAACTTCCTGGCCCCAGTCAGTGTTATCAGTGGGACCAAATCTACACACTTCCTCCCCATCCTTTTTTCCATTACTTCATCTTGATAACCTCCAACAAAGCATGACTGTCAGAAAATCCCACCAGAAATCTCTGATCAGGAGATTAAGTGTTAAGGCCACACCAAATTTATTTGTTGCTTCCTGGATTCGCCAGTACATTTTTTTTTCATTTTACAAAAAAAAAAAAAAAATTATCACCACGAAACCAGTAAATATCATAATTCATAGCCACATACACATAATTTTAATCTAAAAACAATGCCTTTTAGTCAGAACAGTAGTAACAAATCAAAGGAAGGGATCTATTGCATTAAAAAATGTGCCAATAAAAGCTGAAAACTTGGATAATCCTGCTGTTCTTTGTGTTATTTAAGCTGTAAATCTACACCCCAGACCTTTCGAAAAAAAATTATTCATATATTTTTTTTCACCTGCAGGTCTAATTTTTTTCTAAAAAATCTGAGAAGCAACAAATAAATTTGGTGTGGCCTACTGGTGTGCTGTATACACAACAAAGAACAGACAAGGTATATAAGCAGAAGTATTAAAAAAAATGGCATGCCAGCCCCCTTTGAAGGACATCATGATACTGAAAATAGGTCATTTGTAAAAGTATAAACAGGATATAGATATAGCCCTAAGAGTCGTAAGACCTTGACATCCATCTATTTTTGGTTCAAACATCACAACACAAAATATCAAGCTACAAGTTAGTATGATACTGGTTGGCAACAAGGCGTTTGATATAACAAAATATAAATCAGTTCAATCTACAATGTTTTCATTTCAACAGGTTGAAATAAAGTTATGAATTGTATCTTAGTTATTACATTACCTATTAAAGAATTTTTAGTCTGGAAACAAGCAAACTTACAGTAATGTAGACAAGAGCTTACTCTACGAAGTGCCTTCTGAAGCTTCCTTTCACCACCAGTGAACTGCAGAACCCTGGGTCTTTTTTCAGTGATCTCTAAAATATTCCATCCACACAAAAGACCCCTATGGACACTAAATACAGCACTGCACGGAGACACAGCTGGTATGAATATCGCATTCCCCATGTAACCACTGGCTTCCTGTTACAGCAATTCACAAATAGTCATGTAACCTTAAAAATTGACAAAATTCATACATTTGCAAGCCCCTTAAGTATATGTAAGAAAAGGTAATTTTCAGAAAACTGTGTGTTATATGCTGTACATGAGCATGCACCTATTAAAACAATGCCTCCTGAGATGTATAAAATCAAACCACCATTGCCTTTGAGTGAAGCAAACAAAAGCATCCCAGTTTGCACTGAAGACATCTATAGTTACTGGTTTACAATAGCACAATGTTTCCCTGTACAAAAGTTCAGGATGTAAAAAGTGGGGCAGGCTGAAACTTGATGCATCTTAAACCGGGTTCTTACCCATGTACAGCTCTCAAACCTCCACATGTCCATTATCAGTCCCACACTTCCTTAGGCCTCAGCCTCTTCACTCCCACCACTATCCTGTCTTCTCTTAGATCTGATTCGAAATAGAATCTTTAACACTCTAGCCCCAGAAAAACATTTGATGAGACCCAAAGTTGGGACATCAAAACCTACCCTGTGCAAACAGTGCTGTGTGCGTCTGAGATTCCCCCGCATACATGTTATGTTCTGCCTGGTGCCACATGTAACGTGATGTCATAAGTAATCAGTGATGTTACATGCTCTTCATACCCAGGATGCTAGGCCCTGCTGGGATAGCAGGCAGGAAGTTACCACCCCCAGTAGGGTACACACCATCCTTGGATAATTAAGTAAAAGTAAACACTTGATATTTGGAGATGTCAATCAAACTGTCCTGGAGAAAAATTTTGTCTCTGTCTTGGGAATCTTAATAAGGTTATTGAGATGATCACAATTAAGGTTAGAAAATAAACATCATGCACAAGAGGCCCTGCTTAAGGGCTGGTCCACTTTTATGAAATAGAACACCCTATAAGTTAACTAAATTGCTGATTAAATGCAGCCCTCACTTCTGTAAGCAATTATTGTTTTCTAACCAGCTACATGTGAATGTACAAAATGTAGTCAACCAAAACTGTGCTGTCACGCCATTTACAAATGTTACAATGTAGATTGAATGTTCCCCTTTGCTATTAAACTTATAGGTTTTCTGCTGGACTGAGATCACCTCTCTCTTTCCCCCCCCAAAAGCCCAGTCCTTGCTCCACAGGATGCAGTAATACACCATCTGTTCCTCCCATATCTGACAGATAGAGAACAGCTTGTTTGCCTGACACCAGTAACCCTTCCCTGTCTGCCTACCTAATTCCTACCTAAACCTGGGCTACTGGTGGTGGTGGATCAGAGTCTTCCCTCCAGTTTTGGCAATAAGCCGAAAACCCCCCAAGCCAATAGGAAAAGCCTGTTGTGTTGTGCGTGCATGGGGCATCGGAGTGATAACACACTGTGAGATGGAAGGGACAAGACCTCGGCTGGCCAAATAAGGAGATGAGAGCAGGCCGGACCTGCTGTCACTTTAATCATGCATATGGGGAAGGACATTGACATGCACACAGGCAAAACAAACATCACTCTCACTAGTACCAGGGTCAAGCCCCCTACAACATCACTCTCACTAGTTCCAGGGTCAAGCCCCCCACAACCTATAGCAGGGTATACAAAGAGAGCCTTTTAACAAATAGATAATAACGGAATTTTTAACTTTTCTCTTTTTCTGCTCTGTTCAGGATATTAAATATGAATTGTCTTATAACACAACAAAGAATTATTTAACAGAGAATGCCTGAGTGTATTTTCCTACATAGTATGTTTGTTTTGGCAATATGACTGAGAAGCAAAATGTTTGAACAACTCACAGGCATGTGGGATAAAAATAATCAAGGCAAATGGAATCAATGTTATGACAACTTTGACTCACTTGCGATACAAATAATTTATCCATAGGATTTGTAACCCATCAACCATGGTGACAACCCAGGAACAGCAGTTTTGCATTTTGCCCTTCAGTGCCCTGGGGATACAGCCCTGATAAGATGATCAATTAAAAGGCTCTAAAGGCACCAGGCTACTGACACAGCACATTATTGGTGTTGACAAACTCAAGGGGTGAGCTAGTCTGCATGGATAATTGGTTTTCCGCAGGCTCCCTGATGTAGCACAGGACTGTGCCAACTAGCATTGGCACTATCTTTACAAGAACAAATCCTTTAAAGCTGCCTATTATACATGTATCTTGATAAAGTCAGTACCAGCGTTGTAAATGAAGAAGTGAAGGAAAACATAGCTCACTACTACATTGAAGATTCTCTATGAATTGAAATATGGAGGTACATTAGACAGGCAATTCAAACAGAGACTTCTAACCATACTTTTGCCTTTTTCTGTCATCTTGCCATCCTGACTTGCTTTGTACACTATTAGTCTCTCTTTTTTTTGGTAGGGACTTCATTTACTTTTTTAATTAACTTGGTAGACAGTCAAATAAGATTTTTGCTGTGTTTTAAGCTTGCTGTTGAGACTGTTCAAAAATAAAACCACTGCAAACATTTCGAAAATCTACGGTATCATAGGAACCAAAAAGACAGCAGGCTGACAGAATATGATCATTAATTTTCAGTACATCATTCAATTATTCCAACAGTTCATGGTCAAGACATATCTATAGCCACTGACTCACCAGACCAGTCCAATCCCTGAAGACCAACATGATGCATATCAGCAAAGTAGAAGAAAAGTGGAACTTGTGCATTAACGAAAATCAATACTATTACCAATACACCATCGCAGTGCCATTTATGCCTCAAGGCAAAGCAAAGACTGATCTGCCAAGGAGATAACAAATTGAAACATCCTTTCAACTGCAGTCAAAACTGCCCCAAAAGACCACTCATGGATGGGACAGATAAAATTTGATTTACATTAGACAGGTGGTCATTATAGTTATAGACAGGATTCGTTCTTGCCTGTGTTGAAATACATGTATTATCTAAGGGACTACCAAATAGTGGTCACATTGGGCAGGTGGTCCTTATGTAGAACTAGAAGTGGTCACTTAAGTGTAGAATTCTGTCTCTGAGCTTTCATTTATATCACCATTATTCAAATCAAACCTCTGTGGCAATGTTCTGACCAAACTTTTTGCTGGCCATATACCAAAAATAGGGATCATAAAGGCCTTTCAGCTCTGATACAACAAATTTTTCTTCCATAAAAACAGTATTCCTTTGCTTCTAGGGTATTTGACAAGAGTCTGCAGCTGCAAAGTGCTAAAAAAATGTTGCCTTGTGTCTTTTTGTGAACTATTTCAGAATTTTTGTTGGAAAAGGCCTAGATCGTGTTTCCTAAGGTATACCCAGCCAAGCTACAAAGTTATCTTTGTATGTGTAAATGTACGATCGTATGTGGGGAAGTACATTATACCTACTCAGGTCATACAACAGCTCCCCCTAACAATAGCAATCCATACTGCACCACTGTGTTAACACTAAACCAACACACAACCACAAATTTAGTCACATTCTACAGCTAAATAGAGGATAAAGCACCTGAAATTGCTTATCATAAAAAAGCAACCATGAAACAATGCCACAACAGTCACCATTGAAAGTACTTGAGCTGTAGATATACTGTAAATGCATTTAACTTCGTGGGGATTTTATGTCGCGGTAGCGGGAAAAAAGACTTTCGAGGTGGTTTTAATTTTGCGGTAGCATCATGCACTGTAGTCTCTTACTGCCATGGAAAAATGTGATTTTAAGCTCGCGGTGAAGCGGCCACCGCAAAAAAGTGGCCACCGCGAAAACCATGAACATTAAGCCACTCCGAAAGTTTCTGCATTTAGAGTA
Organism: Branchiostoma floridae x Branchiostoma belcheri; assembly: GCA_019207045.1. NCBI lineage: Eukaryota > Metazoa > Chordata > Leptocardii > Amphioxiformes > Branchiostomatidae > Branchiostoma > Branchiostoma floridae x Branchiostoma belcheri. The sequence goes on along the minus strand of CM033025.1, from coordinate 6,267,644 downwards.
AATGACATTGCGTATGTCCAAATCCATGTTACATCTAAATAGAATTCCCCTTTTAAAAAAATCACCGATGATACACAGTTGAAAATATAAAATCTCAAAACAAGTGACCTATTTCAAGAGCTTTAGTGGAAAATGTTTCAAAGCTGCTTCAGTGCCATGGCATAAGTCACTGCCCTTAATTTAAGGACAGCTGCTAATAAACTGAGGTTTGGTGTTCATAGCATAGAAAAAAGTCTGAGTCTTACCTTGTCCTGAATGTCCAGGGGACAGTAGTCCTTCAGGAATTTGATGGCCTCCACCTGCCCCTGCCTGGCTGCCCAGTACACAGCATTATCGCCATGCTGGGGTAAAAACAGTATCAACATCATTCAGATCTTAGACGAATAAAGAAATAAATTTTGTAGCGTATCAAATTAAAATGACCCTTCCTAATCACTCATAACTAATAATAAGTAATAATAACTCCTCTTATGTATTGCTGGGAAGATAATCCATTTTAATTTACGAATCTGGAAATGAAATGTTTGAAGTACCGAAATGACAGACATTACAGAAGTCAAAAGTTTAGCCATTATTTTGCATCTGTAGGATTCCACTACGATCTTCCACTTTGATATTTCAAAGATCCCGATGCCATCCTCACATATTGAAATGTGCATGTTATAATCATATGGCAGGTCACGCATGTTAATTGCATTTCAGCACTTCAAAGGAATTAAGGGCCTTTCCTATGAACCAACATTAGAGGGAAAAAACAGACTTCGTTGCCCTAGTGATCAGTCCTTTTATCTACGGTAACCTCAAGACTATTAGTACCAACTGGATAGGAAGCTTGAAGAACTGATATTTTAAAGGCAGACTTCCTAGTGATCAGTCCTTTTATCTACGGTACACCTGTGGAAACAGGTCAGCAGCCAAGTATGCTTTCTCACTGATAGCGAATCACGTCAAGAAAGCAAAAAAGAACCGACGTTAGAGGGAAAAAAACAGACATCCTAGTAATCAGTCCTTTTATCTACGGTAACCCCAAGACTAGTACAGAAATATGTCAGCAGCAAAGTATGGTTTCTCACTGACAGCGAATCACATCAACTTCATCATCAAGAAAGCAAAAAAAAAGCATGTAAGTTAAGGGCCTTTTCTATGAACCAATGTTAGAGGGAAAAAAACAGACTTCCTAGTGATCAGTCCTTTTATCTACGGTAACCCCAAGACTAGTACAGAAATATGTCAGCAGCAAAGTATGGTTTCTCACTGACAGCGAATCACATCAAGAAAGCAAAAAAACATCTAAGAGCCTGTCCTCACAGAGGGAGGTGGATAATAGCTCTTCCTGATGGCAGCCTCCTTGACTTGAACATGTATCTTTGAGGCCTGTGATCTGCTGAGGCTCCTTTCAGCCCGCCTGTCCATCTTGATGTTCTACACGTATGTCAGGCTAAGCCTCCCTACAAATCTTCCCCATGTCCTACAAGAGATTTCACGCCGACCTTTAAATAAGACCTGGCCTAATATGTTCGTGATGGCCTTAGGGATGGTTCTCTCTCTGTTGGTCTACGCAAGTTCTTCTACCGCATTTGCAATATATTTTCGTGAACATCCGCAATCACACTGTTTCCGTTTGTTTGTCTTTTGTAACTGAATCATTGCTACTGCTTCTAATTTTACAACATATACAATATCTATGCAAACAAATGTACTTCGAAAACATGCTTCTCCAGGACTGCCCCTATCACAATGTTAACGACCTCTTCAGATATGATCTTGGGACTTAAGGTAGTGAGGATCTGTGCCAAGGTTTATAAATAAAGACATAGGAGAAACCTGGCCTGGGGGCCCTATACAACAGCTGAATGGGACATGCACAGAGAAGATTTAGGGCCTTAGCCCTAACGGCTTGACAGCTGTTGGCAGTTACTAACAACACTTCGACTCGTTGAATCTTAATAAAAGGAATTTGTCTGCATCTTTGCAGGTACCATTCTGTTGTAAAGTGCTTGTAAAATGGAAAATTAATACAATATTATTTTTCTGATGACATTCTATCAATTCACCTTCTGGAGACTGGAGTTACTGGTATTGAAAATAACTCCAAACATATTTCCAGTACTTCATTCCTGCCTCTAGATAATTAAACCAAACATCTATGATATCACAATGAATACATCAGCTGGTTCGAAACCTGGCATATGGTGTGTGAGAAACATTTCTTGTAGTCTAAAGAGCAAACAGAGCATTGCCAAAAAGCAGTTACTCAAGAAACTGGATATGATTTTGGAAACGGTCAGATGTTTCAGATAACATCCGTTATCTTTTGGATGACACTGTCTGACCTTCACCGACAAACAAAGCATCCCTTATACATCATCTGTAATCAGAATGATTAAACACTTTTTGCTTCACAAAAAAATTTTTGGGGGGTAAAATTTTGAACCGGCTGCCGTGTTCACCGTGACGTAATTGAAAGAATTTTATTTGACTACCTCGAGTCAGAAATCAACATCAGAGGGGTACAGACATCTGTGATTATTGAATAATACTTACACATGTGTATGGTGATGTAATCAGGAAATGTTGTCATAAAGTTTGAGCACAAGCAATAAAGCTTAAGGTAGAACGTCATCTGTTTCTTCTTGTTGTCATGAAGTACCTCAGAGTTTGTGAAAAATCCCGACTTCCCTTCTTTTTCCTGATTTGCCAGTTTTAATCATTTGTTGACAGATCTGTAACCACACCAGCATGTTTCTGGTCTGGACGAGTATGCCCTAATCTGATTAGAGGTACAGCACTTCCCTTGACATCTCCCAAACAATTCATTACCCCACATATATAGGCCATGTCTGGATTTCACAAATCTCATTTGTGACCTATTGCTTCAACAGAATGCTCACAACAACTAGGGTCAGAACATCAATGAAGTGAGTTTAGAATGCAAATGATCACAGTTTTTGAAGCAATTCATGCTCTAATTCATGAGTTATCTTTTGATGTTGTGGTTAATGTAAAAATGTGCACACTCCTATTGAACCGATATGGAATTTCTCACTATAAAATGCAGTATTGATACAACTTTTTAAGTCAATACTTAAGTACTGAAGTAAAACTTGACTGAGACTTTACACAGTACTATCAAACTAAGTATGGCCCATTGAATCACATCAAAACATTCTAATTACTGTTACAGTAATGAAAAATCAAACAAATGGCAACTCATATGTGAGAATGATTGCATTGAGAGGGTCTCAAGATCAAAACATAGAACTTCTTTTAAGTACCTTGACTAAAGCTATGAAAGTCCATGAAATGTTCTGAGACTGACCTTGTCCTTAATGTCCATCTTGGCACCTTGCTCTTTTAGAAACTTCAGGATGTCCATGTGTCCGTAGCCTGCTGCAAGATGCAGACCAGTCTCGCCATGCTGAAAAACAGAATAAGGACATTCTTAAGTTCTCCATTTACATTTTGTACAACTTTGTATAAGATTTTGGTCTTACTTTGACTTAGTTGCTTTTTTAAAGTCTCAAATGATTATTTTCTGTTAATATTGTGAAACAAAATCTATTTACATCAATGGCATTGTTCTTGATTCAATACTTTAATGCCAATAAAACTATACTATGATTCATATGAATACTCATGGGGTAGAAGTATCTACTTGACTGTGTTGTACATGGTGCAGAATTTTTTTATTGTGTATCTCACCACTAAAAATATACCTAATATATAGTCAATGAACTTCAAGGTGCCTTTCAAGTATGAAAAGTCATTCTGTCATTTAACGCTTAATGGGTCACCGTCTGAAGACCTCGTGTCATTGGTCAAAATAATCTATGTTCAGATAATCTATAATACCAACGGCTGCTGCTATTCAACACACAACCTGCAATTATACATAAATAAAAGAAAAATGCCCAATTTTGCATATGATTTATATAAATTGACTCCACATTTCAAAGCTCATACCCCAGTGCATATATACCACACTAAGTCTTCCTTTTAATTAATCATGCACTAATAACAGATGGTGATTTTACAGCACATTTCCAGTAATGGCAAAGAGGCCCCACCAAAAAGCAGGGGTCTCTGTTGACCTTTGGCTGTCAGCTAGACATGCTTCTAAAAGCCTCCATTTTGAGACCATGGCAATGAGTTACAGGGTGACCTTGGACTTTTATTAATGTTGAGGAGATTTCCAATAAAGAATTTATTACTTTTACTATTGTTCATTAAACAATATTATAGTAATAACTACAATGTACATATAAATCATCCCAGCTGATATACATGAAAATAAGTGTTTCAATCAGGCAACTTTGTTGATGATGAAAATCACGTAAAAAATAAAGAAATTTTAAGAATCCTAATCCCCATAAATATTTCTACAAACATTTCTTTCTTAGCCAAGGTCTACAAGCACAATATGCTATATTAAAGTTCAGAACATATTGAGCTATTTTGTTTCATAAACCACATATACGCAGAAACCAATTCTGGCAAAATTGGAATCATCTCTGCAGAAGTCATAAATTCAAAGTGTGGGAAATTTTGGCTGGCAATATTGCACATGAAACAAGTTATGTTTCATGCAGACATCACAGAAATAATTACGTTAGGACATCATAATGCATGTAAAAGCTATTTGCGACAAGGGTATTGCCTGCGCCTGCCATTTCCAGCGTCCATTGGTATTCCCCGCTAGGTTTCCAACTAAAACCGTTCGTGATGTCTCATTACAAACAGATAGATTTCCAATTTCAACACCAAGATTGTGCGGAAAATGGCCACTGGTCCTCTGCCAGGTCAGCCATTTGGGCTGCTGCCTGGGACAAGTGCACCCATAATGGGCTTTGCAATGTACAGATAACTGTAACTCAGGTACAGCAGTAAACATTCACTTTCTCTGAAGCTTTGCTGTAACTTTCAGCCTTCATATGTTTTTAGTGCTAACCGGATGTACAAATAACTGTAACTCAGGTACAGCAGTAAACATTCACTTTCTCTGAAGCTTTACTGTAACTTTCAGCCTCCATATGTTTTTAGTGCTAACCGGATGTACAGATAACTGTAACTGTGGTACAGCAGTAAACATTCACTTTCTAGATCTCTGAAGCTTTGCTGTAACTTTCAGCCTCCATATGTTTTTTTTAGTGCTAACCGGATGTACAGATAACTGTAACTCAGGTACAGCAGTAAACATTCACTTTCTCTGAAGCTTTGCTGTAACTTTCAAACTCCATATGTTATAGTGCTTAAAGGATAGCAAGCTTTAAGGAATTGTCAAGGCAGATCTTTTAAGGCACATCTGAGTCAGTGAAAGCCCGCAGTTAATAATCTGCTGGTAGCAGATAAAACCAAATTTTAGCTTGCTCTGCGGTATGTTTCAGCCTCAAGTGGAAAGGTTGCATTGAAAGTATTTTCTTTCTGAAAATGAAAATATATTGTTACAAAAAACAACCTATCTGATAAACCACTGATTTTAGTTTGGATGCCATGCTGACCTTGTTGGCTTGGTTGATGTCGAAGCTGGTGAGAGACTGCAGCAGGTGGCGGATCCCCCCCAGGTTGCTGTCCTCGATGCAGTGGAAAAGTGTCCGCAGAACAAAAGACTCCTCCTCATCCTCCTAAAACACAGGAAAACACAAAAATGTAAATATCCTGACCATAGCTTGTTCAGATTACGAGATATCAAAACATGAAGTTCTGATAAGGAAGCTGCTAGGGGGCCTAAAATCTAATAATTTCTAGCTTTTGTCACACACGCGCACACACACACACACACACATACATGTACAAATATGCTTGTGAAACTATAACCTCCATATTTCATGGAGGTAAAAATGCCATCTCCTGCTGGACAAGGTAGAACAGGAACTAATAATACAATTTCTGACTTTTCATATAATTATCATGGAAAGGACTAATGTTAAGTTTTTCTGCATTGTTTTGCACAGCTTTTTAGATTGCATTTTAATTATTGCTTTTGTCAGTCACCATATATAACTTTCCAATGTGTAATGAATGTGATATTCAATGTGTACAACAATGGCAATCGCTGTCTGTGCTCCACTTGTCTTAAATTGCAGCAATCCAAATAAGATCTATCAAGCAAACTATTATACATGTATGTAACTACTATATACATGATAAAAACCAGTTGCAATAAAATCATCAAAATGAAATCGTTATGTGGTTTTAAAGGGCTTTTTGGTACATCATCGCAAGATTCAAATTGCAATATTCAAGCCTTTTAACTGTGAATCACCATTGTTATCATCGCAACATAGGAGTTTGACTGTACAATGTCATATAAACATTGAGCATAAAACCCCCACAAAGTATATGTATCGCTCATAAAGTCATTCATGTACAAGACCACAGTGTCAAGCCAAGCGACGGCACTGTCAGCTAACCTGTAAAACATTCATTTATTTTCACATCATCTTCAGCAGACCCAGCTAACCTCACACAGCCAGACTGTCTCCCTGTAAATCCTTGGAGGCATTTAACAGCCTTCACAGTGTCTTTACCATGCTGCCCACATAATGCACTCTCAACATCTAAGGTTACATACAGCCTTGAGCTACAGCACCCTCTCCTGGGCTGATAATATTCTTGAGTTTTGATCACTAGCATTAATCTTTACTGCACGTCTACCACAAAATGGATTGAGAGACATTCAAAAAACCTACAGCTGTACAGCTGTTGAATGGACACATGCAGTTACAGCACGGCAATAAAATTTCAATTATCATTCTGAAATCAAGCCTGCATTAGTGTCTGTTTTTATGGAATATCAGAGGTTTTCCTTGTATGGTTCCTCACTGAGTATCATGGTGAAACTACATGACTATTAGTATTAGTAATCTCTGTAACATTCATGATAATGCATGCTTTAGTTTTGGAAAAAAAAAAACTTTCAGTGTGTGAGCATGATATAGTAACAGAGGTGTGGCCACAATGTAAAACATTTTCTTAGAAAGTTTTTATCAAGAAGTATGAAAAAATACATGAGATTGCATGAATTCTAAGTAGTAAGTAATTACAACTATATATATATTAAATAAATGTTTCTAACTTGCACCAGTAGTTAAATGATGAACCGAACAACTTATCAAGAAAAAAAATCAATGAAAAGTTATGAGGACTATTAATAATTTTGCTGCTTAAATTACTGGCATTGACAATAAAGAATCATGAAAGAAAATCATTGAAGGCATACACAGAAAAATGGGCTACGTGTAAGGCCACAGCAATTAAATTTCATGGATGACATCAGCACGCTCATTAATTTTTGCCTGATTACAGAAAAAAAGGAAGAATTTTTTTCCCTCTTCGGGGCTAGTCAGATAGACCAAAATAAGCAAACCTGTTGTAGCCTAATTATCATTTTGTAGAAGTGACACTAGGGAGGTAGCCATGACTATAGTTGTAGAAATAAAAAATTGTTAGATAGTTGTAAAAGTGTAACCAATATGGAAGCCATGAATGTAGTTGCCAGCTTGACAAGTGATAACAGTGTACCACACTAGTATCACCTTTACCACACTAGTTGTGATGCCACGTTTTGTCACTTCAAATCTCGTTACGACATTTATGGTGTCAATTTTGAAAATTTAGCCATCTTGTTTTTTTACCCATCTTGTTTTTTTTTTCGCGCTCATTATTTTTGCACTCTGCATAGGATGTCATCAATAAAATCTACTTGCTGTGGCTTAAAGATGTGATGATTCTGGCTGCTCGGCTGAAGAACTGCCCAAGGCTATGGAGGATAGGGAAGGATGGAGGAAGAGAGTCATGGTCATACGTGCAACCAGCACGCCCGGATGATGATGATGATGTGGCTTAAAGATTAAGAGAGGTATTCATGTAAGGGGCACAAGATGGAGAGCTGGAAGTTTGTGACATGGATGTTATCAGAGATGCTCAAGGTCTCGGCACAACAAAGTTCACACATTACGACATTTATGGTGTCTATTTTGAAAATTTAGCCATCTTGTTTTTTTGCACTCTGCATAGGATGTCATCCATAAAATCTACTTGCTGTGGCCTAAAGATTAAGAGAGGGATTAATGTAAGGGGCACAAAATGGAGAGCTGGAAGTTTGTGACATGGATGTTATCAGAGATGCTCAAGGTCTCGGCACAACAAAGTTCAACTGGCAGGCTCTAGATTGATCTCCCTGCTGCTGATATGGACTGCCACTTACCAACCTGCATAGCAGGCAGGCTAAAAAATCAATATCGCCATTAACGTCTGCCGGTCCTTTCCGATTTTTAGCCACCTATCTTCATTATCCAACGGGCCTTTACAGAAAATATGGCCCGGGAAATACTGGGTCTCATCTGCAAAATGGGACCATATAAAATACAACACCTGCGAGTGGAAATTTTTCAAACAAATCTTGATTCTTATCTTCTTTTTACTTTTCATTGTTAAAAAAAATCACTGAAGAAAACTGGAATTTTTCTAATGGTTTTTAGGAGACAATATATACAAGACAATAGTTGCAATTAGATGCTTTGCAAAATGCTGCCACAGTGTGGGTGGGAAAAACATTACCCAGAAATTCCATGAATACAAGATGCAAAACTCTAAGACCCGCATTCCTCAAGATGACACAGGTCACGGTTTTCACCATGAGAATATTGATCCCATCCAATAGGGGCAACCCGGGGGTACTAAAAACACCTTCAATATGATGGTTTCATTGTCTTGACGGCGCAAACAATGGATGATGCACCCACGACCCTGCTGGTAGGAACTGTCCTCTAAACTTGCTCTAATTCATAGTATGACTGGAAAAGGATCATGATTGTTTCTCAAACTGGAATTTGAGAACCTGCAACTGACTTAGCTTAAGACACTTATCATGCCCACTGGTTCAATGGAAGCATTGATTTTTGTTGCAAAATCAATGTCGCTATTTGAGACGCAGAATGGGGGTCACCGCAAGACAAAGGTGCACCTTCCTATAAACAGTTGTAATATGTCTGATGAAAGACAAAGCTATGGTAATCAATATATCTAGATTCAATAATGAATTAGAAAATATGCTTCTTTAATTTGTGTACAGGAAAAAGGAGAAGTGGGACTTTGAACAGTTTGGTATTTAAGGAAGAGGGTGACGGATGCATTTCTTTTTAAGAACTTTTTCTTAATGAAACAAACAGTAGGTGAAACCATTATTGCACTAGATTCTTCTTACATTTTATTTTTCACTTCTTTGACTCGTCAATAGAAACTCTGTTAAAATTCACTTAAAAGAATTGTTGACATAGAAAATAGTCAATGTGATATATGAATTTCAAAGTGCAGCAGAATTTCTAAACAAACATAGTTATCTATCTGCTAAAGTTTGTTCATGCATACGTGTAACCCAGTACGATTGAACTTTGTGGCACATGATTTGTCCTCGCAATGCCATATTGAAACTTCATAACACAAAACCTATTTTGAATCTAACTTTCCGATCCTGACAGGATCCTGACTGCCTTGCCATCTGCCTTACCTTAACCCTTAAATACAGTCAAATTCATCGACGGGCAGCTTTCCATTTCTGTTACACATAAAACAATCTGTTTCCCGAGATGTGGGCAGTAATAACATTAAATCCTAAAAGGCTCCAGTTTGCAAGCCCGTCCTTTTGGCAAACCTTGCACCCCCCTGTCTCCCAATAGCTGAACTTGAACAATTTGGCAGCCATTTCCATTTTGTGACATCCATTTGGTACAGTGACTGTTAAGTAACCTTCCAGTGACCTTCATGCCAAGTATTTTCTGTCTACGATAAGTAAGAATACATAATTTTGTTCACGGTTCACGTGAACTTTGATTTAGGGTACAATAATGGTGCTAATTATGATTGAATGGTTCAAGTTTAGTTTGAATCTGAAAAGAATAAAGGTTGAGAAACCAAAATTCACAATGACATAATTCTATTTTGGTGGATGCATAGAAAGCTATGAATGATGTATTACCTCAATTCAGTTAGATGTCAAAATGTCAAAGTAAATAGTGAGAAAGACAACAAAATAATAGCTTTTAACATTGCAATGTCAGAACTGAAGAAAGAAAATGCACTTTAACACATGACAGACCTGTGTTACAAAGTGTGTAAGGATTTTTGATCAAAGTGGAAATTGTTCTTGAATGTTTGGCACGAAAGGACATTTTGCAGGGGTACCCTTTCGATGCTCCTGTCTCATCACAGAGCCATTTAAGTTCATCCTGCCTCAATCGGTCTGGGATCTGCTCAATCGAGTGTGCTGTGGTTGATGTTGGTATGCAGCAGATGTGCTGGCACATCCATCAACAATGTATCATTTGCTGGTCCCATGACTCTGGTAATATCATGACTACAGAAATAGGCAGCACACTGATGAAAATTGCAAACTGTGCACTTTCAAGGCCAGTTGTATTTTGGATTGAACTTTATATATCACTGTTGCTGTATTTCATCAACTTTCAAGTAAGTATGGCCAAAAGTTAAGAAATGGTCTTTGATCATGAGGAATATGCAAATTAAAGAAGGATATTTATTTTAAAGAAAGTTAGGTCTAGATAGATATACATTGTATGATACTGCAAGCAGATGTTGAGTTCAAGATTGACACTGATGCTGATGGCATCTAGATCATTTTTTTGCTGGGTCAATCCTTTTGCAAGTTAACCTTACCGTCAAAAGAGAGATATGATCATATCTTCTGTTCGTAGCTAAGCTACAGTGCTGCTGGACGCATGGCGAGGTATATCGACTCCGGCTACGTTTGTCCTGATATCGGGAGCTTGATGTGGAAGGCGGCAAATCAATTACAATTCATGGGACGACATTTGCAGGGAGCGAGCAGACTTGGCGACGCCAGTGGAAGCACAGGATGTGCGTCATGTGACTTATCAAGCAGTGATGGGTGCAAATCGACCAGGGGCAGATCTATCAAAGGGACTAGCGGCTACATGGGAGCTTAGAAGGCAGTGGGTAATGTGCTCAGATTTGTGGTCCCAATCTACAAGATTGAGATGTCCAATCCAGTCAAACAATAGAGAAAATAAAAAACTTTAACGATGAATCAGTTTTGGAGGAAATACTGCCAGGTTCTACATTTGTTATTCATGGCCACTGTATTGAACTGCTTTCTACATGGGGATTTTCAAATGACTTTTGCTATACGAATAAGAAGTAGGGCACAGAGTAGAGTGATACCAAGAAAAATTGGATTACTTGAGAACTAAAAAATAATACTTAAGAATGTATAGAATTCATTAGGCAAGTTGGCTAATGACCCAATTAATGTGTTGATGTGTTATGAAAGAATGATATATGACCTAATAATCTTCTAATGAAAGATAATTACTGGGAAAGTGTCATTAAATTTGAAAAGAAATTACCTACTGCAAGTAAAGTTATCATTAATTTTTCTGCCCTGTGATAGTTGTTGGTTGGAATCTTCCTATGTATGATAAGCGTGCACTGGTTCTATTTTCATGTTTTTCTTTGTGGTGAATCCATCACTTAACTGTACTATAGAAGTGTTTCAACTACAAACTTGAAACCTTCTACCACAAAATTAAGTCTCTCTAAAAAATCTAAATGTACAGTACATTCCCCTCTTATTTCAAAGCCATTTCTGCAACGTTTGGTATGCACACAGACTGAGCTAGACAATGTAACAGTTGTCACAGTGTACGTGATGTTAGTTTATAGGACTTTGAAAGTTTGAATCTGACTTACAGCTAGAGCTAAATTAAGAGGTTCTGTTGCACACAAGAACAACCTTGTGTAACGCGAACAGATATCAAACAAATGGATCATGTACTTACTTCCTGTGTCTCCTCCCCATTCATGTTGTTTCTGTTCTTGATGCTGCGTGACAGGCGGTTGCAAAGGGAGACCACCTTCAGCGATTGCTGTGAGGGGAGAGAGGAAGACAAATCAAAGTGTTACACATCCATTAGCTTGACTATTACACAGATATCTGGAGTGTTATTGTGTGCCTTCTTAAGCCTAGCAAAGCTAGCAAATACATATAGGATGAAGAACAAAATCCTTGATACTCATACCCCTTGTAAATTTATTGCTTTTCTAAAGAATGAAAATGTAGCCTATGAGTTTGGCCTATTTTCTTATTGAATTTATTTAGTGAGTTGCAAATCAAGAAGTTCACAATTTTACATCATTTGCAAAGCTATGACTTTAAACTTAAACTTACAGTTAACAAGAGCACCTTTTGAAAAGGCATGGATCATGTACCACTGACCAATACAATTCCACATCTTCTATTGTTTAATAATATTGAATTAATTTGTTTCCAACTTGTACCAGTTGCTGAAGTTGAAGGAAGAACAAAACCACTTTTCACATACCAAAATCAATAAAAAGTTATGACGGATAATTTTGGTGCAGTGTAACTACTGCAGTGTTTTTCAGACTTTTTGCCTTGGTACCAGCATGCCTAGCGACACAACATTCATCATACCAATGCTACCTTGACAGTGCTGTGGGAATAAGGACCGTGCTGTGAGATTACTTGCTCCAGGAAAAATCCTGTGAAGTTTAGCCTGACCTTAATGCAAAGGACACTCCCGAAGCAGAACAGTACGTTCTTACTCTGAAGGTCAAATAAATGGCAACCTTCATTAGGTTTGAAAACCACCGTAAATCATTTTACTGGAATTAGTAACCCAAGTTGTGATCAAAAATACCCTGTTGTGGTAGATGTGCAGGTAGGTCAGTAAAGGATTTAAAAAAAAAAAAGGAATATCATATGGCAGGCTAAAAAATACAAAGTGTTACTTGAAATCTTTATACCTGCTTTCATACATTGTGAGGCTATTTTGCTGGCAAAACATCTGTTTACATGTAGATTTATCAAACACATGAGACAAAATGAGAAAAAAATCATATACTTATAAAAGCTAGGCATCCATCTATTGCAATAAGCCCACAAAGTTAACTTAAGGGCTACGGTAACCCCTGTCCTGTCAAACTATGCTATAATTGTTAAGAGGGTATCTTCCTCTTGAACAGTGTAACACTTTGTAACAAAGAACATCCAGTAAAGAGTGAAATAGGAAATCCTTTTGATCTACCCAATATCTAACAGTTGCAAATGACAAAAGCACAGTTGTACAACGGACTACCCATTCAGCACCAAGGAGAGTGCTATATTTAGTATATGAGTAGAAAGAAGTCACTTTGGGCCTATACTTACACCTTTGCCCTGCAAATGGCGATCTGTCTTGAAGTTCTAAGAACACTCTACGGTCTAGGCTTTGGGCATACTTTCTTCTCTCAACATTTAATCAACTATCTGGATATTATTTACATGTAAACCCCAATGCTGTAACATAGTTGTACAATATAATCTAAATTGTTGTTAAAACTGAGACTACCAGTACCACTGTTTGAAGGGGGCACTCCTTTTGGAATCACTTAAAAACATATTTTGACATATGTGGCATCGTGTTAGCAGAATGGTTAGGGCATTTGGCCTGGAACCTAGAGACCTAGAGGTCCTAGGTTCAAATCCCCTAATGTGCCACTGATGCTGTGTCTTAGGGAAATGCACCCTGAAATACACGACATTCCTCACACCACCAAAGTGAAAAAAAATGGATACTTAACTTCAGTGGTAAAAGGCAGCACAAAAAAGCATTGGGCTCTACATGTACCTTCCAATACCATGCCCTACTAGACACAGTAGAGAACAACCCACCTCAAAAAGGCTATGACACACTACTGCTTGCAGTTGCAAAGTGAGATGATGCATTAGATACAGAAATTTATGATATTTCATAAAAAGATAGTTGTTGGACTGTTGTAGAGTGAATAACCCATAACAGTGCAAAGGACAACTTTGGAAATGTCAGGCAATGGGGACTAATGCACACATGATAGATGGTTCAGCACCAAGGACAAAGACACGTCTCAACTATGCCTGAAGGGCCTTTTGAATGACGATCTCTCTCTTGATGGCAGCAAAAACAGAAATGGCCTGGAGTGAGACGGACATTTCTAAGAGTGCTGAAATGTTTTAAGGCATGTGATGCATCGGCATGCAAGCCCCAAAGCCACAGAGTCTTGATTGTACAGATGGTAGTTGCTTGCTGCCAGTTGTCAATATAAGCCCAACAAATCTCACTTGTTTCTACAGACGAGAAATGATACATAGCACTGCTCCCGTTTCATGAAAATTATTGTCAGCCACAAATCCTTTAACTATATGCCATCTTCTTTTCTACAAAAGAGATGATAATAATTAATATAATGCTGCAAGTATCTTGTAAATGTCATAAACCTGTAAAAAAATCCATTACGTGTCATTTAACAGTCTAAAAAAAAAATGCGTGAATGCACCACATTTTGGACATCTAGAGAATGACACTAAAATCAAAAGTTTGTATAATTAAGGACATGGAAAGAAATATTTATCTATTGGGAGCAGGACTGATGTGAGTAGGAAATGGACACCTTTCATACATACTATAGTGACAGATGCAAATCCTGTCAGTGGCATAAAATGACACGATTGTGACATATGATCAGTTACTCTGCTCCTGGGCAAGATAGGATTGTACATAGAGATTTATGCTGGGTGGGGAATGATCATGACAGCTTTGAGGTGTTTGAAATAATAATGAGGCACCCTTGCTGAAAATAGATAAAAATGCAACAGTGCTTTCGGGCAGGACTACAAGCTTTCAGGCATTCACCATCAAAGACATGAATTTACAAATCATCACATGAAGCAGGGTAAAGAGTAACATATGAAGAAGAGCGTGCGTCACTGTACTTTCTTGTAGATGGGTTAAATGTAATATTTCCATAAAGTTAGTACCCCAAAAAAATATGCGTTAAATGGTTAGAATTATGTCAAAATCATAAATCTTAAAAATATATTGGATCTAGCAGCGCAAAGTATCCATGATATATCCTTGAACAGTTTCATACCCATTACCATGTTTCCTGTTCTCCACAAAGCTATAATTCTTTCATTATTACTAGTGTTCTGTACAGAGCAGAGAAGATACATAATAGAAAAACTGTTCTCAAGCACAGATAGGTAAAAAACAAGGCCCAGATAGTTATGCACAACACATGACTACTCATTCAGCACCAAGGACAGACATATATGAAAACATCTCTCTCACGGGGCAAAGAAATATTGAGGTTATGTAGCAATATCTAATGTGAACAGAATGGTACCATAACATTCAGACAATTCAAGCAATTCTATCGTTTTTAAAACTTGGGCAACCCAAATCTTCAAGACAGGAATGATGTATACGATTCTTAATTGGGTAGAAGATGGAAAACTGATATAGTCGGGAAACTGACAGATTTACAAAGCACCCTACACACACCAGTTCACAGGTATCAATAATTAATCACACACGAATGTACACACAGACAGTGCTTGTGCTGAAAATGTCACAGAACACTGAGAATAACACAGAAGAGCATCAAACCAAATCCTCGGCACTTAGCACTACGACTTTAGCAGCTGCGCTCCGGCTCTAAGATGCAGGAGCGATTGACGTTACAAGGAGTCAATAGTCTCTTAACAGGAACTGTATACCGACCCTAAATGACACCATTTTCCTGGCATCCCGGAGTTGGTCCGTTCGAACCGAGGCACCGTGCACCCTTGCTGCCATTCTCACTGCCGGCAAAACCACCACTTTGCTATTCTCCACTCAAATGCCAGCGGCCCAGGAGTAGCGAGTCCTTACAACCGTCAGCCGTCACAAATTTGCATGTTGTTGTAAATGGGGGTGGAAAATTGAAATGTTATGCAGGGACTGAACACAAGTGCTCAGCCAGATGTACGGCCATGAAAAAATGCTCGGCTGCCAATTGTAGGGGAATGGTATGCTAATAATATAATCAATTATTAATTCCAACTGTGGGTTTCGACCAGATTTCAAGCAGATGGCTACAAGAAGTATAAAGATTTGTTTCATAATATAGCTGTGCAGTGTATGTGGTACACTCTTGCCATGCATAATGATAAAAAGGTGTTTTGTCATGATCAAAGCATTAGCTTTTTGACATATACCCAAATTTACATGTATAGTTGCAATTATTTATAGTATGCTAGGCCTGATACAAGCAAATATCAGTGTCCTCTTCAGTATCTATATGTGAACAATAATGAGAATACCATCAGAAGCTCTTACAGACAATTAAGGAATAATAATTACCTGACAGTAAAATCACATTTAATAAAACTTAGTCTTGAAGAACAATGTAATATGTGTTTATTATACTGATTACACAATGATGGCAATTTAGTACCTGTTAGCAGCAGAGGAATGTTTATTTTTATTTTTTTGTAACAAGAGAAATGTTTGTTTCCTGAATACACCGGCCTGGACTGGATACCAAACTAGTTACTTCACATGTGGGGCATCAATAGATACCATCTACCATTCCTGGTTTGCGGTAAGGGACTATCAGAGCAGGCATTTGCTGTAACAGGATGACACCCAGGCCAGTACTACATGTAGTACATGTTCAACCATAAGGGCCCACTCAGGTATTGTATGCATTGCATATTAAGGGATTACTTTGGTCTACACATGCCAAAAGATGATCCCTTCTAAATAATACTTTCTCACATAAACTTTACAGGTACACCTGACGCCATGGTAAGGGAAAGGATCATGGAAAAATGATTTTTTTGGATGCACATTTTCCCCAAAATGTGACAAATGTAGCACAAAGATTTCTTATTCTATCATCATCTTGCAAACAGCCCTCTATCATCTCTTGCCCATTCCTTTGGTAACCAAATCAATTGTCTCATAATAGATTTCTATTGCAGAGAATGAGGACAAAAATATCAATACAAGACAATGAGATTGACCTATTGAAGGAGGCTTAAGCTCCAAATGAGAGGCTTTGAGAGGTTTTGTCTTTTGCTCTTGGTCAGACATTTATGTATCAGAAGCAGAAGGAGTGACCTTGCTGCAGTAACATCTGATACATATACATGTGTACACTAGAGGTGGGTACCAAATTGAATACAGAAAATCCAGGTCCAAGTACAGTCCAGGTCCAGAAGATAAGGGCCAGGTCTGGACCTGATTACATTGTACATGTGAAAACTTGTGAATGGGTGATACTCAAAACAAAGGAATCTGTTTCATGGAGTATCTGACTAAACAACATCAGTTGCCAAATTTGACTGTAGAAACTTGGTAAAAATGATCAACTCTCCTCTATTTTGCTCGTTTTTTTCTTGGATTGGTAAGCTCCAAAACATGTGAAGGACTTCTGGTATAATCTGTTACTTTTCCAATCAGTCCAAAATCTGGTCCACTGATTTTTTTCAGGTCAGTTTTTTCCGAATGGCTCCATACTGTACCGGCACCCACCACTAATTTACGTCAAAGAGGAATTGGATGGCTTAGCTTATTATAGCTTTTGGTAATTCTAAAAATCAGAATTCTGAAATCAGCAACAATTGCCATGATGATATTGATATGTGACTTTCTAACTGACCCAGAATGCTGGAACAAAAACTACAGCAGTCATCTTCGACTGAGGTGAGGCACGATGCTTGTTCATGTAGCTAGTGTAAGCGCTATGAGATTTCAACATGGCTCAGTTTTCTTTGCCCAAGCAAACAGGGTCACCCCTACGTCTTCTTGTTTGACGCTTGAGGCTTATGCCTGAAACTCCCTCATACACAGGGCTGCCAGGTTTATGTCACCATCCAAAATGATGAATGCACCTGCTTACAACATGTCTGAGCTGTGCCTGGGATCGAACCCATGGATCCACGGGCTTTGCTTGAGATGGCCAAGGGTCATGTACTATGCTACATAGTGGTATATAGTTGCTGTAGTAGATGTTTTCTTCTAGTATAAGATATGCAACACTCAACTTTTTCAGGTTTTAGAAATCTTTAAAGCAAGGCACAATAAGTTCTGTAGAGTCATTGACAGAAAGCAGGAGTAACATACTGAGAAGAAAAAAAGTAAGAAATGTACATACACAGCAGGGATAAACAAGTCCACTAGCCCTATTGTCCAGGGCAAGTGAAAGTGCTGTTCGGGCAAGTGCATGTCCTACCCCACTTGTCCGATTGGGCAAGTAAGATTTTTCCATTGATTTCAGTGCAATTTTGATATACTTGTTACTTTCATGACATCAAGCAATTGTCTACAGAGAATTCCATTGCTGGAAGTGAAAATGCATAAATATATACTACTATTACTAGTAACAATGACATTTGAATTTTGGGCAAGTGAAAAATTGGTTCGGGCAAGTACATTTTTTATGTGCTTGCCCGATAGGACAAGTGGATTTTAGAAAACTTGTTCAACCCTGCACAGTATGGCTGGGAATCAGAAGTTTCTAAAACAGCGTGATGGGCCTCTTTAGGAACTGACACCTTTTTGATCGCAACTTCAGTTTCTTACCTTGCAAAATCCATGCTTGTCCATGTCTATTTACAACAAGCTGACCTATCTGGTGCAGCAACTCGTCTGTCCGTTTCACACACTACTGGCCAGTCAAGTCTACTGAGGGGTGATGCCACTGCGCTTCGTCAATTGAGTGAAGAGCCACTCTCATTGGTTCATTCTGTGCAACCCTTTTTGCTGGGTCCACTAACAAAATAATGGGTCCTGCGACCCATTTCCATCCAATAAGGCCAGCTTAACAGGTCATTCCAGGAGTATGCACAGGTAACCACAAGCATCAGAGAGATTGTGATAATACAAGGATTGTCTAGTGAAAAAGAGTCACAACTATGGGTAATCCCAAACACAACCTCTGTTCAACAATTTTTGTCTGCTGTCCCATTGATTGACACACTTATTCTATTATGTTCACGTGTTTATGTGTTAATACATGTATGTCTGTGCAAATAAGGTGTACACGTCATGTACTCTGACACTCAGGGTTCAACTGAACATTTGGAGTGACTTTGGCATTTTAAAGCATTCTAAAGCAGAATCAATTTTACAAAATACAATGTGTCCGTAACTGAAAGAAATTTCAATCATATTCACAGGACTTTCTACAATGTCACCTCCAACAACAATAAGCAAGTAACAGTCTGCCACTGGAACCCAATAATAGACGTACATTGTTGTAGTGTGAGTCACCCTGTATTAAACGTGCAATTCTTTAATAGTCAAATCAAGCTGTCTGCTGACGCCAGTTCCTCCACAGGGAACTCCTCCCTGGAGCTGCCCCATCTCTTACCAGCAGCATGATTAACTACCAAGTACAATTGCTGTGCAAATTGGGTTGTCTGTTAAGGACTAACTCCTTCCTTTCTCTATTTCTAGATCCCATTTTAATGGCCAGACAAATTTTACATGACGCAACATCAATCAGGACATTCTACAAACTGTTGATCAAGTTTTTTCAAGGTCTCCGTTGTAAAAAAAAATACACTGTTTTTGTATTCCTATTTATTGAAATTTCATGAAAAAAAAATGTGCAATTATTCTTACTTTGATGTTTAACACTACGATCATGCAGACTAGTAACATTACGATCTATTTGAAGCAATCAATGCGTAATGTCAAAGACGAATGGTTTGAGCAAAAATCCAGGTGTCAACTTTATGTTATACAAGTCAATCCAGATATTTTGTAATTTCTCTGACTTACATTTAACTTTGATTTCAAAATTGAACAGAAATACATGTCGTGTGTCTGTACATATGTAAATACTTTTCGTTTTGTGACCGCATCTGAACTGTGAGCAGCAACACCTGTCCTGCAGTACAATGTGAACCAGTCAGAATTACCCTGAAGAAGGTGACAGAAGGTGTTGTCATCTTTAACCACTATCTTACCATTTGACCCAAGACACACCACTGAAAATATTTTATGTTCAACCTTACTCAGGGGAAACCCAGTACTATCTACCATTCAGAACTGTCATTTATTTGATGTTGTGTTTAAGTTCATCAAACAGACAGATCGTTTCAGCTGAACCTTATTTGATTATTATTTCTAAGTTTGTTTATCAGCCATATGTCACTCTGTTATTTGATTCCTTGTTTATTTTCATGTAGTTATGTCTTGTGTTCAATAGACAGGTTGTTTAAGTTGATTTATAACCTTATTTGATTACTTCTAAGTTTGTATGCCAGCTACACGTCACTTTGTTATTTGATTCCTTGTTGTTTTATTTCATGTCGTTATCATTATCTCTTGACTTTGTTATTTAGCGTTTTGTAGTCCTGTATGTGTGTCCTTATTTTGTTTATGTACATGAGGAGAAGACCTCGATAAGCAGGGTCTGCTTTCCGTCTCATCCTCTTTAAAGAAATGTGAATAAAAAAATAAAAAAAAAAGGTGACAGACGGTCACCGAAACGTCGGTGAGAATAAAGCATTGGTTGTGTAAAAAGAGTCTCTTTATTCAGAAATACATGTCCTACTGACATTTGTAGATATAGACATAGTGGGAAGAGTTTTGTTTTTACAGTGCTCAATACTGAGACATGCGGTGCAGACAAAATAATTAATCTGGGAATCCAGAATTGCTGTAATTGAAGCTAGGCTCATATACATGGCTGTAAACAAACTAAATGAGACAATACACATTTCATATCAGCGTGCAAAATACCCACTTGCACACTGCAACCACTTTTTGCTTGGTGCAACTTACTTCTGAACTCAGGTTGCACAGGGTGCAACTTAGATTCTGAGCCCCAGAACTCGATTTTGTTGTCAATTTACTTGAAAGAAATAAATGGACCAAGGCAGCTCCATTTCATATCAGCCAAATATGTATGTATTGTACCTTTTTTTTTCCAGAAATTAGTGAATTGTAGGTGGCGCAACTTGAAATTCAGTTGTGCAACTTAGTATTTTGTACACTGCATATACACCAGAACGTTGGAATATGGAACTTGACAAAAATATGTGAACAGAAACAAAACATTTCAGAACTTTTCACAAACTTTTCCCCACCATGAAGGACACACAAGTTTTCTCTAACTTGTTATGTGAGACCTTACCCCAGGCCTACTGTCATATCAAGAACAATTGCACGGAATAAAAACATGTCTGCTCTCTGAGCAGTTACGTCCAAGGTGAAGGAGATGCCTTGACTCCTGACACCGACTTTCAAGAGAACTGATGCTGGGATTGGCGTGCAATCTAAATGCATGCCTGAACTTGTTCCTTTCAAGACTGCCCATGGAACAATTCAATTAACCTTACTTTAGCCAGGGGCTGACACAGAATAAGGCGGTACGCATTCACATGCACATCACGCCCATAAACTCTAATAGGTGCGCAGGGAATAACTGCCATGTAATTAAGGTAAAGGTAAAGGGGTCGAACCTCAGACTCAGGATGAAGCATGGCGCTTTCTGGCTGTGAAATTAACCTTTGGAATTCTTCCACACACTCCTTACCTACCAACTCCCCTTTGACTTTTACCTCCCAGACCTGATCATGATTACATTTATTGATATGATGATATGCCAGTATGGAGTACAGCCAAACAAAATCAATACAGGAAAAATTTAAATCTAAAGCAATTGATCATCAAGCAGACTGAAGTGGATAACATTATAAGAGATAAGAAGACAATCCTCTATATTGTAAAACTACATACTGTATATCACATTTGTCAGCTACTACTAATAGCATACATTGATATTTACTACCATTTCAACAGTGTAATTCAAGTATCAAAGTCTTTTATCTATAATAGTATTCTGGGAAAAGATGCACTGCATCCTCAAATTTACGGTGCACATTTCAAGTTTTGGGTGCAGAATGTAAGATACCAGTTAAGTAAAATGTTTGCAAAACAAGAAGAGGGTTCAAGATTATGTTATGTCTACTACTGGAAACTAAGGCACTATCATAATTACAGTAATTCATTTTTGTACATTGCATGTTATCATTATCCTGCACAAATATTTGAGTGTACTGGTCATACATGTTTATCTAGGTTCCCTGTCAAAACTGTTGCACAGATCCAAGTTTTGGAGCACAAAAGCGCATAATTATTTGCACCCAGCATTTCCAGCCCTGTGCTCTCCATCCAAAGTAAAAGAAAGATTAATGATAGCAAGATGTGAATTCCAAAAGGGGCTCACCTTCCATTTTCTTCTTGCATTGAACGTCTTAAATCTTTCCAGGTTTGTCTTGGCCTCCTTGCGTTCTTCCTTCTGTCTGTCATTTATTGGCTGAAATTTTTAAGAAAGAAAAATGGTCTACAAAAATTGCAGTTCACTAGGTACATTGAATTTTCAAAATTGTTGGAATACTGACTCAAAGACACAACACCAGATCATTCAATAACCGTATGTTGCTATCTCCTTATGCTAGATTAGATCAAGGAAGTAGACATCAGACGTCTACATAATATATATAGAAGACTATAGCTACACTCACTATCACTGTGACTCTGCAAAAGAGATGTCAGGAGTCAAGTATCTTTAGAACTAGAGCGTTACTGACACTGTCTCCATTTGAAACATTGAACGATTTCCAAGCCAACCCTTAAATTGGGCTGGCAGACATGCCAAGCACGCAGTCATAGCTTAACGTTGTTACATTTTGCAGTGTTGTATCTAGTATTGGCAACACTAAGAGTTCTGAAATTCAATATTCTTGGCAATATCACAACCCGTGGAATAACACAGGCCTTTTGAAATACAGTCAAACCTGTCTATAGCGGCCACTCAAGGGACTGGTCAAAATTGGCCACTATAGAGAGGTGGCCACTATAGAGAATATGCTAATTAATTGACCACAAGCAATAAGTTACACATGGTTTTAGTACCCACTGATCTTTATTCACACATTAATACAGTACTGTACATGTACTGCAATGATTTTACACTATATGTATTAAGAAAACAAAAGCTATAAAAAGTTTTAAATGTTCTACAGTTGATATTGTCTGAAGAGACCGGTATCGTCATATTTCTTTGATCTTTCGTCTTGTATCCTTTGATACTTCGCCGTCCGTGTGTTCCCTCCCGCGTTCACACGTCACGTTCGCCCATTATGCTAATGTGGTACTCACAAGAAAAGTCTCGTCATTTTAGACTTATCTCTTAATAAATGTAAGAATAAAATCCACCATAGTCTGAAGTTCATATCATTTTGTCTTTGTAACAATTCATTTAGAAAGTTTTTGTGATAAAAATTAACCTAAGCGATAGTGTATTAGAACGTAACTTTAACGCAATTTACCTCTGTAATATTGGTGTCGTCTATTGACCTTATATGACCTCGCTTGTCGGCGGGTATGGGTAGCGCCAGTTTACGAAGTTTTGTTTTGAAAATAAATCAAAGAGGTTTTAAATCCGGCGTAGGGTGACGATACGGCAGCTGTATATGGCCGAACGCGTGCCGAAACATAGATCAGCGGTCCGCGTGGCCGTAATCGGCAGTGTTTTTGTACCTGCGGGACCGGAAATCGTGTGGCCGTGGCCGCGTTGGACAGGTGGCCGCTAAGCCTATTTCTTAATCATTACGAATCCAAGGGACCGACAAAAAGTGGCCACTATGGGCAGGTGGCCATTATGCAAAGGTGGCCGCTAATACAGGTTTGACTGTATAATGACTAACTCCAGTCAAATCATTCTTCTGAATTGTTGAATCATTCTTAATTGTTTGGGGGCACTTGCCACAAGAGACATATTCTAAACAAATTCTTTGAGAATATGTAACTACATACTATAGAAAATATTAAAATGATTCACTAAATCCAGTCATGACAAAACATCAATACACCAAGCCTGAAGGATCAGAATCATTCATCTCACTGCAGATAGATTGTTTATCACTCTTAATTGCTTGGGAGAAATTGCCATGAGAGACACATTCTGGAAAGTTCTTTGAGAAAAAAATACACCCATAGAAACTACCAAAATGATACACTAAATACAGTCATGACAATGCATCAATACACCAAGCCTGGAAGATCAATGCCAAAATTCTCATTACCTGCATCACCAATTCATAACCCCTGTTCATCTCATACAGTCGCTCTCTCTCATCAAAGAACAGCTACACAAGAAGCAGGTAGGAGGGAAGATACAAAATTAATGTACAAGTGAGGTCAGTAAGAAAAAATATCAAAGAGTTATTGTGCGCAAGCTTAATAACAAGCGATGTCCCCACTGCTTTTGTAGGACCTGTGACATGTGAATATTAAGCAGACACCAGCTTTTGCAGAGCATATTGGTGTTGGATTTGAATGGTCAATATTTGTTTCCAAATGAATCCATGCAACTTCATTTCATGCAACGCCACCTAGCAATTTGAGTCATACTGCAGCACAAATTTAACACTGTCAGATCATTTGGTCTGCTTTAAAATAAATTTCAATATCGTTTTGGCAGCTTTATCTTTCTTCTTCACAATTACAAGCTTTACTTGCTTTATCAGAAAGAAGGAAACATTGGATCAAGGAAATCTATGATCCATTTAAACATAATTACTTTTGGTCCTGAAATTGTAATCATCGTAAAATTCCAAAATGGCCTGGGAAAATTGATCACCTACTGAATGAACTTGTCCTTAAAAGGCAGAAGGGTATGGTGATGCTAGCTTGCAATGGTCAGTAAATAGCACTGGCTCACAGCGGCAAGTTAGAAATGAATGAAAATACTGGGGAGGCTTCATATCATGTCGTCAAGGATGCAAAGAGGACATTCACTGATCCAGTTGAATATTCTCATTTCAAGCGAGCCATTCTCAGGGTGATCTAATAGTGTTCTCTTGTGTATAATGGCATAGCAACAGAAAAAAATTCATATTTAGCATCTTCATTAGCATTTGAAATGATGCCATTATACTGGAAAATGTGCTCAACTGACATATCAGAGTGATTAGAAGAAAAAGACCTATCATAGAAGTTTGTTTTGATGTGCAAGAGAGATGCTCCAAAGGAGGAGCCCTTCTCTGAAGCATGATAAACTCATCCATGTTAATTGCAAAGTATTAACTTACTTGCTCTTTAAGCTTCTCAGGTTATGAACAAAACTGTTCTCGTAAGCAGTGTTAACATGTTTTGCAAAAATATCACCTATGGTAGTCTGCTAGCGCTTGTAGCACTGTAGTAGATGCTGAACATGAACAGCGTGATTCAGTGATACAAGACAAGGGAAGAGAAAGCAGGGTAAAGCATGACACACTCATGCTTATCCATTTTCACTCTTGACTGCTTTACATAAGAATGGGAATGTACCTTGATCCACGGGTGTGAGAGGCAATCAGTCACAGAAGCTCTCCTCCTGTAGAACAAGTCAAGTGATTAGTTTCTGTACAGCAACAGTAAATCTTAACATGTTTGCAGTGGCTTTATTTTCACAATTTAGCAGTATCCTTTTACTGTGAATGTCATTGCTAGCATGCACTTCCAATGTATTACTAGTGTACTACAGAATGGTTTCAACCACAAGATGAAACAGCAAAAACCTCATTTACTGCAAAATAAAACGACTGCTTAGGTAAATATTTTTACAGTTTATAATGCACACTACTGCTGTGTAACGGACTGTTCCAATTGAAGGCCACACCTATTTCTTAAATCAGTTTTGTTCATCTTGACATCCCAATCTTGCAACGACAAACCCTCCTGCACAAGACATCAATCTTTCATGGCCTAGCTTTATGTATTGCATGGTCCAGTTCGGAAAGTATTACAACGTATGTACTATGAGCAAGAGTGTGTCACATGTATATGAGCACTGCACACCCTGAATAGACAAGTGCGGTTTCTTCAGTGGCAACATCTGACTAGAGAATTTGAAAGTACTTATGGGTGCTCTTAGATAGATAACAAAACTAAGTGTGGTTGACCTGGACTTCCCATATATCTGCAAACTAAGCTGCAAGAATGCCATTGCTCATTGACAAAAACACCTCAGCTCCATGTGTGTATTCACAGCAATATAATTGATATGACGTAAATGCTGAAAAAGTTTCGGAATATGCACTGTTCCCAATGTCCTCATTCAGTCAGATCTTGTCTGCATAACAGCATTTCAGCACCATGGAGATCACCAACAATTTTTACACATTCCATGATTCTTTGTAGTCAATCTGTTACTGTACAACATCAATTGGTATAGATAATATGCTACTGAAACCATGCATGTTTGTGTACAGAAGCCCTTGACAAATACATAACAAGCCTTTCAAATTGCTTCATTATTCTATTAACAACTAAATTACTGCAATTGGTCATTCGCTCAAAAGCTGTGCCAATTTGTTTCAACTTTCAGCGCTCCAATCCTTTTTGTCACCAAAATTAAAATGGTTACTGGTTATTAGAATGATAAGGCCTAAGCCTGGCTGTAATTTGATTTGATGGCCAGAATACTTTCCAAACAAGCATGACCTAAATGAGGGGGAGGGAGGCAGCTATGTACTGGGAGACGCAAAGATAAATGTGTGGTTTTCACACAAAACAGTCACTGCGACTCGAGGAAACACCTTTTATGTAGGATTGCATCTAGACCCTAACTTGCTTGTAACCCATTTATATATTTTGCACCTAAATGCTAAGTATTAGATGTGGTTGATGAGCCTACCCAGGATGTTTAACTAGAAGTGTCCTGATAAAATCCTTGGCGAGGTCACTGGTGTTCCCAAAGAATTCGTCGTCAAAGGAGAAGTCCACTGCACAGATGTTTGCAAACGTCTCCTGCTTGTTATCCCCCAGGAATGGGGAGCAACCGCTCAATCTAGTGGAGACAGGAAGGCATAGTTTCAAAATTACGTATTCAATGTTAGAATATGGAAGCAATTATTCAAATGTCAATTCATAAACAAATTGGACTTCAAAGGCGGCACAGACTGAAAAATTACTTTTCTTAAGGTTGTGTTACAAATGCAACAAGTACACACATAGTTGATAGATTATTTGATGAGATAATTCAACTAAGAATTTCAATAACTCATACTTACAGAATATAGGTTATCACACCCACAGCCCTGAATGAGGAACAAAAACAATAAATATATCAGCAAGGATGTATGCTTTGGTATTCTGTTGGAGATATGCCACAATATTTGTTCATAAAATTGATATATTCATAACCATCCTACCATCATTGTTATCAAAACAATATTCTAATGGGGTTCTGTAGCATATCAAGAAATACATGTACTTTTTATGGTCTTCATGGCATAAGATTTTGCTGTTTGTTCATAATTTTTTTGGTAAAATGTGTTATAAATATCACACATTACACTGAATTGGTAATTGAGATGACTTCTCTAGCAGTACATTACTTTAGCAATATAATTGTGTCTTAAACTAAGTTGATGACAATAAATCAAAGTACTTTTGGTTGTTAGAGATGAACAAACTCTACCTCCTTTCAGGGATCTAAATTTTTACATGACATAAATGTACGTACCACATGTCTGTGTAGAGGCCTAGCGGTTCATACGCTATGACCTCAGGGGCTGCAAAGTGAAAAAACAGACAACCCATTAAGATAGAATTCATCCATCATGTCTATAGCATAATCTTACAGTGAAATAGCAAACTTTTTTGTACTCAAACCAAGTTCTTTATCTCATTACTGATGTATAGATGACCGCCTATCACCTTCCTCAGGGCAATTCTGACTGGATCACATTGCAATAAAGCGTAGCTTATAGAGCAGTACAATGAAATGTCAGTTGAATAAAGCCCTAGGTTATGCACAAAGAAGTTTGTTATTTGGTGACTTGCCAACCCAATAAAACTGTTCGCGGATGATCTCACCATGACCACAACAGCAATGGAAATAACATATAGCTTGAGATATACTTCTTGCATGAAAAAGTATGTGA
Source organism: Branchiostoma floridae x Branchiostoma belcheri (assembly GCA_019207045.1). Taxonomy (NCBI): domain Eukaryota; kingdom Metazoa; phylum Chordata; class Leptocardii; order Amphioxiformes; family Branchiostomatidae; genus Branchiostoma; species Branchiostoma floridae x Branchiostoma belcheri. The sequence goes on along the minus strand of CM033025.1, from coordinate 6,239,854 downwards.
ATATCAAACTAAAATATTTCGTGGCATAACTTACCTACAAACTCGGGTGTTCCCAACATCTGGATTTCGTTTTTGCCATCTTCTATTCTTCTGGAGATGCCGAAGTCGATCAGCTTGATTATAGCCTGGGCTCTGTTGGTCAGGAGTATGTTTTCTGGCTGGAAGAGTTTTCAAACAGATTAGATCTCAAATCAAATTTAAGACTCTGTTGCATTACAAGCAAGAAAATTAGGGATTGAAATTCATTTTTGAGAATAGGTACAATGGTGCATCTAATTTAATTAAGGTGCAATGAAAAAACATTGGGTGCAAAACATTATCATTTCTGACACTTGTACTAGTTACAGTGTACAAAAGTGTACCTTAATCAACTTGTACATAGTTACATAAGCCTAGACAAATATCTAGATGAACTGGTGCACTCATAGTCAAACCAAGGTGTCCAGCTCCAATTTCTTGCTGTACAAAAGTGCATATGCACCCAATATTAGTATTTTGAGCCCTTATGATCGATTTCCAAAAGACCGTTGCCTACCTTGAGATCCAGGTGTGCTATGTTCTTCAGGTGCATGTGGGCCAGCCCCTCCAGCACTTGAGCGATGAACGCTGTGGCTTCAGACTCATGTAGGACATCCCTCTCTGCTATAAAGTCAAATAACTCACCACCAGAAACCCTGGGAAACATGTGCACACAAGGAAAAAACTCTTAGCAAGGCAAGCTTTTAAAAGACTTTTGGATAAGATTATACACTGTGTCATTTGGGTTTATTCATATTTCCTGGGACTTAATTCCAGACTAGAACTAGCAGAAGAGGAAAGGAGGTTTTTACAATGTAAATTTGAGGTTGAAACAAAATCTTCAATACAGTACAATCTACATTGAAAATGCATATTTGCAGATTCATAAATTTGCAGGGGAGAGGTCACCATAAAAACAAAAATAAAACCACTGCAAACATTTCAGAATCTATAGTAAAAAACTTGTCATTTTTAATACAAATATTCCTCACTATTTCTACGCAAGCACTATAAGTGTCTACGAATATAATGCTTATAACTTCAGTTTAGAGTTAGTCTGGAAATGTTTTCAATGCTGACATTGGGGAGACTTCTGACCTTTAACAGTGCATCATTGATGATAAATATCAGAACTTTAGCATGCTGTGATTTCATAAAAAAACTGCTCAGACAGTCGAACTTACCACAGACATGCCAACTTGATTACGATTTTGCTGTAATTGACAGCAGAGCCATTATCAAGTACCACATGGGACTAACACCATCTACTCACATTTATGTACAAGATTACAGATAACATGAATATACTTAGATATCCATCCAGGTTATGTTGGGATTGCTAGAATTTCTAAACTTCCCTAGCCTGGCCTCAAGAAAATAAACTTTAATAAATCAGATATATGCAATATCATGTGATTGTAATGTGTGTGTGGTCTGATTTCATAGACAATGTCATGACACCATAAAATTTCAGTGGCACCATGCCATGATTCCATACTCTAGAGGTCTGACAACATATCGTAGTGCTATAATTCAACATTTTACTGGACTAGTGTTATATGTCTTCTACTTTTTACTGTGACTGTTAGTGATTTTTGACAGAATCAGACCAGATAGTATGTAGCGCCATTATCTAGTATGATGCAAATACAAATAAAGACACATGTACTTTCATCCAATGTCAATTACCATGTACATTGCTGTGCCAAATGAATGATTTGCTTCCAGTCTAATTACATTGATGTTAGAGCATTTCCTCTCTTGGGATGTAGAGGGCAGGGACATGTAGATACTGCATCCCATAAACATGTGGGTATTGGACTGAATAATAGCACAATAACGAGAACAGATCAGTGGTTTCCAATAAAATGCTTTTTACCGTATGGCCATGACTGAGTAGTTATCAATGATAAGACAATACTTTATTGATTGGCATTATCGAACACCAATAAAGCATCGAATATCTGAAAACTTTAAAATGTTGTTTTACAGTACAAATTCAATTCCAAGTTATTCACTACTGTACATGTGTCATGATTGCTGGCAACATTTCAGAAAACTCCCATATTCAGTCCTAAACAAAGCGCTAGCTGTTGTGTTTAATTCCCATGGGACTCTGCAAGGAATTTTCAAATTGGAGTTATTTCCTTTTAGCCATCCAACTTTCTACATAGCCAGACCTTCAGAAGGGTTAATTTGCATGTGACAGATTCTATTTTTTGTATAATTTGTTGATAAGCACAAGTTGGTCCACACCTCTCCTGCCATGTACAGAATTGTTCGTACTCCTTATGGTCTCATTGATGAGTTTCTTCTTCCCATAGACTTCTATGTTATAATTCGTGGTTTAAATGGGCGCGTTCATAATGAAGCTACGTGAAATTTCAGTAGATTTTTCATTCTATGTCGAGCACATTTACTCTATATCGTGGGAAAAAATTGCCAACGTAAACTATACGTAGGAACTTTTTTTATAGCAATTACAAACTACGATTAGTCAATCCCCACAAAAGGCACTTTTTCGCTGCTAGTGTACAACCGCACCACTCAGAACCCACGACTTTGTACCTCCGACCTAGCGCGCGGCTGCAAAACTTTACCTGCTAATTTCTTCAGTTACAAACAAGCTTTCACCAATCTACCTTTTGAGACCAGTTCTGCTGGCTAAAACTAGTGGAATTTCTCACCACATGCGTCCGTGCAGCCGTTTAGTTTTTGGCTCGGATCTCTTTTAGGGTACCCACTCGGAGTAATACATCAATGAGACCTTATATCATTTCAAAACTACCTTCATAAATAGGTTATGCTTTTGGTACCATTTATTTGTGGGTGAACATTCTGGAGGGAAGAACTCAAGAAGCCATGAATGGATCTTTATGACTACAAGATTTGGTAAATCTATGTGCAGGTAGAGTGCCCTTGTCCAAAATTAGAGACTTTAGAGATGTCAAGGTTCCTACACGGAATAGCGGAGAAGCGACTGTATATAGTGTATAATAACAGTCGAAGTGCAAAGTGACGGTCTGTATATAGTATATAATAAACGTCAGAGCGAACTACTATCCATGCCAGCTGGTACCAAGGCTAGGTACATATCAGAAGATGAAGGACAACACATTCTACATTGTAATCTTTAAGGTGGAAGAAAGAACTGTAAGTTGAGTCTGTCTCATTCAATAAAGAACACAGCATTTTGGCTTGAGCAGTAGATAAAAATTCCTATTATCAGGTCAAATGCCTAGCATAGAGACAGACCTAAATCAGATAACAGGCACAGGTCTAAAATGATATTCATGTCATGCATGGGTTAGATGCCACCGATGTCTATCGTGTGAGTGTATATTGAATTTGAATTTTGATCAATATATCTACAAAATGCTGGCACACTTCTTACAGACAGAATCTGACAATCAATGGCTGTTACCTTGGCCAATCTAAAAGTGACAGTCAATACAATACTTGAGTCTGTACAAATTGTCACATTATAATATATCAACTAGAAACCTTGGCTTGAGTAGAGATACTCTTGGTGACTTTATCTTTATGACCTTTCCTATGGAAATTCATAATCACGTCCCTTTAAATAACGAAGCGTTTCCGGTGTATTGCTTGTAGGGTTGTAGCCAGCCAGAAATCATTTTCCGTCCCCTTGATTTTGAATGGCTTTGGCGCAGCATTCCTAGGGGGGTATGCTTCCAAGGAACATTTTGAAATCTAGACCCTCTGAAATGCTATTTCCTGCATTTTGAGGATAAGATTTTGCTCACAGATGAGTCGTGAGATGACGTAATTGTCAAAATTTTTTTTTCTGTCCCCAGTTGCAAAATTCCGTCAAAGGACGGAAGGACGGGTGCTGGCTACAACCCTGATTGCTACAGAATTGCTTCAACAGCGAACAGAATGCGGAATTATCTCCCAGCAAAAATACATGTATTTACAGCAACCGGAAATCACTCTGGCAATTAAGACAATGCATCAGTGGTAGATGAAGTCTCCCTGCATGTGCTTTCTAGGACACTGGTTGGTGCCAGTGTTGCGGAATGTTCCATCAGAACTAATTACTCGTTAGGCAGTGGGTGTAATCTACATGTGACTATATGGTTCCAACCCCTGGGCTAAAATGTGTCAAATCTGTAAGGATAATCCATTAGACCTGTCACTACAACTCTATGCTGACTCTAGAAACTTGGCGCTTCATGGAAAATTCAATTCTATCTTGGTAACAAAAGATGAACAGAGACTGGGTTACTCAGTAATGTTGAATCAATTTGTCGATACAGACAAAACTGCAGAATTGCAAGAAGAACGCTCGGGGGACCAATAAAATCTGGTCCATGTGGACAGGTGGTCACTATATAGACAGATTCCTTAATGCTTGTGTCGATGGGAAAGATTATGTATATAAGGGACCACCAAAAAATGGCTAAATGGCTGGGCATTGATATGTATGTAGGTCTGAGTGGATACTAGTATATTTGTCCATAATCGTCGAATATTGTCATTCAATGACATGATGAGAGGGATAAACCAACTTGTAGTGCTGAATGGATTGTCTAACTTGCATCCAATTTTTCTTCATAGACACACAGCAAGAAATACCATCAAGATAAGAAGAGAAACTCTAGAGGAAAAACATCTGAGTTATTCCAACTTTGTAAAAGATTTGATAGATTGTTTCCTTCTAGATCCTTCCATGACTATATAATGTCAGTAGTACAACCATCAAAATTAGGGAGATACAAAACTCAGTTTATGTTTACGTATACCCTTTCACCTATTTTCCAAATCTATTAATTTGCTAGCATCATTTCCTCTTCACCCTTAATCAACCTTCTCCCATACTATTAGCTATATAAAATTAGAAGTCCCATTTATTTACAGGGAAGGCCATGTTAATTTTTTTATATGTATGACATCTATGTGGGTATCAATATTTGCTCCTTTCAAAAAGAAATGACCATACAACTCATTCAAAACAGTTGCAATACAAGCAATCATGTGTCGTATTGAACAAATACACACCAGAAAACGAATACAAATGTTGCAGAATGTCAAAGCCAAAGAAGATGGGAAAGAGTAAAAATAAAGGATGTAGGAGAATTCTTTTTACACAACCAGCAGGTACTTACAAATTGCAAAAATGAAGAATGTAAAGGATGACATCCATGTAATCAAATCAACATGGCCAATGCTATGTAGAAATAGAAATCTTATATTAATCAATAGTAGATAGTAGTAGATAGTTGACATACAACAGTTGTCTACTACAACATTTTGGTGCCAGTAATACAATAGACTGAAAAGGTACTCACAGTTCCAAGATGAGTGTTACGTCCTGCTTGTCCTCAAATATGTCGTACAGTTTGATGATATTCACATGGTTCAGTTCCTGCAGGATGGAAATCTCTCTCTCAATATCCTCTCTTCGTGCCCCTCTTCGACTTGTTGATGCCCGTTTTTTCCGGATGAATTTTGCTGCAAATTCTGTTCCACTCCTTTTGCACACAACTTTCTTTACTACTGCAAAATGGCCGCTGTAATAAACAACAGTATGATACATGTTATCAGTGAATATTATATCTCCCAAACATTATAACTCTACAGTTGACTTCAGCAGACCATTCTACAACTTAAGAATTTTCAAGGTAACCTTCCTAGCAATTTGTATTAGCAGTGTACATTTTTTTTGGCAAGTACAAGTTTTATTATCTTTCTCTTATATATACTCTTATTCTTAGTCAAATGTCAAGAATATGCTGTAAGTATAAACAGCCACTGCACACACACCACATAGACTAAGAGGTTAACTTTAAGATATCTTGCACATTTCCAATTTTGGGTGCAAAAAAGTGCATATACACCCAGTAGATTTTGAACCCTGATGGGTTTTGCATGACCTACTAAACAGACCTCTCCAAAACATGGCAAGGGATTATGCAGCTTACTCTGAGATCAGAGTGTATACAGATGTGAATATTCATTTGTTGAAACTGTGCTCCTCAGTATTCATTGCCTACCACCCCTTAAGCCTCGTCCACTCCTTATTCATTACCTATGTGCATCATCCCTTATCTGCAGGGTGGTCTCCAACTAACAATTAGAGCATGAAAGCAAGGAATTACACAGAGTTTTAAAGCAGGCGGTGTGGATCATGCACACAACTCCCTAAACCTTGGTCCAGAAAACGGAGTGATCTGGCAATATTAAGCGCGCCAGCACACAGTAACTTTCGGGCACAAATAAGGACTAAAATATACATTGCCATACAAAACAAAATTTCAGTACCTTTTCAAAACCTCCCAAAAAAGTTTTCTATGTAATTAGTAATACCTTGAGGAGATGTCATCAATCAAATACATCCTTTTAAACCTTTGCAAATTTATTGTTGGTCGTGATTGCTTTTATAGGTCGTAACAACAATTTGATTGAAAAAGATGAGCAGGGGCAGTTTAACAGATTATTCTTTGAATCTCAATTTCCAAGATGGATCATGCCGTTTTTCTTTCTCTGACCTGTTGATCTTGATGCATAAATTATTGATTTTATGATTTACACAGTGACAATTACAGATTGCTCTGTGCTGTGCATGAAATGATAACATGTGTGCAACAGCTCAGAGGGATTTCAAACACAAAAGAAACTGTTTCTTGCCATGGACCAAGATAGCACAGTTTGAAATCCATGGTGCTGAAATGCCATCAATTGTATTTCACAAAGAGAGAATGTACTTGAAGTCTTCATAAGCTGTCCAGACAATTGAACAATTGATATAACTTCATTAATCTCAGAGTCCCTAGAACCTGTTTATATATTTGTTTTTCAACTTTACAAGGGTACAGTCAGGGTTGCCCATATTGTATTTTCATTTTAAAATCCAACCCTGCCAAAACACTTGTTAACATTGTATAGTGGATTTAGTGCTACGTAAATTTGTGTTTTTTTTCTTCCTTTTGTTTTTAAAGCTAGATTAGACAATGTGGTTCTTTCATTGTATCTGATTTTACAATTTACTCAATTGGGAATGACAGAAGATAAGAAAAAGAACCCATCAAGTCATCTTAACGTGGTGTTGTATAAGGTTCTCTTACCAAATCCAGGCACTAGGCACACAGTATTAAAACTGTGTCTGGTCTTGTTAAGGCCATCCTTCCATCCATTTTAGAATTCTGGAGTATTCCATCTAAACCAAATTGGGTTAGAATAGATACAATTCTTGTTGTAGTGGAAAGCCTCCAAGAGCAATTAGCAAGAGCAGGCCCATCCTCATTTCTGTTTGTTAAGCAATATTTGTTACAGTGGTGAACCAATTTGTAGGTGGGGCATTATTCACAATGGCTGTTGCACTGAATAATTATTGCTAATACAAACATCAATGAGGAATGTATGAAGGTGTTAGCCAGAGGCATTAAACCTCAGTCAGTAAAAGAACCCAGCATATTTATCAAGACATGGTATGCTTGGCTATAGGTAAAAACACAAGCCACATCACCAATTCACTAGTCCTAATTTCTTCAAATGCATCATGCTACACCTCAAATGAGCATCAAAGAAGATGAAAAGGAACTACAAATAAGTTCTATTTTTGACACAGAATCTTTCCATTTGCTGGATAGAGGCATGATAAGCATCCTTTGGTTGTTTTCCAAATCTTCAGAAGCATATGCTAAATGAAGAGCCTGTAGTTGTAGTAAATATTTACATCCATCTGCAGCTTCCTTTTGAATGACAGATTTGGGTCAATTATGTTCCAGATTGAAGTAAGGAGTGCAGAGCACTTTACCTGCATGGTACATGAACAGAATTGGTTCTGGGGGATTAGAGATGACACGCTGTGGTGTTATATTACTCAGAGCTTGCAGCCAACCATCAAGAGTTTACTTTGGGAAAAGAAATCAATGAAGAATGCTTTCTTTTCATTGTGATCAGCTTTTTGGCACAAGGTTTGCCACTCTATGATGTGAAGAACCGTGTACCAATTGTAAAACACAAATAACGAGCCAAGATAACTATCACACATTTGTGCACTAGGATTTTCAAACAAGCCTTTCTAAATTGTTTTGCACACAAATGTACTAGTCTTTTCTAGACTAGAGAAATGGGAAAAAAAAATCAGAATTGGAGGAAGTAAAAAGAAAATGGCACTTAATTAGTTAAGTTGATTTGACAACTGTTTGCAAATTGAGTGAGTGCTTAAATTGCAATGGTTTTCAATTGGCACCTTAGTGCTATTCCAGCAAAAATTAGTAAGAGGTGCCGAGATGGCTTTTTGTCAATAATCCACCACTTCCTACTTACATTTTTACTAATCTTCAAGCAGATCCTACGATGGCATATAAGATAGTACTAAACTGGCCAAGGAGTGTAGTCAGCCAAGAAGTGTACATTTGCCCTGGTAGCCAAACACACTCCTAGGCCAGCTTCACTCTTCTGGCAGCTCTTGATACAACTATATTATGCTACCGTACGGTAGGATCTGCTTCAAGAGATTACATTTTTACTACTACAGCACTATGGCAACCGTTGTTGAAAATGTTCCATTCCCCAACCTGTCTGCCACTTTTTTTGCTTCATCCTGTTGCCCTCCCCCATTGTGTGTTTTTCTGGAATAACCTTTACCTCATATTAATAGATATGCTGATAGAATTAACTCCAGATGGCCAGGAAAACACATTAGGAAAAGATGAATGTGTCCCACACAAAATTGCATTTGCGCCAATGATTCACATAATTCACTTGGTCAGTTGGGGACCTTCAAGGGCAACAGTACAGCAAGAAGTATTTAGGATACGTGATTACGAGAACATATTCAAAAGGTTAAACACATTTCAAGATAATCATGATAAGACAATTTATAATTTTCTTGAACCACAAGTATATGAGATATATACAATGGTCATGATGAGTAGGTACATAACATGATGAGTAGGTACAGGTTTACATGTAGATAATGAGGTTTTAGTAAGGATATTAGGACACGTACCTGTACCTGAACAATTTAACAAAGTAACCTGTGGTCTTCAATTTGATGACTGAAAGTAAGAAACACGGATAGACACTTGACAGATTTTAGGTATTTCAATACCAGAGCACCCAATGCTTTGGACAAGATGAAAGATGGTGCTGATATCAACTACCATACAATGTTTTAATCTTTTTGCAATGCTAGATTTTTGTCTTTGAAGTAAGAATAACAAGACTTCTGTTTTGGTTCTGTTTTGTTTTTTCAATTCTGGAAATAAAATATGCTGGACAGTTAAATTTGTATATACTAAGCTTAATAGCTGTTTGTACAAGTCTATTAATATACGGTGATGATTTCCAGTACTTTGAACCTGTACTATAAATGATTCTTGTGATATTGCACCTATAGACATTAGTATAGTGCGGCCCAGCATACAACCTTCTTTGCAAATCGAAAGTATCTAAATTTCTCTTCTCACCTAAAATGCCAAAGGCCACAATATGTCACTTATCAATAATTGTTTCTATTGTCTGTATCTCCATGAATAACAAAATGCAGACCATGGGATGTCTGTCCTTAGTTATAGTATCAGTATTTTGCATGAATGATTAGGTTAAACAGTCCCGATGGGACCTCTCCATACCATGCAGATGAGGTAATCAGATGACTGTGCTATGAGTATGACTGTAAACTGAACTTACTTGACCAATATTTCAACTTAGGCTACACTGGCTGAAGACTGCATTAAGTCAAATGTGAAATCTAAATCTTTTAATCTCTTCTATGCTACAGGATATGACTTGACCAAAAAGTTCAACAGGAAAAACAGAAACACAGAATTACAATTATAAGAATTATCAGTGGGAAAACGATTTATGTTATGTAGATTATATCTGTATAAGGAATTATAGTTTATCATATTATGAAATTTCGATCACAAACTTATGATTCATTATCAATCATTAATTCATAACTAATAAATTTCATGGGAGGCTCTGTCCGCATTTTATAGTTCAAATAAACCATTTTGTTGATGAACTTTGCTAAATATCAATAAAGGAAAAGCAATATATGTGTCAACAGCAAGCATCAAACCATTGTGTGCTATCAATATTATATATAAAATATATAAAATTGCTTTCTTTTTCCATTTGAGTCAATATGGCATCTCTGGATCTGTCCACTGCACTGGGCACCCTTCTAATTAGTAAACGTGTGCTGATGGTAAATATAGTACCAGTCAAGCTTGTTTTAAGATTACCGTAATTTGACAGGAAGCATGGGCAGTAATTAAATGTGCTGCTGGTATAATCAAAAGCCTGACCCAGTAAGTGGCTTAACAATATGAACATACGAACAGCTGAGCATTCGCTGCGCATGTATGTAACCTCTGGCCAGTTGCTCGGAACGTTACTTCCCAGTACGTGACTGTACACAGACAGATATCTGAGGAATGGGCCAGGGTACGGTACCCAATAATAATGCTCCTTCCCTGGAGGCGTGAGGACCTTATTTGGCCCTGTTTTGTTGTAGCCAAACTGTGAACATTGCTTCTAGCCAACACTTTTACTTAACTACTCATATTCAAACAACAGGGGCATCGTTATTGTCATCTCAAAAACTGTTACTGGATATTTCTGCCTCTGGACCGAGCAAACGACTACAAGGAATGTCAGATATTTCCACATGGGGGGATGGAGGGACTGACCAGCCTGGGTTGGGGGTATTTTTAGGTGCAGACTCATCAGCTGCTGGGTTCCTCCACCACAGCCCTGTCACCCTCGCTCGTGTGTCTGCCATTTAAGATTGGTCCTGTTATTGCAGCAATGAAGTCAGCGAGGAGGTCAGCTGATTTCGACCCTGTCTGCAGTATGCATACACTTGAACTGTTTAGGTTGCATAGACGCACATGACCCTGACCATGCACTGCACAAACCTGCACCACTTTTAAGCTAACTTGAAGCATGGCTGAAAATTATGATATAACACTCAACAGCCAATGGGAACTGAAACTGGGAATTCCTCTTTTCTTTTTTTCCTGGAAAAAAATTCTTCAAAACAAAAACATTGCAATGTTGATATTATTTGCACTTAATGAAAAGTCGAACTTTATAGAAAAATATATATTATGGTTACAAATCAATACATTCAATTTTCTACTGATAGCATACCTTCCTATTTCCTCTCCCACGATGTACCAATCCTCCACCGGTTCGTGGCGATAAGGCGATGACTCCGTGTCAGACATCTTCCTCGGGGGGTTTCTCTCCCAGCGCCGAGGCAATCATGTAGCGGTCCCGATAAAATCTCGATGTCCCCGCGAACACCGGTCCGACTGAATACCCCAGTTGCTGTGGTACGAATATCACTCGGACTCTACAAAGTAGGCAAATGCAAACACACTTGAACAAAGGAAGAAAGAAAACACAAAAGAACATGCATTCACACGACCACACTGACAGAGCAAACAAGCTACCGCGCAATGGCAAAGGGCAAACATGGGGGGCAGTGGAAAAAAATCGTCTGCAACTGCAAGATTTTTCCCTACAATCATAAACTGAAATTTCGTCATATTGAGGCCGATTTGGTGTATTCTGTTTGTCAGATTATGTTAGGAACCCTAGGAAAAATTGTTGCTAATTGTATGTCTTTAAGCAATCACTGTTTTGGTGTAGATTTAAGGAAATATTACCTCCTTTCCCGACGTGAACATGCTCCACCTCGCCCGCCATGCACCCAACACACGTTCGAGCCCTGATGACGTCACGATAGAACTTCCCAGTGATATATGCAAATAAATAACGTGTCATTGGGCAAAAACAATGCAAACCTCTTTTTTCGTGAAAAGAAGTTAATTTTCACAAAAGCAGTAAATCATTTCTGCCAAATTTTACCTATAACACCGGTTTTCGAAACACCGTCCAAAGTGACCCAAATTTCCCGCGAAAAAAGGGAGAGTGAAAGGGGGTCAAAGGTTACATCAACTATCATGGCGGGCGTCTACACTCCTTTCGTTTATTGGGCACAAAGAAAGGACAAATTGTCCCTCAAGGTGGACTTGAGAGACGTTTCGGTAAGTGTAAATTAAAGATGATAACGTAGGGAACGTGTTGACTTTAAGTTAGGTTGTTCCTTGTCTATTTTTCATTATCATTGCAAGGGTTTCTCTATCGTTTCATCGCAACGAGGAAGTGTTCCGATGTTGGTTTTCTCCATATTTGCCATCCCGCATGGGAGCTTCCACCTGTTCAATGCAGATGAAGCGTCCTCATGGGATTTTAAGGCTGTCTTGTAAACTATGATTTTTGCCTGTTATTGCCAGTTATTGATAAGAAAACAAAGACCTCTAACGCTGTCAATGTTATGCTGAATATTGTAGATATCATGTCCCAGATGATGAGATGGCACATCAGTTTCCATTGTTTAAAGCAAGGAGCTTTTATCAGGAGGAGAGAGCAAGAATTTTTTTCCATTCAGCTATGTTCGTAGCGGGCGACAAAATTTGATTAACACCCACGTGTCAAAAACCAGCATCTACATACATTTCACCCACGCAAGCTTTTGTTTTCCCTTTGTTTTGTGGTCATTCATGGTGGGGCGGCCTGGGGATACAAACATTGTGTGTAGCGATCTGATTTTTGCGATTTTGTCGACGATGTTGAACAGAAGAGTAACTTCGGAATACATACAGCGGCGGCAATATTCTCTCTGACTGAGGGTGAAATTTCAAAGCCATACGGCGACCGGACAGCGCCGCCGCTCGGGTACGGGCTAAGCCTAAAGGCAAAATTGTCTGAGGCAAAGTCTACGAAAAAAACTGGTAATATTCCTACAATTAATGATGACTGTGAAAAACCTGACTCAATGATCACAGGAACCAAGTTTTTTTAAAGTATGCAACAGATATATTTCATAAATCGATACAAATACAAAGTTCAAAATTATGCCTGGAGAACTCAAGACATTATATACGAAAACCCGATCGTAACGAAAACCATGAAAACTATGCTCTCCCGCCTTACCTTCACCTTATTCCAGGCCCGATGTATCCTCTAAAAACACGGGTGGTTCGACAAAAATGAGCAAGGTTCGACCAACAGTGAACACGCCATTTTACCGAGCACATCATCAACAGTTACGAAAAAATATCAGCTAAATGAAGAAAAACGTCATATTTTTTTAGTAGCCATCTGAAAATACATGTGAAAATTCATAATTCTATCGCAAGAAAACAGACCTCGATCCGCGAAAATAGGCCTAAACTGGCCCATGTTTGTTGTACGGCGAAGAGAAACATATCAAACTGTCCGCCATTGTGCGCTCTACCGCAAGATGACGTAGTCACATGCCTGCCGAGTTTTCCAAATAAGGGAATCGTCGGAAACCTGACCCACTTCGCCTCTTGCCGATCGGGCTTCGGGCTGGCTCGAGGGCTATGACGTAATGGCGTGGCTCATTAGCATAGAAACCGTGCCAACCGGCGCTACGAACATCAGATCAGACGGGCGCCGCGCAGGGCAGTAAACAAAGCCGGCGCTGCGGGATTTAACGGGCCAAACAAAGCCGCACAGCGGGCGGGTAACTTCATACTCTCTCCTTCTGATAAAAGCTCCTTGTTTAAAGGGTTACAAATATAAAAATAACTTTTCTTTAACATGGTAAAGTACCATAACGTCAGGTCAAGAAGATCCTTGAAAATGCATAGATTTTCAGCTTTCAGTTAAATGTAAAAACAAAATCTTGCAATTGTAAAGCTTTCCAATAATGATTTCAATAGTTGTCTGTCAAGTGCGAATGCAATTAAGATTGTTATTCATTGACATTCATCTGTCTATTGTGCTAGTTTGTTGTACATGACTACAGATCTCTAGTGCACATGTATTATAACTGGTGTATTGTACACATTCTTCATGTATATTACACAGAAAGTCATGATAGTCATTCATACATAAAGAGTTACCATTCAATCAGAAATTTTACATGTTATGAATTTAGCAGTAAGACTGCAAATTGGAAGTGTGTTTCTGAGAAGGATTCCAAATATCACCAGCTCCTTTAGGAGAAGGCAGAATAATATTCTGGGTGTCAAAATTGAACTATGATTGCCAGCACACCAAATTTGACCTACACAAATTTTTGACTGACCAACTCCAGTCTTTGTCAAGGAATAAGCAATCTACTGCTTCTGCAATGTCACATTATGCACATGACTTGGTGAGCAGTGGGTCATAAGTTGTAGAAAGTGTATGGCACCCCCGTCTCTGTTGATGAATGGTTCAACAGTGAAGCACTGATGTAGATAGCTTCTTCACAATTCAGCTCACAACCATCGCTCAACAGAGATTGGAGATTGGGGATGCCATAGACTTTATGCAAATTCTTACCGAACTACATGTTCTATCAGCATAATGTGATGTCACAGAAGCAGTGGTCAAGGCATTGGACAGACAACTTTCCCCACCTGTATTTTCTATTTTATGACATTGTACATGTAGTCCTGTTACATGTACATAGAGTAAGGTAGAATTCTAGTTTGTTGTATCAGCAGTTAGGCTTTATGGGCATGTTCATTGTTTTAGTGCTATTATTATTGTTATTATTATTATTATCATTATTATTATCATTATTATCATTATATAGAAATTCAACTATTTCTCTGCATATTTTCACATAGTTACCAAGAAATAAAACTGTATGTAGCAGTTTGGCAGATGTATGAAAGGGTACTAGCCATCTTAATGTTAGATAGAATGTTTTCCTACATTGTTAGATTATCTACTTCAGTAGCACAGTATATTTATCTTCAGAAGGAACCAAAACGAAAATCATTAGGTAACACGCGCATTTGATATCTTGAATGGCATTGATTTTGGACCACTTCCCAAAGAAAAGATGTGTCGGTCCTTCTAGATGGATAGTGAACAATCTACCTACAGCATTTTTCTCTCTGGTAACAGTTTCACAAAATTTCAGAAGTTTCTGTAAGACAATAGCTTGGAAATGTAAACTACATGTATGCCTCATCTAAAACCCATGGAAAATGAGTCAATGTGAATGTTGTACCTTGCAGTTATCACACACATATTTTTGAGACAATAGCACAATTCACACATGTATAAATTATTGCCATTCTGGCCCCCAGTTAGCATGATTTTGTTTTCTTTCTGTCTTTCATAAGACACTTTCCACAGGATGCCACAAGTCAAGTTGACATTACTAAATCACAGTAAATTAAAATGGCCTATCTTTTTCATGTTGTACAGCAATAACATTAGCCTTTGCTTTTTGGTATTAGTGCTAAGACTTGGAATCAGTTGTGAAAACCCCAAAACTGAGCTGGCTGGTAGATTTGGACTCCTGACAAGATCTATGTTTTACCATATGCAATGTCCTATAATTGTAAAGCAATAAAAGTGAGCATACATCCAATGATCTCCCATCAACAACAACACAAAAACAACACCCAACCTTTCTCCTATCCCATACGTAGCTTGGAATGGCTTGTGCCTGGCGCAAAAGGCGCTGAGCTATAAATATCAATTGTCACATCATTGTTCTGATGTACATGTACTTTACAGGTATTGAGCAGGTAAGAAAAAATGAATTGTCTACTACAAAGGGTCATGTGATACGGTCTCTGCCATGACCAGAGCTGTGATATGCCAGGCAACTGGCCCTAACAAATGACCTTGCAGACTGGCCTTTCCCATTCCGGTATAATTTTAGACATGGGATAGGACCCCACATCCACATGTGGCCCTCCCCCCTCCCAGTTTCACACTTTTTCTGTCAGAACTTACCTCAGTTTTGACGTAATTTTTACGATCCGCTGTCTTTCTCCTCGCGGTGAAAATAGTACGAGACCCTCAGCGATATCTATAGGAGACAAGATTATGTGACACGAAGCTGTAGGGTGTCCTAGTGCTGAAGCATGGCTGCCATTCCTGGGTAACCTGATCCCCAGGATATTCGATACCAGAGGGATGTCAAAGGTTCCTGCCCTTTATGGAAGGGAGCTGTCCCCTTAAAATCTCCCCACGATTATTTCTGAGCAGCAACATAGGCAGGGAGAGGCTGACTAGCTGTGGGTGGGTATGATGAAGACCTCGAAGCATCGTAAACACTGACCTATATTTGTACAAGCCGGGCATGAGGGATTGCTGCCAGTTCTGTGGTTCTTACATTAACAGCTAAAGTCTTCTTTTGACATGCTATGTTACGTAACAATTACATGTGTCAGTGATATGAGATTTTATTCTGAAACCAAGTTGAAATGATGGACTATATATTAACATTTAGTAGTCTTTTTAATTTCTTTTAAGAGAATCTGTAACAGTCGATATTAACATTGGACTGGTTAAGACATTCTGAATTTTTCTTAATTCTTTTTGGAGAAAGTTCTTCTTGAAACTATGCAGGATGTGGTGCAGTATCTGCAGTAGGCGCGTGTACCAACGAACTAACCTGAACTAGCCATATAAGTGGTGTCTATCTGTGACTCACAAACGGGCAGATTATAAGGGAGGCACCCAGGGACTGACGTAGTTTCAGCATCAATTGGCAGTGTTGAGTTAGGAGGTGGTAATAAGCCCCAGGATTACCTGTATTTGGTCAATCACACACTGTCCTCCATTCTTAGGATGTTTTTATCCCAGCTTTCTCTACATGAATGCAGGGAAGCAGCATGGGACCTGCATTTGTGAACCTGATAGGAGGGAGGTCGGCAAAGCAGGGGTTAACAATGAATATAAATTCTGGACTAGACAAGAGTATTTTTATGTGTCTAAGTGCAATTTTGGAACTTGTAGAGTTATCCTTTACAGTATAACATCAACTTACCTTATAAGTACATTTTCTGAACACCATTGGAGTACATGTATATTTCTCTTACATGTCTATTTTTTTTTCTAAAGTGCTTGGAAGCTTAAGGAACTGATGGTTGTACCTTAAGATACAGACCATTGCAGGGCAAGTTAGTCGATGAATAAAGAGCTTTTCATCTTAATTATTATACACTATACTATGGAGTTGTCAGTTGTGTGACATTTGACATGTAACTGCCAACATCTTTCGTCACATAAGTTAATGTACTATTTTTCCACGTAATATTCTTCTAAACACCATTAAATTAATTTAAAGCAAAAATTATATTGATAATGGTTTGTATTTTAGATTTAGAATAAGTTTAATTAAGAGCAGAACAGGGTAAAACTCATAGCTTGTTGTTTTTTCTTTTGCACATGTGTGTGAACTGATGAACTTTCACTGTTTTATGTTTTATTAAATGGTGTTTGTGTTGGATGTTGTTTTGCTCACATTGCACCATGTGTTGCTCTAAATAAAGGTTGCTGTTCCAAATAAGGCTAACTGAAGTCTATTTCCTTATCACTAGGACCCCAATGTGCAGCTGGACGAGTATGGTCTGACCTTTAGAGGTATGTTAAGACTGCTCTCTTCAGGAGTTTTTAGTATTTCTCACGCAACGCCAAGTTCATTTCATGGTCCTCAGATGGTTCTGATTCGAATAAAAGGGATCACATGTACAATTCTAAGCATGAAACAAGCCCAAAAATGGGCAAAATGTTTGCATTTTGGCACCAACAGTTGACGAAACTTCTTGTCTTTCTAGTTACATCTAAGCGTTACACATAGTCAGTAGCTGTAGACAGATTGTGTAATGTTACAATGACCATCATGCACAAGGCTGACTTGGTTCTTTGATGAGGGTAGGACACCTAGCATCTATGGAATGAAGTGCAGCAATTATTTGGAGGCATGTATTTATTTTCATGTAGTCCAGTAGCTGATTTTGCCATCTACATGTAGTATTTTCACTGTATACAAATTTCCACTCAGTTACATTAACAACAAAATTTATAGACAAATTTGCACAGATGATTGATCAAGCATCATATTTTCATGTCAATTTTGTTCTTTGCTTTTTTGCCAGCATATGGGTTTGGTGCCAAAGGACAGCATGAATATGGCTTTCAAATGGATTTCTTCAAGCAAGTTGATCCAGAGGTCAGTAAACAACTGTTTTTGGTTGGGGGCAAAATTCACTTATAATGAATACATTGTAAATGACTTAAAAACACGTTGCTGAGATGATATGTGCAAAGTCTCAAACACAAATGTTTCGAGTAGTTTCGAGTACTACTCGAAACATTTAGAACTTTGTTCAAGCTTCTGTTCTTATAGATATTGTAGAAAATTAGACTTCTCAGTATCAATTCATCATTGAATTAGATTACTGTAGAATTGTTTATTTTGCCGTGATTTAAGATAATTTAATTTTGCAGTATAAGAGAAAATGAGGTATTTGCTGTGTTTTCAATTCGTGGTGGAAACTGTAGGACATTAGAAGTGCATTGGAAATGCATATTTGTCGTGTCATATGTATATGTCATTCACAGTATACATGTATATGTCATTTCTTCTGCAGAAAAGCATGTACAGAAAAAATTTTCCAGCCCCAACAAGAAAATTTCTGTCCCTGCACAGTAGGATGGGTCCTGAAGACAGCCCTGTAACAGTATATGTTATTTGTTGTTTCTCCTACAGAAAAGCATGTACAGAACCACACCCCAGGGGGTGGAGTTTATGTTGATGAAGCAGGATAAGCAGTGGTGGAGCCGTCTTGTTGAGCAGGAGAAGAGACCCGGCTTCCTCAAGGTCGACTTCGACAAGTGGAGAGACGAGGGCGATTCTGAGTCCGAAGCTGAGGAAGAAAAAGCCAAACGGGTCAGTCTGGCAAATAGTCAGCTACAGGCCTCAAACTTGCAATATTGCATGATTTCAGAAATTTCACGTGCAGTTATGAAAGATTTTCTGCAAATGTTGTGGTCTTTATTCTCTCTACATCCATTTTCATTGCGTCAATTCATTCAATTGTAACAAAATGCCTGTACACATGTGCATGGTTCTGTTACATCGTAGAGGCAGTCAGCAGTTGCAATATGATGTGAAGCTATAACTTATTTGGGCAGTTGGAGCAGGTGTTAGTTCTCCTGGTCCAGTCTTACTTATGATATCCCTCCATTTTTTTCTTACAGTTAGTTCAGATTGTGGTGATATTCGAGAATCTTGCATCTTATGTTGGAAATTCATTTTGTGATTATATATTCCATTTCTCAGCTGGAAGCATATCGACAAGAGTCACTGAAGAAATTTGAGGAGGAGATGAAGGAAGAGATGGAGAGTCGTGCAGGTGAGAGGACTGAGCATACATTAATCACTTTGTTTTAAGGAGTTTGCTCAGTGCGCTGCCATTGAACTACGCTCACTGTGGTAGCATCAAGTCAGAAACAAACATCCAGCTTCAGCAAGTTCGACTAACTGACTCAATAGGCGAAGCATCGGTTACGAGGCTGCTCAAGAAATTCCCTACCCCATTTAGCCAAAATGGTTTGATCCACTCACACCAGGAAGGTCCCCTACTCTTTTCGATAAGTGCGGTGGGTTATTTTACGTGCCCAGGGTATGACTCTCCCAAGACAGGGGACCTCCATTTAACGTCCTATCCGAGGGACGGCCCTAGCCAAAACTAGGTACTCATTTTTCACCTGAGTGAGGTGAGGAAAGCTGTGTAAAGTGCCTTTCCCAAGGGCACAAGATCGGTGACAAGCCAGGAATTCGAACTCGAGACCTCTCTGCCCCGAGACAAACACGCCGCCACTGCACCACGCGACCTCAAACTTAATATGCAAAAATCATCTAAAGATATACATGTATATAGAAGACATCTACGTTGTTTGTGCTAAGAAAATACAATTTACTCCTGTCCACCTACAGCCATCAAGTATCTGAAGACCTGGTGGCTGTTTGCCTACAACTTCTTCCAGTTCATGGGCTACTCCTTCATCTTTGTGAGCTGTGTCATTCGCTACATGATGTACCACAGAGGTCAGTATCTGCCCTATGTCTATAGTCATGTACATGTATGAGAAGTATATATGAGCATATATAACCAGGCTACCCACTTACCAGCTTTCAAGTCATTTGGCCTGAAGTTAAAAGTATAGTGCCCCCTTGAATTGTGTTGGGTAAACTGACAAAAGAACAAAAAGAAGCAGGGCTGTGAGCAAAAATTGTGATGCTAGTTCACCTTTATCCGTTGCTTTCACACAGTTGCTTTGTAGCAAGTCAACAGAAAGTGGTTTCAAACTGCAATGTTTTTGCAATACATGTATAATGTATTTCAGTTTGAAACCACTGTATGTCAACTTGATATACATGTACCCTGTTTTAGATACACAATGACATGTAGGTTACCCCAAAGATGAACTAGCGTTACATTGCCTTACGGTATATGGAGTGAAAGATGCCTTCTGTAACAGTTGTAAAATCGACAGATGTGAAAGCCTAGCTGTTCATTCTGTTCTCTTCAGACTCGTTCAAGGACACCTGGGAGTTTACTGGTCAGATGATGATGACCTGTCAGCTGATGGCCTTCCTGGAGTACGTCCACGCTGAGGTGGGGCTGGTCAACTCCAAGCCCATCTTCCCTCTCATACAGGTTGGTGGTCACTCCTTGTTTATGGGAGTTAAAATCATCTTTATGTGATACAAGATGAATAGCACAATTGTAAAAACCTAGTCCAGCCCTAGTAGGCATCCTTCCATTTTCACAGATGATGGTAGTGTTCTGCACGGCATCATGGTGGTTGAAAGTGTCTTCTGTAGCTTTGTAGGCCAACTCTCACATGACAATCGTGGCCACAGTAAAGACATACAATGTATGAAGGCAGAGGAGTTCCCATCTTGCAGTTTCTCTTTGCGTTTTTGTCTCCTTAACTCTAGATGTTAGACGCCAGCCCTGGTCAGTCAATAAAACAAGCAGTTGACTTTAGTTTAAAGTAAAAAAAAAATGTAAGTGCTGTTACACAGCAAGATATCCCTAATACCCTTCGTGTTTACTTATCATTGCACATTTGTCATTAATCTTATCTATGAATTTTCCTGCCATCCTGCGGGACTCAGGGTCCAGACCAAGCCCATGGCAACAACCTTGAACCAGGACCAACACATCTTTCTGATCCTGCAAAGATCCAGTCACACCATTTTCAGCTTCTCATCCTGCCACTTTCCAATATTAAAATAACTGTAGACACACACCTGGACAAACAAACAAACAAACAAACTAACTAGAAATAATGCCTCAGTTTTTATGGAGGTAATTATATGGTATTACACTGTCTCTGAAACTGAAAGTGTCTCTTTGTTTTTTTCTGTAGACTCTTGGTCGTAACTTTATCCTGTTCATGGTGATCTACCCTGAGGAGCTGATGTACCCATTGCCTGTGGTCACCTATCTGTTCACCACATGGAGCTGTATAGAGGTGGTCAGGTAAGGCTGTTGTAGATGTAGCTATTGAAAAAAATGATACAGAAATCTCTCTCTCTTGTTACTACCTTCTTGTTATAATTTTGATTAAGCAGGATATGAAACAAACATGTCTTAGAAACATTGCTTGTAGGCCTTTCTACAATTAAAAAAAAAATTGCATTTGTAATAAATGACATGATGTTTAATGTATTTTTCATGTTTTCATTAGTCTTGTTCTGTTTTGTGCCAGTAGATATAAGATATGCATTAAGTGTTGATTTGAAAGTGCTGGTCTTTTTAGGTTGGAATGACTATGGTAAATGTCTTATAGCTTTTTCTGTAGACAGTCTTGGATGCTCAGCAATATTGTTGCCTTTACTTCACTTGGTCAGCTTTTTTTCCTTTATTTGTCTCATTCATTTTTGTTGCTTTTCAGTTCATGCTGTTGGAGAGCAACAAAGTTTCTCACGTCGAAGCCTATTATGCAGATCAGCTTTTAATTTGGTTTCTTCTCCTTTCTCCATTCCATCATTTCCAGAAGATCCTGTGTGTAGCAGATCCATGACATAACCAGTTGTTTTTGCCGGGTTATTCACATTTTTAGGTACATCTTCCGGTTTAGGTACCCGTTTTACATGTTTAACCTCATCGGGAAGGAGAACCTCCCTGCCAAGGTCTACAAGGTGATGCAGTGGCTGCGTTACTCCGTCTGGATCCCGTTGTATCCGCTCGGATTTCTGCTGGAGGGTGAGTCGACTTGTTATCCAGAGAGAAGTCACTTAATGAAGTAGCTAGTAGTAGTACTATCCAGTATGGTTAGGCAGCAGTCTGCTAGTCTTCACACTATGCTGCTGTCCTGCGGGTTGACCCCTGTTAGATCGCACACTTTGATGTCCTTCCTAACACAAAATTCATCCAGGAATTCCTTAGTCTACCACGACCTCTGAAGCCTGACTGACAATTTCAATTTGGTGATGGCATTGATGTCACTGATAATGTTTATCTGGAAGGAAACGGGTAGAAAAATGTTTGGACATTAAATGTTGTATAAAATGACAAACTTGTGGATGTACAAACTACTACATACCTAATGAGGTAAAAGTAGTAAACATTTGTTATTTTTTGTACCATTGATTTCATTTGATGCATTGGTACATGGCTGTCTCCAGTTTTAATTTTCATCCATCACGCTCATTGTTTTGGAGCTCATGAATGTTGTTGATCTTCCTTGCTGTCTACCTATGCAGGGTTGAACAAGTTTTTTAAAATCCACTTGTCCTATCGGGCAAGCACATAAAAAATGTACTTGCCCGAACCAATTTTTCACTTGCCCAAAATTCAAATGTCACTGTTACTAGTATATGCATTTTCACTTCCAGCAATGGAATTCTCTGTAGACAATTGCTTGATGTCATGACTGTAAAAAGTAACAAGTATATCAAAATTGCACTAAAATCAATGGAAAATCTTACTTGCCCGATCGGACAAGTAGGGTAGGTCATGCACTTGCCCGAACAGCACTTTCACTTGCCCTGGACAATAGGGCTAGTGGACTTGTTTATCCCTGCTATGTCATCTGCAGTTCATGAAAATACATTTTCAATAGTTTTATGTCATTATTGGGATGGATGGACGGAGTAAAAAAAAATCTGTCTCAACGAGGAAATTTCTGTCCAGGGATGGAGGGATGGGTCCTAGAGACAGTCCTGCATTGGTAGCATTTTTCAGTAAAATTGATAACCAATATACAAAATCATAAGAATGCCCTTCTGGTTGTGTCCCCAGCCTACTGCATCTTCACGGCTGTGCCGTATTACGAGCGCTCGGAGAAGTTCAGCTACCAGTACGGGAAGTACAGGCTGCACTACCCCCTGCTGATGAAGCTCTACCTCATGATGCTGGCTGCAGGTTCGGCACAAATTATTTTCTTTATTTATGTCATACCTGTGACGCGAAAACGTTTGATATGGGTGTTCCGGACTGGGCCATAACTTCCGTATCGCACAGGTCCGAAAGGCGTATCACACAGGCTTTCTTCAAGTAAATCGAACCATTTCGAGCGGGCCGAGTGTGGCACGGTTGGCAATTTGAATACCTGATTTGGACGTTGGAACATTGCTGTTGCAACACTTTTTGTATGAGGGCACCAAATTTGTTCAACTTCTGGCGCATTTCCGCATCAAAACATGGGTTTTCTCAGGTGGGTATGACATAAATAAAATACAACATGGTGTATTCCGCATCACCCTCGGTCCCAGCCCTCCCGCGGGTCGGATCACCGCCCGGCCCTCGGGCGATCCGACTCGCGGTCGGGCTGGCACCTCAGGTGATACGGAATACACCAAGTTGTATTTTATATTTATTTCATCTTGAAGACACCTAAGTGGTCCCTTCAGATTTTTGTTTGCAGATTTCCAAGGGGTCCAGGTAACAAAACAATTGTACAATTAAGTAAACAGTTGACAGCTACATATTTATGCATGAGTGTTCAGGCCTATTAACATGTATAGAGGGGCAAGATGCCATTGTTGAACAAACATGTTAAAGCAATTGAGTGAACAGATGCTTTTGTCAAAATAAAGTGAAGGAATGTATTGAAATAGATATGGGTTGTATCAAAAGCTACCTCTGGGGTTGGTTATCAAATGACATGCATACCCTAAGCAATCCTTGCTTACTCTGTAGTTGACTAGAATGCCTGTGTTTTCCCTTGCAGGTGGTACCTTGCTGCTGAAGTACATGGTACGACAAAGACGCAGAAAGGCCGCGGTGAAGCGTGGCAAGGAGAGGGAGAGGGCTGCTCAGGAAAGGGCAGCTGCTCACCAGCACATTGACTAAGGGAGCATGATGGGTCCACGTTAGGGAGCTTTAGACTTAGCAATGGTATTAGTAGCCTGGCATCCACCCTATTCTAGCAATGTTGCTGTAGAATATTCTTTGTACACGATCATTGTAGACAAAATCATCGAAAGCAAAATCGGAAAACTTTGATTGCTTTATGACACTCATCCCTGTTACCCGTAAGCATTTATAACTTGGCTGTACTGCTGAGTCCTGTGTCTGAGTTGTGCATCGTCTGCCTGTACATGTATTTCTTGTGTTGGCACAATAGTAATGGACAACCTCATGCCAGTGGTATACACACTTACATTTTGTATGCCACATGTTCAGAAAGGACATCTGTAGCAGCATGGTTCCTGTTTAGAGACTTTATTCAAGCCCACACTCAGCAAGGTCTGGCTTTTTATATGGCAGGGCTTGAATGAGTAAAAATACCATGTGTTCTGGGTTTTTTGGGTTCCTTGTGTTGGCTCCAACAGAATAAGCTCTCTTGCAAGGCTACATAGCTCAGGGTATTACATGCTGTGCCCAACAAGTTGCATTCTCCTTCCTCTGATCTTTACCTGTGTAAGTGCTTTCAAAGTAAGAACAGGATCTACATGTGGAATAGGATGGATTCCAGGCTATTTTATTTGGGCACCCAAGGTGATAATGACTAGAAAATTAGAAGTGCTAGTTTAAGCAAATTTATCATGTATCTGCTGATTTTGCTTTGCTTAGTATTACCTGAAGAGTGCTTATATGGACCTAACTTCATCTGAGAAGGTGAAGATGTTCCTTATGAAAAAAGGCTGTCAACCAAGAATGGATTGATATGGCAAGGTACATATATCTTAGACTTACTACCTGTACATGGGATGTCATCCTGCCAGGCTTGTACATGTAGCTGTACACCATTCCAAGGTGGATATTTGGTTTGGATGACACGTCAAATTCCCATTGCAGTATTGTACAAAGTTCTTTGTTGTATACGTGTATTATGTGTGCACATACTAACACACTAGGCCCTACATGGTACTCCAGTGGTTATTAGAGTCCTTAGAACTACCACGCCTTTAAGAGTTTTAAAACATATTGTTGCAACGGCAAGTGCATTGGCACCAGTACATTTAGGTACCAGACAGCACGGGACCACTATTTGTTTTAATTTGTAGATTTATTTTTTTGTAATATCTGGCTCTACAACAAGTTGTTCACCTGGTCCTGCATGTAGCAGCAGAAAAGATAAAAGAATTATGTAAGCAAGTATTTTATTTTGTATAGGTGACAATCAATAGAAAATGACAGTGCAGTCCCTAATGATTTACGACCTCTAATCTTGAAATATTTAGCATTAAGACATTGACAGTGTGAAGCCACCATAGTATAGACATATGGTGGAAATTCTACAATGATTGTTTATTTGTTAAGAAATATGTTTGTTAAGACTTGTATGTTCAGTGGTCCAGGTTGTCCCTGCTTTGGTCCAACGATCATTGATGATATTTCAGAGAAACATGTATTATATGGTGTGCAACCACTAACATTTGTGCTAACATTAACTCTTACTCTTCTTGTAGCTATCTGTCCACTTAACAACACACTAAAATATACAACTGTGAGTTTAAGAGAAAGTAAGAATCACTGCACCAGACTAAGAACCAAAGATCTAGTACTTCTAGTACTTAATCTAGAAAGTAGAGTAAGTGTTTAATTGTCCAGTTACCATCGAAATATAAGTCATTTCAGAGCTGTATGGAAAGACCACTAATATTAGGACTCCTCTGTATGTGAGACTACAGAATCTGATGCTTAAATACAAGCTGTTGAAATTCAAAGGAAAACTTACTAACCATGCTAATGTATTTGTTAAAGAAATTCTAGTGCTTTGTTATAATGTTTCATTGTTGAAGAAATTCAACTAAAAGCATTGTTAAGAATTTGCACTGGTATGGTGCTGCATATCTATCCTGGTGCAATAATGCTAATAAAATTACATGTATAGAGGACTACATGTGCAAAAAGCATAGGATCCCAGAGTAAGAAAATAAGAAGTTTTCTCATTTGTAATCAATGAATATGATAATTTTAAATTATTACAGATGGTAGTAATGTCAATGGTAATATAGATCTACTATTAACTTGAAAGTTCATCTGTGTTGGTATAAGTCATTCTTGAAATAGTTAAACTGTAATTTCCAACACCAAAATTGGACTCACCCAAATTTTCGACTGTACAGCATCAGTCTTTGTCAAGGAATGAACAATCCACTGCTGTTGTGACGTCACGTTATGTAGATAGAACACGTGACTCAGTAAGCAGTGGATTATAGGTTGCAGGAAGTCTATGGACCAGACCTTATCTGATCGCACTACTTTGAAACCAGAACAGTTGGCTGATCTACTCAGAGTGTGTCTCAATTGTACTTATTTTGTTTATGATGGCATCTTCTACAAACAAATACATGGAGCGGCGATGGGATCACCTGTGTCCCCCATTGTATGCAACCTCTACTTAGAGCATCTAGAACAACGTGCCCTCAGAACTGCCCCCCACCCCCCTCTGTGGTGGTACAGGTATGTTGATGACACCCACACCAAACTTAAGAAGACGTACGCAGACGACTTCACAGATCATCTAAACAGCCTTGATCCTGACATAAAGTTCACATTTGAGAAGGAAGAGAACAGATCCTTAGCCTTCCTTGACACTTTGACAACAGTTCAAGAAGACGGGTCCCTGCGAGTGACAATCTACCGCAAACCTACTCATACTGATCAATATTTGAACTTCCAGTCGGAACATCCGTTAGAACACAAACTAAGTGTTGTACGTACCCTTTTCCACAGGGCGGAAACAGTGATAACTGACCCTCAAGACAAACAGAAGGAGAAACTTCACATTACCCAGGCGTTGAAAACGTGCGGATACCCCACATGGGCCATAGAGAAGGCCACAGCACCCAAACCCCCATCACCCAGTGATACTACACAGAACAACGCCAGCAGAGGAAAAAACAGGGGAATTGTTGTGCTTCCTTACGTGAAAGGTGTATCTGAAGGACTTAGAAGAATCTTCACCTCACATGGGATAAAAACCTGTTTCAGGCCGGCGAATACTCTGCGCAACATCCTTGTAGCACCTAAAGACAAAACCCCTAAAGAACAGAAGTGTGGTGTCATCTATCATATTAAGTGCCAAGGACAGAACATCAGGGGCCCTTGTACAGAAACCTATATTGGGGAGACTGAGAGATCACTGAAGACCAGGTTCCTTGAGCACAAACGCAAGAGTTCAAAAACATCAGAAGTTTCCCAACATATACACATAGAATCGCCGGGTCATTCAGTGTCACTAGACAAAGTTGAAATTTTGGACACAGAACCAGACTTTTTCGCCAGAGGGATTAAAGAAGCAATCTACATCCGGGCTCTACAACCATCCCTGAACAGAGACGGTGGGCGCCATAGACTTCCTGCAACCTATAATCCACTGCTTACTGAGTCACGTGTTCTATCTACATAACGTGACGTCACAACAGCAGTGGATTGTTCATTCCTTGACAAAGACTGATGCTGTACAGTCGAAAATTTGGGTGAGTCCAATTTTGGTGTTGGAAATTACAGTTTAACTATTTCAAGATAGATCTACTATTGTCATAATTTGGTGTTTTAAGATAATTTCAGTTTCTTTAAATGCTCAGGGACTGGCAACATCTTTTTAAAAAAAGAGCAGAAATGTTGCATGCTGTGGAGTGAGTATATTGAATGATTATTGTGCATGTTATGGCATGCATGAGCAATGTTGTTACCAAGTTGTTCTGTTTTGTATTTGTTTTTTTTTTTTACCTAAAAGTGATAGTTTCATGTTTAGGGCATTGTATGTCTATTAAAGTTCTTTGCTATAACTGGTGTTTTGGTGTTTTTTTGATATTGCAATAAAAATGCAGACTCTGTTATTATACTATTATAGTAAGTTGTTTTGAGCATGTATTAAAAGTACTTCTAGTACTTAATTATGTAGAATTTTGGCGGCAAAACTAGAATTCATATTCTGGGTAACCAAATCCCCATGTTAGTCACTTTTACACACTTTACAGTATTTGCCTGTTCCAGATTGAGTGCCCAGTCTCAAGCAGCCGAAACTGCAAGAATGTTTCAGTACCGAGCTCACAGGACTAACCTATTCTTCCTACCTACGCGTATTTTATGCATAACTGTTCACATTGGTTTCTAATTACCTTAAATAGCAAAGCTAGGAATTAATCAGGAAATTATACACGCCAGCTATCAAAGCTTGCTGTTAAATGTGGAAATAAGTATGGCCAGTTGCTATAATACCGTTCTTACTTCTAGTGGTAGTAAATTCTGCATAAATTTGAGGAAACTTGCACATACCAATTGCATCATAATGATCTTATAAGATGAAAGAAATGACTAAGTTGACAAATTTAATGTTTTTAAGCTGCGACTTGAAAAGCTTTTTATTGCTGACAATGCTTGTGATGGCATGCATCTTCAATGTAATGTACATAATATATCATTTATTTGATTGATTCTGGTCTTTCAGACTGTAAGTCTTTTTTGCCAATGAATATGTGAACTAACTATTGGAACTAGCCAACAGTAACTAAGGCTTCATGTTGGGGTAACGTGTTTGTGCCACAACCAATAAAGGGGTAACGCAAGTTCACCTTTATCCGACATCTGCGGAGTAACCTATATCCGTTGCTTTCAGAAATGGGTACTTAGGGGTATGAAGTCGACGGACGGTAGTTTCAAACTACAATATTCTGAACATATTACTAGTTGAAACCATCATCGGTCCAGTTGATATCACTTAATGCTGTGTTGGTAAACACAATGAATATAGGTTACCCTGCGGATAAAGGTGAACTATTGTTACTGGTTTTAAATTCCCTGACATGCCACCAATGTTGTGTCCTTGGGAAATGCACTTGACAGGACTTTCCTCACTCCACCGAGGTGCACAAATGGGTACCTGACTTCGGTTGGGGAGGTGAAAGGTGATGGAAGGACCGTGAGGGATGAGCTCCGCCTTCCAATACCCTGCCCGAGACACAGTGGATAACACTACCCACTGCCCCTACAGCCCTGAAAGGGGCTACCTTCATCTAAATTACCTATCCTTTCCCTGAATGACTAACGTATTGTAAAGTATTGATATTTCCGTCTGTATCTCTATAGCCGGTATAACCGCCGTTTGGGGTAACACACCAGCTTTGCAGGCACGCGACGCGGCAGCAGCTAGTTATGTTACACCGAACGACCAATATTTGTATGTTTCGGGAACAGCATAGAGTAGAATATACCCGTGCTGTACATTTTGTTGTTTTAAAAGAAGGTTTATCAAAAAGACTGTGTACATGAGAAATTGTTTCCTGTCTTCTTTATCTTAGTTGCCTTAGACTTTCTGTGCATGGATGTAATTCAATGTTGACTATGCCTGTTTAAATTGCATTAACCAGTAAACCGACTGAAGTCATAACATGGCAGGTTTGCACATTATTAACTAAAAGGAACATCGGTGATCTTGTGTCGTTGGGCGGACATTTTGTGAAAACTTAAAATTTCCAATTTATTCACTCATTCAAAATTTCCAATCCAACTTTCCCCCTGAATCTAAAGTTCTGCTTCCATCGTCAGACTGACAAAGCTTGTACATTAAATCATTTTATGAAAAGAAACCAAATAAAACCAGATTCAAAAATCGTCGATTAAAACAACACAACAGCTTCTCAAATACTAAGTTGGTAAATGATAGAATTTTTGCCATCACCAAAACCTCAGGTTAACCATTTTCGAACTTGACCTTCCTTTCTACAACCGCTACACACCTTCCAACACATAGGGACAGTCCATTTCATATGGAGGTGAGGGACCAGGAAGGGAGGGACAAGATTTACATGTTGGGGAAGGGAGATGGTACATTCATTTGATGGTCTTCAGGTTCTAGTAAGGAAGGGAGTCCAATGGACCATCCATTTCACACACTTAAGTATATGGGAGAGAGGGACCATCCATTTTCGTCAGTTGGAGGGTGTGGGTGGGTATCATTTCACTTAAAGGGGCATTCCACTCCAGACGGGACTGTTATTTTCCGATAGATTCTTTATTAATTGTAGGAAGTGACAAATGTATACTTCGTAACATCATACGATTAAGCACCCGTTAGCCCCACGCATCAAAAAGCATTCAGTCTTCTACAAAACTCCCCAAGTACCCTCTAATTAAATTAATCAATCTCAGCCTATGGCTGAATACAATGTGCCTGACAACGCCTGACTTGAGTTAAGTTACAAAGTTAATTTCAGGGGCGCTAAGAAAAACACGTCTTGTTATGTGTTCTTTGATATCAATTGATCTTGGCTTGCTTAGCGCCCCTCATTTATGCCGAAAATATTCACGATAAAGGAAGTCTTTACACGCATAGGGAATACATAGGTAGGGTCTGCATGGGTTTAGTGAGTGTCATAGTGTTTTACAAAACACTTCGCGTAACTCGCTACAATTGTTATTCCATAAAACGTCGGCGGATCATGTATTCGTTGATACATTATCTATTTCAATATAACACTCCCTTCTGCAGTGGAATGCCCCTTTAACGTTGAGGTTGTTGGAATAGAGAAATTGAAACAACAACTGGTTTAAAACCGTTTATTCAATAACATTTCTTGATACATTCGGGGAAACAAAGTGTACAATATGTTGGTCAGGTTGTACTTGACATTTTAAAACGAAATAGATTACTAGTACACAAACGAAAAAAATCTTTTGATCTTAGTGTTCTTGGACAAGATGACTTTCTATGACAATGTGGACAATGTTACTAGTATTGTACAAGAAAGTCCACAAAATGAGAACAAAAGATCTTAGTCAAAGAAATACAAGGAAAGAATGCAAGACAAGAAATACATCAATACGTACTATGTATAGAATTTTTTAAACACCGACTACTGGCTACAGTCAAACCCAGATGCCATCAGAACACAGCACGTACAATGTTTGACACTGTCAAAGCAACAGTTCTTAACTGAGGAAGATGAGAAAAGACTACTAGTAGTTTTTATTTATGCTGATAGAAAAACAAATCAATGCAACTTGCTCAGAGGTACCGGTGCTTACAGTACGCCAGATTATAAAATTGTACACTTTGTATTCTGTGAAAACAAGAACATCTACAGACTGCTGGGGGCATGACAGGAAGTAACTTGATTTGTGATTGCAGTTTTGGTTCTAGGTTCAACCTAGAAATTCACCATCCCCTCTGTCTACCTGAAGCATTATCAGCGGAGAGAATCATGATCTCTTGATAGGCGGCAAGGTGTTGAGTACATTTTGATGACACCCCGAGTAATGCTGCTAGTAGGGGGTTAGGACATTCTGAGAGCAGTGACTACTTCTACACACAGCGCTTCAGCCTATCCCTGCGGTATTCAGGCCCGATGTATGGCCGATTCGGTTTCTGTGACCATGTCCATGGCCGAGACTGCATTTGAAGGTACTGCAAAGCTCTGCCCTTCAGAGAACCGAGACCTCCCAGTTCTGTCAGCTCACAACAACTTGCACTCTTCAACCACCTGTCTTCTTTTCTGGCCCTGTGCCGTCGTCTTGGTTCGGGAGCCAAGATTACGACACAGAGCATCTTATGTAATGGTCTACTAGTAGGTTCCCGGCCCTAGACCATCACACAAGGCAGAAAAGGGGACAGGTGGTAGATGAACCCAAGTCGTCATAAGCCAACAGATCCAGCAAATCCCTGCTTTCCAAAGGACTTAACTTCGCTGTAACTCCGAACACAATCTCAGCCATCAACACAGTCACGGAAACCAAACCAGCCACACACCAGGCCTGTACACCACAGAAACGGGCTGAAGTCCCGTGTGCAAAAGAAGCCTCCACTCCCAAAATGCCCTAACCACCTACCAACAACATCACTCAGGGTGTCAACAAAACACACTCAAGCACCTTGCCACCAACCAAGAGATTGTGATCAGCCCTGCCGACA
Source organism: Branchiostoma floridae x Branchiostoma belcheri (assembly GCA_019207045.1). NCBI lineage: Eukaryota > Metazoa > Chordata > Leptocardii > Amphioxiformes > Branchiostomatidae > Branchiostoma > Branchiostoma floridae x Branchiostoma belcheri. Next base: position 6,207,697 of record CM033025.1, on the reverse strand, counting down.
ATGCCCCATGTAGACAAAGGGAATCTCAATATCAGCAAAGTTATGAATGTAACATCACAGATCATTTACTTCCTATCATTCCAATCCCAGCCCATTTCTGTAAGACGGTTCCGTTTAAACGATCAACCCCCTTACAAGACATGTACGAACTTCCAGGTCCGCTGGTATGGTGTACACACGAGCATCGGCCTTTCTGGCTGTGGAGATGGCAACCTCTCACGTCTTTATGACCCAACAGGAGTGAAAATGGTAACCGAAGTCATACAGAGTTACGTAATAGAATATTGCAATTGTAATGAAGGTCTGCATGTGGGGTCCCAAAACCTCTTTACTCTGAATTCAGAAGAACACCCTACGTGTTGGGCTTGGTGCCTCCTTGGCTTGGTCATGCACTGATGTCGAGGAACACCTTCAGTGACGCTGCTGCCTGGCACCTCCCTTATCCAGCTCCTCTCTTTAGTGCGTCCAGACATGAATTTTGCTGTGATTTAGGTAAAAGAAACAGACATTCATCAGCTGATTCACCACGGCTGCAACAACCAACAAAGGCTCAACGACTGTCCATTGGTTGAATGTGATACACAACATTAGAAACTCTAATAGCACTACTAATGTCAATATTTACCTTGTGGGGGATATCGTGCAGGATTCCTTGGTGAATTAGGCTTTGCTGCCTGTCGTGTCACCTCCTGTCACACGCAGTACTCCTTCTTCCCCTAGCACAGGTCCAACCGTGTTGCAAAACTGTGCACTGATTCTGCAGTCACGACTTCTGCTGTCAGAAATAAAGAAATTAAAACTGTAAAATTAATGAATGTGTTGTTTTGACAAAGACTGTTGTCCTACAAATAAATATCTGATGATGACGACATATTACTAGCATTTTTCCTCATGAATACAGGCTTTTCAATGACATCATCATCATACTTTGTCTACTTATAATTTTGAATCCTCCGATGACCATATTGGCGGGTAATTGAATTAAGTACCTTCGTGTGGTTAAAAGACTTACGCTGTAATTCAACATGGCACAGACAACGTCAAATGAAAAGCCAACACAGCTTCTTTACCCTTTCATATGCATGGGAAAGACCTAGACGTCAGTCAGCTGTTTTGAGCACCACGGAGGTCCTCAAAGATTCTCCCGAAGATTCTCCCGACGTCTCCCGGAACGTGTCGTGAAATACCGGTAGATATTTTTCCATACGGTGCGATTCCGATAGAAGAGACGGGCTCGCATTAACTGTCTCGCCACCGCTGCAACAAACGCAAAAAGTTCAACGGCTGGCCAACGGTAAGTGGAAAAGTGGCGCACAATTAGAACCGGACACCTCTGATAAACAGCAATGAATTAATAAAGTCCACCTACATAGATAAGCAGGGCTTGTCGTCTGTCTCGCCGGACGTAATCCGTGAAACAGCTACGGCTACGGTAAAGACTGGCGTCTCTCGTCGGCAACCATTGTGTCCCTTGCGTTCGGTGGTGCGAGACGAAGCGGTTACGGTCTCGTATGATTCAAGAATCGAATGACAATGCCGTGGCTTGGAAAAGCTAACAAACGCGTGCCCAACACAGGTGAAAAAGATTACTGGTCTGTGATTGGTCAAGAATTTAATAAATTTTGTAGACTGGGCGAATCGAAGACCTGCCCCTGTTTTTATCTGCGAGAAACCCCGGCAATCGTCTGCTAGCGCGTCTAAAGTGACGGACACAGGTAAAAAAAGATTACTGGTCTGTGGTTGGTCAAGGAATTAATATATTATGCTATCATGCAGACTGAGCGAATCGAAGACCTGCCCCTGTTCTTATTTGCATGAAACCCCGCCACTCGTCTGACAGCGCCAGGTGACGGACTCAGCTCGCAGCACACAGAACATCGCGGTCGCTTGAGACAACAGGTTAGTCTACGCCTTTATGTGTTTATACCTCTTGTACAGGTTATCAGTAGTTCAATGAATAAAAAAGTGCCATAATAATCTTCTCTAAGATTGAAGGCACTGAAGAAGAAGAAGAAGAAGAAATAATCGACAACGTTCAAGTCTTTTGTGACCGTCCGAGAATGCAAAAGTTTACGTGGGGCATCCTTGTGCCTTATTCATGAATTCATTACCAAAATAAGACGTTATTCTGCCTCTACCTTATTCCCTTTGTTTTTGCTTCTAGGAGCTTATTGGTGCCATCATTCCCGGATCAACTGCAGCTACAAGGTTCAAGTTAAGTGCTTATGTGTCTTGGGTTAAAATGGTAACATCTTGCAGATGCCTAACTTTTCATAGGCACGATAGAAAGTAAATGAATTGAGTGTTTTGTTGACATACCGAGGGATGTTTCTGGTAGATATTCGGACGTGCATTTTGTAAATGGAGGCTCTTTTTCCAGTCAAAGCTTCAGTCTGTTTCCGTGGTGTACATGCCTGGTGTGTGGCTGATTTTTGTTTCTGTTGGTTTCTGTGACTGTTGATGACCGGATTGTATTCGGTCCGTTATTTTCGTAAATTCTGTTCTTTACAAAACAGGGTCTTCCCTGGTTCACCATCTGTTGTAATTTCTGTTTTATGTCGTGGTCAGTGGTTGTCGGGAACCTGGACCATTACATAATCTGCTTTGTGTTGCTCTCTTGGGTCCCGAACCAAGAGAACACAGGCCAGAAAGAACAACAGGTGGTTGAAGAATCTATTTTTTATTCCTGTAGAATAGTCGACTTCTCGGCGTAGACACAGTCACAGAAACCGAATCAGCCATTCAACGGGCTTGTATACCACAGAAACAGACTGAAGCAGCCATAGCTTCTTAAAATTAAGACCGAAACAAACGTCAACATTACTTGGGATTTCATCAAAGCACACTCAATCGTTACTACACATAAATTCATCCCACTTTTTCCACGATAAACCAAGAACGGAAATTTTCATCACAAACCAAGTTAACTTTCTGTACTTTAACTTACGTGTAAGGTATATTTCCTATTTTTTTGAGCCAAAATAAATCATTTTTGTCTTGTCTTTTCTACCGAGGATCATCGCACCGTAAGAAGAAATGTCCGGACGTGGAAAAGGAGGCGAGGACTCTCGAAGGAAGGTACCGGACGTGACCGAATGTAGATTCGCAGTCTTTCAACACATATGACAAGGTATCGTACCGTATTGAGTGAAAGCACAATTTTTAATTTGTAAGACAACAGTCTTTGGCCATATTGATGAGTGATAATGGCTTTTTCATTGGTGTTGGTAATCTTAAGTTTACAGTATCAATTTTGATTTTGGTACCTAAACAATTATACACTCCGTAGAAAAGTCTTTTTTTCTATTACGTACTTATCTGACTCTAAATTGAAGGAAGTATATGAATACATTTGTATTACGGTTTGATTGTTTGTGAAGTGGAAAAATTGGTCGTAAACATTGTTATCTGTACCTTGTGTATTTGTTGCAGTGTTGTTGAGACAAATCATGTATGGCTGTTTCTTCTACCGATTTGTGCCTTATTTATCACCAAAACAAGACGTTTATCCGTCCCACCTTATTCACTTTCTTTTGCTTTTAGGAGCTTATTGGTGCCATCATTCCCGGATCAACAACAGCCGCAATTTTCAAGTTAAGTAATAATGTGTCTTATGGGGTTAAATGGTAACAACATCTTGCAGATATGGACTGGGACTAACTTGTCATAGGCACGGTACATGAATTGAGTGTGTTTTGTTGACATACCGAGGGATGTTTCTGGTAGATATTCGGACGTGCATTTTGTAAATGGAGGCTCTTTTTGCAGTCAAGGCTTCAGTCTGTTTCCGTGGTGTACATGCCTGGTGTGTGGCTGATTTTTGTTTCTGTTGGTTTCTGTGACTGTTGATGACCGGATTGCATTCGGTCAGTTATTTTCGTAAATTCTGTTCTTTACAAAACAGGGTCTTCCCTGGTTCACCATCTGTTGTAATTTCTGTTTTATGTCGTGGTCAGTGGTTGTCGGGAACCTAGACCATTACATAATCTGCTTTGTGTCGCTCTCTTGGGTCCCGAACCAAGAGAACAACACAGGCCAGAAAGGACGACAGGTGGTTGAAGAACCTATTTTATATTAGTAGTTAATTCTTGTAGAATAGTCGACTTCTCGGCGTAGACACAGTCACAGAAACCGAATCAGCCATTCATCGGGCTTGTATACCACAGAAACAGACTGAAGCAGTCATATATAGCTTCTCGAAATTTAAACCGAAACAAACGTCAACATTACTTGGGATTTCATCAAAGCATACTCAATCGTTACTACACATAAATTCATCCCAATTTTTCCACGATAAACCTAGAACGGAAATTTTCATCACAAACCAAGTTAACTTTCTGTACTTTAACTTACGTGTAAGGTATATTTCCTACATTCCTGAGCCAAAATAATTCATTTTTGTCTTGTCTTTTCTGCCGAGGATCATCGCACCGTAAGAAGAAATGTCCGGACGTGGAAAGGGAGGCGAGGACTGGTGAAGGAAGGTACCGGACGTGACCGAATGGGGATTCACAGTCTTCCAATATGACAAGGTGTCGTACCGTATTGTGTGAAAGAACACAGTTTTCAATTGTAAGGCAACAGTCTTTGTCCATGGATGACTTTTTTATTGGTGTTGGTAAGATTAAGTTTACAGTTAGTACTGTATCAATTTCGATTTCGGTACCTAAACAATTAGACTCTTAGTAGAAGTCTCTTCTATTACTTTGAAGTACATGTTTGTATATGAATACCTTTGTATTACGGTTTGTGAAGTGGAAAAATTGGTCGTAAATATTGTTATCTGCACCTTGTGTGTTTGTTGCAGCGGTGATGAGGCAAATCATGTATGACTGTTTCTTCTACCGATTTGTTAGAAACGCCTGCATGCCGTAAGAGAGGATAGGAGCTGGGGAATCGAGCTGTCAATCGCCTGTCACTGAAAGTGCTGGTCAACATCCAGTGCATCACGAGGCATACAGTCTTTCAGAGACATATGACAAGGTGATGTGCTGTGCTGTACTGTATTGTATGAAAGCAGTAATAGGATAGCAATCTTTAGCTGACTAGTTCAATGCCTGAACCTGAACAAGGCTTAGTAGAGTTTTCTTTTGATTTTCAAAATTAGGACGTAGGTGTGAACAGCTTATCTGTGAGGCAGCTGATGTGTGCATACGTCCTGGCCCTGCTTTGGAACCTGTTCGCTAGTATTGGAGGAAGGAAGCAAAGAAGAAGACTGTTGACTGGGTTAACACAACTGTGAGTATCCTGTACAACTCACACCGAAAATACAGTGTGTCTCTGATGTTGAACAGTTTATACCAACTTTGATCAGATAAGATCATTATAATTGTACCAGTTCACGTTACATTTTTGCGTCACAGCCATCATGGCCATTACAGGGGGTACTCTCTTGACCTCTTCTGTATGCTGTCTCTCACCATTTCTGCTCCTGTCAAGAACATAAGCCAAACTTGGGCCAAATTTCAAAATGTTTTGATTTCAAACAGCAAAATATTGTTGGTCTATATCGTCATAATTGTTTACTGTTTATTTTCTTGCAGGTACAACAAGTTTGGAATGTGACATCTCTCAGGAGCTTCCAGTATCTTATTGGTGCCATCAAGCCCGGATCAACTGCAGCTGCAACGCTCATGTATGGACTTATCCTGGTGAGAGGCTGCCTGATGCCCTCCCCACGGTGACGTCCAGAAAGATGCACTCAGGACTTCAGCCCGCTTCTGTGTTGTACAGGCCCGATGTGTGACTGATTTGGTTTCTGTGGCTGTGTTAATGGCCCTTATCGTACTCAACCAGTTACTGTAAATTCTGTTCTTTATAAAACAGGAACTTTCCTGGTTAATCATTATCTGTTGTCATTTCTGTTTTATGTCGTGGTCAGTGGTTGTCGGGAATCTGGACCATTACATAATCTGCCTTGTGTCGCTATCTTGGGTCCCGAACCAAGAGAACGGCACTGGCCAGAAAGAAAGACAGGTGCTTAAAAAGCTTATTTGATCTTTGGTCCTTTAGAAACACTCGGCTTCTCGGTATTGACACAATCACAGAAACTGAATCAATCCAAACAGAATGCCAAGTGTGCCATCGTACAGCCATAATGTATATCACGATGTTAGATACATGTAGTTAAGCTTGTATTTTTGTACATAATAATAAGTGGTCTACAGGTTAGTTAAGCAGATGTCAACATTGTCCGTTTATTGTGTAGAGGTTGTTTGTAGCCTTTTAAATCAGTCATTTGGAAATTTCCCAACCTAAGGCTTTGGCTGACGCTTACACAAACACTCACACACTAACAGACTAACCGCACCATACACACACACTAACACACACTAACACATTTTTGCAACACTAACAATCAGCTCAAAGCCTTAACCTTAAGACCGCATAAAAGATTTCTATGATTCTTTACGTACAAAGGCTCCAAGCTACCGCTATACCATGTACTGGCAATGTCGACATTTACTGATTGTAGGCTCTGATGCCTACTGTGTCCTAGAGTGAGGATAATTGTTTACCTAAATGGGTAGATGTTAAGTTTTAGATCGATTTATTTAGCTTTAGTGCTAGAGCAATTTTTGTACTGTGTGGCTTTGTACATTGTACATATGTGTACACTTTGCATTCATTTATTGTTTTTAAATAAACAGTTTGAAATAAGTTGTGTTGTAATTGTTTTATGGCGTTCCCCTTTTTAGACCCTTACGCAAATATGTATTGGATGACCCCTTCCCATACCCTTAATCCCATGTGTGAAGTGGTTGGTTCCCCCCCCCCCTACCATTGTTTCCATGTTTGCCCCCCTTCCAAGAGCGTGTTATCTCATGGCCCTTCTCCAAATCCTTAACCCCGTGTGAAATGGATGATCCCGTCCCAGATCTTTGGTCCTTTTCTATATCCTTTACCCTGTTAAATGGACGCCCCCTTCCCAAAGTCATTACCCCATATGAAATTATTGGTCCCTCCCTAGCTTAACCTTTACTCCATGTAAAATGGATGGTCCCATTTTCCCAGAGCCTTGACCCAATTTGGAATGTTCGGTCTCTTCCTTCCCGGGCCCTTAGCTCGACATGAAACAGATAGCCTTTTTTCTTAGACCCTTACCCCCAGGTAGAATGATCGCCCCCCCCCCTTCTCACACACTTAATTAATCTGAAATGGTTGGTCACATACTTCCCATACATCCATACTTATATGGCAAGTTCCCCTTCCCAGATGCTTTGACCCCATGTGTCCCTCCCTTACCCAACCCTTACCCATTGTGAAACGGATGGTTCCTCCCTTACCTTACCCTTGTGGAGTGGTTGGTCTCTCCTCCCACGCCATGTGAAGTGGATGGTCCCCAAAATCCTTGCTCCATTTTGCACTTGCACCATGAACAGACGTACTTACTATGGTGTTCAGCACCAATGGCAGGCTTAGTTATTCATGTATTGATAGTGTTCAGCACCAAGGGCAGGCTTAGTTATTCATGTATTGATAGTGTTCAGCACCAAGGACAGAGGTAGTTGTTCATGCATTGATAGTGTTCAGCACCAAGGACAGACTTAGTTGCGCATGAATTGATGGTGTTCAGCACCAAGGACAGAGGTAGTTCCTCATGTATTGATAGTGTTCAGCGTCAAGGACAGATTTAGTTGCTCATGTATTGATGATGTTCAGCACCAAGGACAGACTTAGTCTGTCCTTGGTGCTGAACACTATCAATACATGAGCAACTACCTCTGTCCTTGGTGCTGAACACTATCAATACATGAGCAACTAAGTCTGTCCTTGGTGCTGAACACTACCAATACATGAGCAACTAAGGATAGACTTAGTTGCTCATGTATTGATAGTGTTCAGCACCAAGGACAAAGGTAGTTGCTCATGCATTGATAGTGTTCAGCACCAAGGACAGACTTTGTTGTTCATGCATTGATAGTGTTCAGCACCAAGGACAGACTAAGTTGCTCATGTATTGATAGTGTTCAGCACCAAGGACAGAGGTAGTTGTTCATGTATTGGTAGTGTTCAGCACCAAGGACAGACTTAGTTGTTCATGCATTGATAGTGTTCAGCACCAAGGACAGACTAAGTTGCTCATGTATTGATAGTGTTCAGCACCAAGGACAGAGGTAGTTGCTCATGTATTGGTAGTCTTCAGCACCAAGGACAGACTTAGTTGCTCAAGTATTGATAGTGTTCAGCACCAAGGACAGACTTAGTTGCTCATGTATTGATAGTGTTCAGCACCAAGGACAGACTTAGTTGCTCATGTATTGATAGTGTTCAGCACCAAGGACAGACTTAGTTGCTCAAGTATTGATAGTGTTCAGCACCAAGGACAGACTTAGTTGCTCATGAATTGATGGTGTTCAGCACCAAGGACAGACTTAGTTGCTCATGTATTGATAGTGTTCAGCACCAAGGACAGACTTAGTTGCTCATGTATTCAACATAGTGTTCAACACCAAGGAGGGGGCTGAACCTTTGCCATACCTTGTCCTGATGTCACAAGCAACATTCCAATCAAATGTCAAAACTACATCATGTCACAGGGACAAGAGATACATTAAAACAACTACTATGATAAAATATTCTCATTAATTAATGAAATGTCCTCTACTTTGCATAATTTACATTTCACTTCGTACATCTTTGTCTAAGCTACCTACTACATACCAAAAATATCCATAATTCTCTTCTTGCCTTATGCTCCTCGGCATTTGTTGGCAACAATGCCCCTGCAATTCCTAAACTAACCGCTAAGGGGTCCAAGCTAATGTACCTTGTTCTGGAGCACAAGAACTATCTAACGCCTCATAAATCATTGCAATCCATCTTAAGGTTCTTCACACACAAGTTTACTGAAAACACAAAACTAAAACACCTTCTGAGGTACCATGGTCAACCACCAGGAGGCCAAAAAGTGCATAACGACCTTCACGATCATAACACCTAAGCACGTTACAAATCTCATCGCAACCCATTCACTGCTTCCTAAGATATTCGCCGAACACACAAACATCCACAAAACAAACACTCCTGCTGATCCACACCAAACAGCTACAAGGCTGAAATTCACAGAAAATCAACATCCGCCATACACCTACCCACCACATAAAAATCAACACCACAGCAAGTCCAGGTGCAAAAATATGACACAAAACGTTTTGCTGCGGTACCAGGGTCAACAAACAGACCATTGCAAACCTTTCAAGGGTTCTTGAGATATCCCCCACATAAGCTCCAGAGCGAAACCAATGTAGCAATAATACCTCCATCTTCATGGAGGTAAAAATCTTCATTTAAAGAAAGATACTCAACGAATTTCAGAGATAAAGAGTGGATTTTCTTACTTTTTGTGTATTTTGTCGTCTTCTAAGTCATACCATGACGAATTACGCAATATCTAAATTATAAAGATTTAGATATCCACGCAAGTCTTGACCTAGTTCTCGCAACTCTCGTGAGAACTAGGTCACTCCGTGAGCAAGATGGACTGGATAGCCATCGAAAATTTGGAGGCACGTTTGCTTACCTTTAATAACAGTCACTGATTGATTAAAAATTCTATTAACTAAATTATAAAGAATCGGAGAAAATAACAAAATAGTGACGCTATGAACGAACCCCGCAGTGACGCAAGTGCAGTGAGAGTGCACCTTAAGGCCGTCAAAGCCGGCATTACGATTTGAGAGACAACTTGCCGTGACATCATCAATAAATGTTTTCTATCCCCCCTTTGTCTAATTACTGTGATTGCATCGCGGTGAAATACTTTTGAGTTAAGGAAACTTGCGCTGCAGCCAGTCGGAAACCACACAGCGACTCGGATCCTCCAGACGGACACAGGAGTCGCTTTTGTCTTTCTGTTTTGTATCGTTCGGCCGCTGGACATGAACATGATGAAGAAAATGGTACAAAGAAAAAAAAAACGACCAAAAAACCGCCTACAACACGTCAAAAAAAGTCGGAGCCGAGCCTCTGCTTGGAGAGTTATTGCTGAGTACAAGGCTATAAGCGCACAACCATATTTCGAACAACTTCTTCTTCTTCTTCTTTCGATTAAGGCAGCCGCCTTCAACTAATTGAAGATCATGCTGCCTGTAATGACTAATGTGAAAGTCTACTGCGAGGCGTGGAATTGTTTTTTTTTAACGGGGAGGGAGAACGGGAGGGGAGGGAGCTATATTGACATCTAACTTCAGTTTATTGTGAAGCCTGGGTACCATCCGGGTAGTAGTTCGCTCCTATTGTATGTTTGCTTGTGCTACTCGTCTACTAGACGTTAACGTGGCCAAGAATCCCAGACAGAACAGTAGATAAGCAACTGTATATAGTGTATGATAAATATTAGAGCGAGAAGCGACTGTATATAGTGATAATAAACGCTGGAGCGAACTACTTAGTCCAACGCTGAACGGAGATTCCAAATAAATCGAAGAAACCACCACAACTTTCTGTTGTTGCTAATAACACTTGTGAACTTGAAGGCAATGTTCTTTCGGGGCGACTTGTGGCTGTGCGCCCCCAGAAAAATAAATGGTAAAATCAACAACAATGGAGAAACACACAAAACTCCGCCAAATATGTTCACATCATGCCTTAACACCTGCTTGCCGATAACCGTCACCTTCCTGATTGGACGAACTATCGAATGAATTCATTACTGTAAATCTTGACATTTTCATGATAATTTTATTTTTGAGGTTACTTCACACGAATTCGCGTTTCCAATGTTACTCTTTTTCTGCACGTCTGCCTTACAGAACATGTTTCGACAGCGAGCACCAAACGCTAAAACCTCATTTCACCTACTACAGCGAAACCAAGTCTCTGATAAAATGAACTGATTTACAGTACTGTAATTCAAATTTTGAATAAGGCCATATTGATTTCATTATATGGATAACATCGAAAGGAACCCCCAAAACTGATGCGACCGTACGAATAAAAAAATTCAATATGAAATCTAAGTAGTCAAGAAGGTTGAACAAATGACTGAAGACACGTATATGGTATACCGAACAATAGATTCTTGTTAATTTTTGTTCTTTAATATATATATTTTTTTACCTTGCACTTTTATGACATTAGCCTACGTTTTCAGATATTTCTTTGCAATCTCACGTCGGACATATATTTGCTAATTTTGCAGCTGTTTTATACGATTTTCAGTACAGTTGAAAACTTCTTTTTTTTTTAGATTTCATTTTTTGGTAACGGCCAAAAATTGATGCGCGCGCGGATGTCATCCATATAACTTGTCAATCAAATCAACATGCCTACGATGATGCGGTTTCCCGTGGGTCATTGCGCAAATTCCCCCGCGTCAGTTTGAGTGCGTTCTTCGGTGCAGCGACGTGTTCCGTGTGCACAGCGTCTGGTTCTGTTGGATAATTTGTTGAATTTCGTGTTGGATTATTACTTGCGTGTAGAGATCAAACAGTAAGTACATTATATATCTGTTCAATGTGGTGATATAAACCTAAGTAAAACATTATGTAGGAGATCGTCACAATTAAGTTAAGTACTAAAATTATGGTTTCATATCGTTGCCATGACTATAAGGAGAAGCGAAGAACAAAGAAACCTCTACGTGATATGTTATTTCTATGACATGCCAGTGCCGTGATAGCGCTCGACACCGGCGTCCATAAACTAAAACACTGGCTTCCATAAAATACAATCGAAAGGCGCTTAGTAAGAGTAGCGCCCGGCAGAACTCTGAGAGCAAACTCCTTCTTGGCCTGATCATGACCAAGAAGGTTAAAATGACCCGACCAACAAGCCGTTTCACTTTTAATCTCAAGAATATCAACGATCGGTGATATATTTACAGGTTTGAATCAAACGCTGCAGTGGTTACCTATCGTAAAATAATCTCTCCGATTTTCTGCTATTTGTGTATTGTAAAGAAGGTTGTTGTGTTTCAAGTTCTACAATTTTTATTTTCGCGCGTTATGCAAATCACATATCGCACAATGGCAGGGGTGTTAAATCACATACCTTCGCCAAGTAGGGTGCATTTTCCTGTTTTCTGTGTGTGCTTGTTAATAAGCCCTTTCACAAAGATCAGAACGCATGTACGTGGAAAGGAGTCCTAGGTAATTTGTCAAAGGTAAAGTCCTCGAAAAAGTAAGCAGTCCTTGTCTCGACCATTGTTGCGATTTTCATAAGAACGTCCGGACGGGTTGGGGAAACAAAGTGCGACTTCGATAATGGGTCCCCTGGCGGCTTTTTAAGACACTGCAGCTGAACTTCCTTTTTCAGATGTCTCGTTCTGAACACGCTGTGGTCAAGATTTTTCAGCGGTAGATAGCTCTTGAGAAAGAGATTAAGTGAGCATGTTTGCCCCCCTAGCCATTGGTAGAAATACAGGGGCTAACATTGAATTCTCATGGTATTTGGTATAAATATAGTTTGACTGACTAATTTGCATATTTAGTGAGGAAAGACTTAAGCTATAAATTCACTGCATTTCATAACAGGATTCTTAAACTTGTCATGTAACGCTGGTTCACCTTTATCCGCGGGTAACCTATATCGTTGTTTGTAAGAAAAAACGTATTTAGGGTATGAAGTCGATTGACGGTGGTTTCAAATTGGAACTTTTATAAAATATTGAAAATTTGAAACCACAGTCCACAGACTTGATACTCCTAAATGTGCTGTTTTTAAAGACAACGGATAAAGGTCACGCCACGGATATAGGTGAACTAGCGTTATGTAACTGATATAGTGGAATGTTATATATATATCACAAATTAAGAGTTAATTTACAAATGAAGAGCTAATTTACATAATGCTAAAGTACAACTTATTATAGTTGTAAATGATGGGGATTTTTTTTTGCAACATTTAGAAGGTTAGTAAGACCTGACAGCAAGTAAAATTTTAGCAGTGCACTTCTCAAAAACAGTGTTGGCTTTGGGGAACAATGGAAAGAAAGTCCCAACAAGCAAGATTCCTTTTTCTTTTCCTCAAAAATCTATTTCATTGTGGACCAATGGTCATCCAAAGCTCACTTCAATGGACCAATGGTCATCCAAAGCTAAGTTAAATAGTCAAAACTCAGGGGAAACACTGGAGAAACACACTCAGCAGAAGAGGAGATATCTCCTGTGTGCATCTTTCCATTTTCCCTAGTCGGGTTCCTAATGTTTGCTTTAATTGACTTTGTTAAGATCCACAGTTAGCAATTATAACAATATATATATATATATATATATATATATATATATATACATATATTAATGCTTTGGAGGATACATATCAGAAAGGTCTGGGCAAGGACGTCCTTGGTCTGGGTCAGTGACTTGAAAGAACACCATGGACACATTTCTGGCTTTGAGATTTACAGCCATCAGGGTTTTCCCCAGCATAGTCTGAAAAATAATTTATTTTGTAAGAAATTCAAAGTGACCATAATTATCTTGTACAAAATAATTTGTGCATACACTTTTTCACTTCCTGTATGTCAGTCTGTTTTCCTTTCATTCACTTAGTCAATAATGGTGACCCAATCAATGACCATCAGATTTATTTAGACTGTATTTTATTTAGATGTTGTCTCGGCAAGTTACCGAAAGTAGTTTTCATTCAACGTATTAACTTATTCATTCCCTCCATTCTTCCTTCCTCGACATAGATGGCTCAACAGCAGGTTCCCCCAGTGGCCATTCTGGTTGCGCATGAGATTGTGGTAAGCTGACATTCGTTTGATAAACTTCTAGTTGGTACTTTAAGGTGATATTTCACTCCACTTGTGTCACTGTGGGGTTTGAAAGATACTCAATGAATTTCAGAGATAAAATAACAAATTTTCTTAGTTTTTGTGTATTTTGTCGTCTTCTAAGTCATATTTCAACGTATTACACAATGTCTAGTGAACGAACCCTGCTGTGATGGAAGCTTGACGCGAGTACAGTGATAGTGCACCTTTATTAACAGTGTTTCCTTGGTAAGGCCTGCGTCACATTTCCAAACTAGATCCGGCCAGGCTGAGGGAATGAAAAGTATAATATGAAAGACACCAAACTACACAAGATGCAAAGAGAATAGTCATGGGCATTTTTTTAATGTATATTTCTCAAACACGTATTTACAATGCATTTCTGTTTTTGATTCCACAAATGCCTGGCCAGGCTCCGGTTTGGAAATGTGACGTTAGTCTAAAGCACTGGCTGAAAATGTTTTTCCTTCACACTCGTGTTGTTGATTTCCATTGTAACATTTACCCTTTGAAGCTCACAAAAGTACACAATGCTATGTCATGAAGTTCATATTTTGGGAACCAATGGGAAGAAAGTCTTATGCATCCCAGCAATCCTGAAGACAGCCCTGTTTGTAAGAAACATTATGATCATCAAAATTGGTCATTGAAAGAACTAATAATATATAATAAATCAATAGAACTTTGTGGATACCTCCTGGACATAAAATATGGACAAGTCAGATGAATTTAGTACATAGCATCATACAGCTAGCACTTACAGACTCAAAATTACTGAATGATGTATTATACACACATTATAAGAAGCTTGAAATTACATTGTGTGTGACCCCATTTCCTATGTTTTAAGGTGTATATTGTAGAAATATCATGTCAGTTTTTTAGGAGAGTTCTTTTCATGTTTTAATGTGTGTGCTCTATCATTCTTCGATTGTTTTAAGGTGTATAAGGCCATGTTGATTTGATTATATGGATGACATCTGCACACGCATCAATTTTTCACTGTTTCAAATTAAAAAAAAGTTTTCTAACATACCATAAATCATACAAAGCAGCTTCAAAATAAGCAAATATATGCAAAGACATTAATATATTAGGAAAGGTATACTAATGTCATAGAATATTCCATGGCCTGAGTGAAGATGTGTAAGAACCAATTGAAGAATCAGATGGGTATTGTTCGGTATACTATATTCTGTGTGTTCAGTCATTTCTTCAACATTCCTGGCATCAGTTTTTGGCTTACCAGTAGATGTCATCCATACAATCAAATCAACATGGCCTAATGTGCAAATGAAATGTTTTTTTAGCACTGTGCAACTGAATTGATTGACAACTGTGCTGTGTGTGTAATGATATCGCATGCTATGTCATTCTTTGACCGTATAATTGGTTAACTGTGCATCTTCATGGAGGTATTGTTGCCATACTGTTTTCCCTATGGAGGTCAGGTAGGGTTCGTGTACATGCAATTATTCTATTGCCATAAAACATTACGTGTGCGCTTTTTTACCTCCATGTTTGCAATGGCTTTCAATAGGTGGGTAGGTGTGGGGATTGTGATGGTGCAGGTTGATTTTGGGCCTCCTGTTGGCTGACCTTGGTACTGCAGTAGCACTTTTGGTGTTATATCTCTGCACCCAGACTTGCTGAGGTGTTGCTTTTTATGTGGTGGGTAGTTGTATAGTGGATGCTTATTTAGTGTGAATTTTGGCTTTCTAGCTATTTGTTTTTTACCTACAGGATTATTTGTTTTGTGGATGTTTGTGTGTGCAGCGAATAACTTAAGAACCTGTGGATGGTTGCGATGATATTTCTAATGTGGTTATAGGTGTTGTGATCCTGATCTTGGTGACGCACTTTTAGCCTCCTGGTAGTTGATCATGGTGGTTAAGAAGGTGTTTTATTTCTATGTTTTAAGTAAACCCGTGTGAACAACTATTGGATGGATTGCCATGATTTTTGAGGTGTTCGATATAAGTTCTTGTTACCATTGTGCCCATTGTCTGAGGCAACCACCCCACTTAGTTACCTCCAGGAGGGAGGGTCACTTCCAGAAGGAGTATTGTGGTTGGTTGTGTTGGCAGCTTCCTTTGCTTAGTCGATAAGGCGTCAAAAGGATGATGGCTGAGACACAATGATTACCAGTTTCAACCTTTATTCAAAAGTCTTCATCAGGTTGACAAGAGAGTGGTATCGCACTGGCTTTTATAGCCTCTAATGTTACTCTAATTAGAGCATGGTGCCCTGAACAGTTTGGGCAGGGCACTCTAGGAAATAGTGCAATATGATATCCTATAAGCTGAAATTTGGCTGACTATATTGGCCAATCAGAGTACAGAGTTCAATAGCCAATCAGCTTACAGGATAATTGATCCCTTTGCTGTCACTCATAATGTAGTTTAGCATCAAAGCAGATGTTAGGCTCCAACTTCCTTTGCTCCAAAATTTTCTTTATGCTTGTACATAAATGGAAACAGCAATTAGATACAAATCATACAAATCAGGAGATACTTGATGATGAAAGCTTATAAATCCACTGCCTTTTTTTAACTTTTAGTTCCGTTATCAACGTTGCCAAGAAGGTTATGTTTTGGGTAGCGTTTGTATGTACTGTATATATGTTTGACATACGTTTTTATGAAGAAGACCTGCATAACTTGAGAACGCTTAGATGGATTGTATTGACATTCGGTATATGGGTAGGTCTTGATGAGACCTGGAAACGATTAGATTTTGGGCCCCCTAGCAACTTGTTACCGTACTGAAACAGAACTTCCTGTTTTGATATCTCAAATTCTGGACATGCTATGGTCGTGATATTTCAGTGGTAGTGTGGTAGATTGTTAATTTGCTGGTGTTTGTACAAATTTCTAGGCTTCCATTGAAGTATATTGTATAAGTAATTTCATCAATTGTTACAGTAGTATGGCGCAGTTTCTGTCCACAAGTCTACATCAGGTATTCTTGGGTCTACTACAGGAGGGCTGCGTAGATATACATCCAGGGGCATGGCATTGTTGGCATCCCTGAAGGTGGGATCCTTACCATTCCATAACAGAGCACATATGCAGGGTTTGTTTGAACCTTTGTTTATTAATGAAAGCTCAAATTGGCCTGCAGGGTTGCTTTTCATTCAGGCCATAAGGGAAGAGGCAAGGGTCAGACAACGTATGATCATTATGTTGAACAGAGACACAGTTTACATCAAAGTCCTAATGAGTCTGATAAGTCTATATACACAATTTTTACATACATGGTACAAAAAACATAATAGTGAGAGCTGCTACATGATTCAAGTCCGAACAATTTGGTCCTTCTCGTTACTTTAAGAGTGTCTTAAAGAAATTAAGCCAGAGTTGGGGCTGTGCATACATCTTATGTCTGGTGGTAGGCTGTTCCAGATGTTGTGTCCATGGTAGGTGATGGTAATTCTGAAGGTTTCTTGATGGAGTTTTGGGACAGCAAGTTGATTGTTTGTGCTTTGCCTGGTTATTTTGCGCTTTGATCTCGGCAGTAAACAAACATCTGGTGCATGTAGGGTGGGAGTTTGCTGTTCAGAGCTATGCAGATGAGTACGGAGTAGTATTGATGGTTGACATTCTCACATGCTTGTCACCTATTGCTGTGCTGTAGAATCAATTCCACCATCTGTGTCTGCTCCTGCAAATGAGATTGAACTTGACAGTTTGATTCGAGAACCCCATGTTAGAATTTGAATTGAAGTTTGAATAGTACATAGGGAAATAGGGATGTCAAGCCTTTGGAGGTTAGATGTCTTTTTTTCTATTCAAATGACTTTTACTCTATTTGAATTTTAATCTTTAGGCTTGAAATGGTGACATTGAGAAAAATGGCTCTTGTCCTTAGTGCTACTTTCTGTCATGAAGGGTGGGCCATCCCAGATGTTCAAAAGTTGAGATACACTTAGTAGTGTTCCTATGATTGTAGGCATTTGATTTATGTGTTGGTACTTAACTTAACATTGTGTCAATATCCAATGAAGTCATAGTCTTGGCACCACGGGTAGTCTCAACAAGGCTCTGGCCAGGTGGAAGCAAGTATGGAGTCCGTTCGGGCCTTTTGGGAACAGGTTCATTTACAGTTGATGTAGTCCTGGAATGCTGGGAAAGAATGGGGGTGTGACCTGTAATACAATCATTCAGGGTTCCTTCTTGAGTCAAGTTATCCACACCAGTATTTCCTCAAAATTGAGCTATATCTGAAGACCGTGGATTGATGAATTCCACAGCTGTGATATTCATCACTTAGATGATGAATTCCACAGCTGTGATATTCATCAGATGATGAATTCCACAGCTGTGGAATCATCAATAGTGCTGTGAGATTCATCGATCTACTGATGAATCCAACGCCACTTCCGTCCCTAATACTGGCGATTGGCCGTGAGATTCATCGATCTACTGATGAATCCAACGCCACTTCCGCCCCTTATACTGGCGATCGGCCGTGGGATTCATCGATCTACTGATGAATCCAACGCCACTTCCGTCCCTAATACTGGCGATTGGCCGTGAGATTCATCGATCTTCTGATGAATCCAACGCCACTTCCGTCCCTTATACTGGCGATCGGCCGTGGGATTCATCGATCTACTGATGAATCCAACGCCACTTCCGTCCCTTATACTGGGGATCGGCCGTGAGATTCATCGATCTACTGATGAATCCAATGCCACTTCCGTCCCTAATACTGGCGATCGGCCGTGAGATTCATCGATCTACTGATGAACCCAACGCCACTTCCGTCCCTTATACTGGCGATCGGCCGTGGGATTCATCGATCTACTGATGAATCCAACGCCACTTCCGTCCCTAATACTGGCGATCGGCCGTGGGATTCATCGATCTACTGATGAATCCAACGCCACTTCCGCCCCTTATACTGGCGATCGGCCGTGGGATTCATCGATCTACTGATGAATCCAACGCCACTTCCGCCCCTTATACTGGCGATCGGCCGTGGGATTCATCGATCTACTGATGAATCCAACGCCACTTCCAAATTACTGGCGATCGGCCGTGGGATTCATCGATCTACTGATGAATCCAACGCCACTTCCGTCCCTTATACTGGCGATCGGCCGTGAGATTCATCGATCTACTGATGAATCCAACGCCACTTCCGTCCCTAATACTGGCGATCGGCCGTGGGATTCATCGATCTACTGATGAATCCAACGCCACTTCCGTCCCTAATACTGGCGATCGGCCGTGGGATTCATCGATCTACTGATGAATCCAACGCCACTTCCGTCCCTTATACTGGCGATCGGCCGTGAGATTCATCGATCTACTGATGAAACCAACGCCACTTCCGTCCCTAATCCTCGCGATCGGCCGTGGGATTCATCGATCTACTGATGAATCCAACGCCACTTCTGTCCCTAATAATGGCGATCGGCCGTGGGATTCATCGATACAGTCTTGGATTTTACTACTTAGGTTAATTAATGATCTCTATGTCATCAAATTTTTTAATTTTTAGTCTCTCCACAGGGATGGATTTAACAGAGGCTTGATGAATTGCATGGCCGGAATCATTTCTAAAATTTAAAACTTACATACACATACATAAAAATCACTCATTGAATCTTTAATACCACCCACTACCGCAATGACTGATGGGATAGCTTGGGTGCCATTTTGTTCCTTTGTTTTCAGTCACATGCTGAAGATTTTTGTTCACAAACGAAATTCCCTCTTAATATGCAGACATATGTTACTCAAAAGTAGCGAACAATATGGTAAATTAGGAATTCAATAT
Source organism: Branchiostoma floridae x Branchiostoma belcheri (assembly GCA_019207045.1). Lineage (NCBI taxonomy): Eukaryota > Metazoa > Chordata > Leptocardii > Amphioxiformes > Branchiostomatidae > Branchiostoma > Branchiostoma floridae x Branchiostoma belcheri. The sequence continues at coordinate 6,188,190 of CM033025.1, read as the reverse complement.
GTGTAGCAGATTAGCCCTGTTTTGAAATATCGATGGTAGACTAATTAGGACAGTTTTATCATCGAAAAGATATAAGCGACACCATTCTTGTCGTTATATGCTATTAAAATTTTGGGCACTAGTATACCTTGCGATCAAAATGCGTAAATAAACTAACGATATGCTTATAGCTGCCCATTTAGTCCCGGGGTCTCATGATCACTACAGTGTCCCACGCAGCAAAGAAGCAACACGTATGTTGATATTATTCAGTGGGCCGTGAGGTTTTTCTAGCAAGGACTATAAAAGCTTTTAAAGTTTTATAAAAGCTCATTGGATTCAACTCTCCCTTCTATTGCTAAAATAAACTCTCTCAATAATTCAATGATTGAGATCGTTACACTGTCTGAAGTCTTTCTTGTCAGAAATTGGGCCTATACAGGTAGGTGAGAATTCTCAAGTTTCCCTTCAATGACAAGACGAACTTTCCCAGCCAGAAAAGGCCAAGCTTGTTTTTCAATCACTCACAAACAATACTAAACCAACAGACTGTATGCAAGAAAATTTCACTGCTTCCCAATGTTGTGCTTTGTGGCTTGGGTGGTAAGGGATTATGACTTGTTTTGACCAATGCTCCTTTGTTTTTCAATCAATCACAAACAATACTAAACCAACAGACTACTGTTTAATTGATGCTCTATCTCAACTAACTATTCACCTTATGTAAAACAAGCTAAAGCCCCAACAAACCCATTACCAACTAAGTACATTTGGGATGATAACTCCAAACTCAAATTTACAGAGGCATTACAGGATCCTCCGATATAAAAAAAAATCTTACAAAAGTTTACTGCTAAGTCATTTTGTGACGTAGACAATGCAGTAAAAGAATTTTCTGACATAATCACACATGTAGCTGATAAATGTCTGCGTAAAATTACCCACAACAATAACAAGAAAAGAAAGAAGAAAAGTAAACCATGGTTCAACCATTCATGTGCATCTCTTAAACACAAAATAAAACAATTAGCCACTCCGTTTTCTAAGTGCCTGTGGAAACTTGATGTTCGCCACGTATACTTCTGCAATCTGAAATTGTACAAGAAGAAAATCAAGACAGAGAAAAGACTCTTCAAAGAAATACAATTAAACAATCTCAGAAAACTTAGTAAGGAAAATCCACAAAAATATAATCTTGGAGGGAAATCAAATCACTGTGACAGGAAGATAATGTTCAACAGAAGGATGATAATGCCATTAACCCAGAAGAATGTTTGACTCATTTCAAAACTTTAAACAATTTTGTTGATAATAAGGAGCCAAATAAAGACTTTACTCAACATGCTGCTCAAGAATGGCCTGAAAAATTTATCATATCAACAGATAACATGGACTTTGCGGTGTTTTTTATTTCACTGTAGCAACATGCACTATAGTCTCTTACTGTTATGGAAAACTGTTCGCGGTGGTTTTAAATTCGCAGTGAAGTGGCCGCCGTGAAAACCGCGAAGTTCATTTAATCCACCGAGAACGTTTCTGCATTTACAGTACAGCATATTTCAGCCATCTCCCTCCCCATGCAACAATAGACTATTCCAAAATCACCCATGTGCAAAAATGGAACACTTTTCTTTAAAAGTCACTTCTACTAACGACACTTTAGCCCAAAATTCCCAGTGCAAGAATTTACTCTTCCAGTGCACCCCATGTCACATGCTGAACAAAAATCTTCAGCATGTGACTGAAAACAAAGGAACAAAATGGAACACAAGCTATCCCATCAGTCATTGCGGTAGCGGGTGGTATTAAAGATTTGAGTGATTTTTTTCTTTCTACGCTGCGTTCGACTTCATCACAACATATTGATAAAGTCCACAGTCAATTGTCAGTATTAGCGACGGAATGCCCGTGGATATTATCACTACATATTGATGACTGTAAGTGCAGGGTGTTTTGTGTATATTGTGCAACTTTTGTTATTGGTCACGCAACAGGAGCAGTGCAACTCTATTACTAATTAGTATTGTGTGCAATTCTAGCATTTGTCAGCTCCATTTGTACAGGAATGTGTCCACAGGAATGCAAGTTCACGCCACGGTAATGTTTGGAATGTTATTACCTAGGAAAAGCTACCCAGCCATTAATTACTTGGTAACAGGTGGGTCCTGCAGGCCCTCTGGAGTATTATTTTGCAAATAAACAATCAAATTATTCTAGGAAACAGCGACATTGTTACATGTGTCAGCCAAGTGGCTTTTTTGCGGGAGTCAATGTAAATAGTGTGTTATACATGTAATCAAACAGAAAAAAAACATGCAGATAAAGATTTATATCAATTATACTGTACTGGACAGCTCACAACATGGTTAGCAATTCATTTGAATTACAAGTTGAAATGTTTATGCCTCGAAGCGCAAAACTCCAAAATCAGCAAAAAAAATCTTCCTTGCAGGAATTTCCAGATGATCATTGGTTTGATGATTGATTGTAACTTTATTCAAATGTGTGCTAATATGAATATGTGACCAATAAATGCAAAGTTCTCAGTACACTTTTTTTCTTGCTCATTCAGCTGTCGATAAGTGCTAGAATTTGTGAGTCCCACAACAAAGAATAGTACAAGAAATATTACAAAGCTCTCTGTAGAAGCATCCGCACTGCCATAGACAGTAGATTTTATCATTACATAGATGAATCCGACGACCAAAGGCTTTATAGTATTAGTGACAGAATGGACGTTGGATTCATCAGTAGATCGATGAATCCCACGGCCGATCGCCAGTATAAGGGACGGAAGTGGCGTTGGGTTCATCAGTAGATCGATGAATCCCACGGCCGATCGCCGGTATTAGGGACGGAAGTGGCGTTGGATTCATCAGTAGATCGATGAATCTCACGGCCGATCGCCAGTATAAGGGACGGAAGTGGCGTTGGGTTCATCAGTAGATCGATGAATCCCACGGCCGATCGCCAGTATAAGGGGCGGAAGTGGCGTTGGATTCATCAGTAGATCGATGAATCCCACGGCCGATCGCCAGTATAAGGGGCGGAAGTGGCGTTGGATTCATCAGTAGATCGATGAATCCCACGGCCGATCGCCAGTATAAGGGGCGGAAGTGGCGTTGGATTCATCAGTAGATCGATGAATCCCACGGCCGATCGCCAGTATAAGGGGCGGAAGTGGCGTTGGATTCATCAGTAGATCGATGAATCCCACGGCCGATCGCCAGTATAAGGGGCGGAAGTGGCGTTGGGTTCATCAGTAGATCGATGAATCCCACGGCCGATCGCCAGTATAAGGGGCGGAAGTGGCGTTGGATTCATCAGTAGATCGATGAATCCCACGGCCGATCGCCAGTATAAGGGGCGGAAGTGGCGTTGGATTCATCAGTAGATCGATGAATCCCACGGCCGATCGCCAGTATAAGGGACGGAAGTGGCGTTGGGTTCATCAGTAGATCGATGAATCCCACGGCCGATCGCCAGTATAAGGGGCGGAAGTGGCGTTGGATTCATCAGTAGATCGATGAATCCCACGGCCGATCGCCAGTATAAGGGGCGGAAGTGGCGTTGGGTTCATCAGTAGATCGATGAATCCCACGGCCGATCGCCAGTATTAGGGACAGAAGTGGCGTTGGGTTCATCAGTAGATCGATGAATCCCACGGCCGATCGCCAGTATAAGGGACGGAAGTGGCGTTGGGTTCATCAGTAGATCGATGAATCCCACGGCCGATCGCCAGTATAAGGGGCGGAAGTGGCGTTGGATTCATCAGTAGATCGATGAATCCCACGGCCGATCGCCAGTATAAGGGGCGGAAGTGGCGTTGGGTTCATCAGTAGATCGATGAATCCCACGGCCGATCGCCAGTATTAGGGACAGAAGTGGCGTTGGTTTCATCAGTAGATCGATGAATCCCACGGCCGATCGCCAGTATTACAGATGGAAGTGGCGTTGGGTTCATCAGTAGATTGATGAATCCCACGGCCGATCGCCAGTATAAGGGACGGAAGTGGCGTTGGGTTCATCAGTAGATCGATGAATCCCACGGCCGATCGCCAGTATAAGGGGCGGAAGTGGCGTTGGATTCATCAGTAGATCGATGAATCTCACGGCCGATCGCCAGTATAAGGGGCGGAAGTGGCGTTGCTCTAAGCTTTGCCTTAGCTTTGTTTTCTATTGGAATCCAAATTGTCTTCAGTTTGACTTTGTCCTCTAATGCTTCCTATTGGACATGTAATATTGTCTTCATTCATAGTTAGGGTGTGAAAGACCAGTTTCTTCCAGATAACTTCAGTGTCACTTACGAAAACTAGTGGGTGCTAGTTGAAACGCCTGACCGTTTCCAAAATCATATCCAGTTTCTTGAGTAACTGCTTGTTGGTATGCTCCAAGTTTCGTATATCTGCCCTTTTAACCCCTGAAAGAGAGGTAAAATAATGCTGCAATATATAATACTCTATGTTTGCAAGGGATATGTCTGTCTGCAAGAAACATAGAGAATGCCACTCAATGAAGGGATTGTTTTGATATTTCATTTGTGGGTAGGTCTTTATAATAGCTTGACATGATTGGATTATAGACCCCCCTAGAAGTGCCTTACGGTACTGCAATAGAACTTCCAGTTATGATACCGTGTGTTCTGGACATGCTATGGTCATGATTTTTGAGTTAGTTAAAAAGTTAAAGTTGCCCGTACATCTGTGCAGATGCTTAGGGGTGGTGCCCATCTCCATTTCTGTAGCCCTTGGGCCACACCTTTGTGCAAGTCACTACAGCAGGGGGCTCGTCCACTGATAGTGTGTATTTAACTCCCATACTCTTTGCCAAATGCTGAGTGCTAATCAGAGAAAGCAGTATTTACCATTTTTAAAGTCTTTGGTATGACTCGGCTATGGATCAAACTCACGACCTACTGAATGCAAGGCAAACACTCTACCCATTGCACATGATTTTTGAGTGATAGATACATGTAGCTCTTTTAAGGGGAGAGTAAGGTGTGTAGCTTTTGGCCCATTAGCTTTTTGGGGAGACTTTAGTGGCCAGTTTTCAGAGTAACACAAAGAATAGACCTCAAGAAGGGCTTGTCTCTAGTTTGTTTATGTTAGCGCACTTGAAGTCTTATCAGGTTTACATTTAACATCAGACAGTTTGCAAAACCGACTTGTTGTAGATCATAATTTTTTCCATTGAATGATTGATACTGTACAGTTGTTACATGTTTGTAAAATTGACGTTACTGTAAAAAAGGCAAAGTTAACACAATGTCCTATCTTTACAGGTTCGGGATGCCGAGATTGTGCGACTTAGAGCAGTAAGTATGTCCTCACAAGCCTATACATCACACTGACGTTAAGACTTACATGTAATTATATTTTTCACTACTATAATGAACGATATGGCCAGTATGGGAAAACCATTTATTAAACAAAAACTACAGGAGCTAATGAAGCTCGCTATAAACAGGACAAAGTAGAAATACTTTAAAAAAGATTGATTGCAGCTGCAGGGTGTATAGACCACTCCAGAGACAAAGGACTAGCTATGATGAATACAAGTTCCACTCATGTGTGGGTGCACTGGTGGTCCTGGATAATGTGTATACCGTACATTAAGGCATTTAATAGATATCGAACAGCACATTTTTGACATTTAGATTTCAGAAAAGATTGAACAAAAACCTTTGCTGACATTTTATTTATTTGCGTCGTTCTGCACCCAGCAGTAATCTTATTTCAGAAATCTGTTTACCTATACCCCTAAAATAAATCTCTTGGTCCTGTCTGGGAAGTCTGACACAGGGTACCTTTATGCAGTGATTAGTTTTGTGGGGAATTTTTCACTTTTGGTGGCATTAAAAGAATATTGGAAACCTAGTAATCAAAATAATATACATCTAAAAAGACCACTTTACACGGGTCCCCAGGATGTTCTTCTTAGACAAGTTTGACTGTAATCTAAAAATTCAATTAACATAAAATGTTTTGTCTCTCTTTTCAGGAGAACAGCCTGCTTCGGAACGTGATAGTAAGTAAAGCTATTACTTTGAATAAATCCCAGCTATGATACTAAACACTATCGTGACTGAATGGCTTCTTTTCATTCCTTAGCATACGTCACATACGTCATGCGATTGCTGTATGATCACTAACTTATGGCATTTTGGGGACAGCCAAATACATGTATGTGTCATGCAAAGTTTAGCTTTTTGCTACACATTAGTCAAAAGGCTGTCAATGAGTCTTTTTAGTGATTGACTCTGTCATACATAGCCTGCTTAAAAATCCTATGGCATCAACTTTGTATGATGATCGCACACTATTTGTCCGTACCCTAAGCAATGCATTGGTAATGACATCTAGGCATCTTTTCTTCTTCTTCTTTCTCACATGTTTGCATCAGTTTTCCGATATTATGAGGATGTCATGATCCTTAAAACCAAATTAATCTTTATTAAAAGCTAAAAGCTGAAGTTGCCCATCTATCAGAACAAGGGGGCTAACCTCCTTGATCAGAAGATGCATCGGGTCCAGCGCCCATCTCTGCTTCCTGGTTTCCTCAACATTATAAGTGAATCCTTGTCAATTACTTTTGCACCCTGCTATAAATTTGGAGGTTTCAAACATTACTCACTTTGTTGGTGTCCTTAAGTAGATCCCCATAGGCAAAAACTGACTAAATGTTCTGCTACAGTCTGTAGTTACTGCTATGTACCGTTATAATATCAACCATCTTGGCTATTAAATGTGTCCATGAAGGTAAAGAAAATTAGTTGTTTGTCAGCCGTTTGCAAGACAAGTACATCTCACGATCTTAGTAGCTTTGAATGTGTATTAATTGGTGTAAATGGCACCTTTTATAATATCAAACCAATTTTCTGTCCAGCTGTTCCTGATGACGGTTTTGCAGAACAACTTCAACCTCAATGGAGGACATGGTGGCGGTGCAGCTCCTGGAGCTAACGGAGGAGGGAATCTGATTGCTGCAGCTATGGGGAACAACGCCAACGGCAACGCCAATGGACACAACAATGCTGGGAACAACGGCGGCAACAATGGCAACATGCCACCTGTCATCCCCGTCCAAGCCAATGTCCCACCCCCTGTGCCTGCCCCTGTCCAGCCCATTGTCCAAGCCCCTGTGCCTGTCGCTGTGCCACCCCCTGTGCCTGCTGCTGTGCCACCCCCTGTGCCTGCCCCTGTGCCTGCCGCTGTGCCACCCCCTGTGCCTGCCCCTGTGCCTGCCGCTGTGCCACCCCATGTGCCTGCCGCTGTGCCACCCCATGTGCCTGCCCCTGTGCCTGCCGCTGTGCCACCCCCTGTGCCTGCCCCTGTGCCTGCCGCTGTGCCACCCCATGTGCCTGCCGCTGTGCCACCCCATGTGCCTGCCGCTGTGCCACCCCCTGTGCCTGCCGCTGTGCCACCCCCTGTGCCTGCCCCTGTGCAGCCCAACGTCCAAGCCCCAGTGCCCGTCCAAGCTCCCGTGCCCGTCCAGGCTCCCGTGCCCGTCCAGGCCCCCGTGCCCGTCCAAGCCCCCGTGCCCGTCCAGGCCCCCGTGCCCGTCCAGGCCCCCGTGCCCGTCCAGGCCCCCGTCCAAGCCGTCATCCCTGTCGCCGCCGTCCACCCTGTAAACGCTCAGCCCCAAGTCAACCCTGCACCCCTCCCCGTCGCCGTTGCCCCTCATGCACCCTTTGTCATCCCTGCTCCCGCTAACCCTGCCATCCCCGTTGCCATTGTGCCGCCCGTTGTTGCCCAGCAGCCCGCCAACGCCGCCGTAAGTACTGAACTTTTCTTCATGATTGATTGATTGATTGATTGATTGAATACCTTTATTGCACATGTTGCTACACCTGGCTAAGTACAGGTCACAACAAGACATGTTGAAGAGATACTGTAACAGTTAACAGAATCTGATATAAAATGAGACTTTCATTGGATAAATTCAACTTCTCCTCACTTTTCTGTTATAGTGGACCCAAAATAAAAGAGCAGATTAAAAAAAATATTCTGTTTTATGATCAGTGATTTGTCTCTAGTTGTACTAGGAATACAAATTTATTCTACAGAACTTAGGCGTATGAACTAAGGAAATTGGTTTTGTATAACCTTATACAGTTCATTTCTCTCTACGGTATACAATCTTAATGGGATTGTTTGAAGCAAAGTTGTCTTTGCACACTTCTAGGCAATGAACTTAAATCTAATACAAGGAATTTCTATATAACGTCATTGGTTATCATGCAAGAAGTTAAAGGGACTGTGAGCATTATGGTTTTGAAGGCTTGAAGATTAAACATGTTATACAGGAGGAAACTGTTGACATTGAGACTTGTGCAATAGTTTGGCAATACAAGGAAAGAAACTGTACAGTTGCTGTGGAAGGTATAACAATGCGAGCTAGAGTAAGTGTTACCCAGTGTTATGTTGAAAGGTTCTCGATAGGGAAACATGTAGCGTGAGATCATCGCTAGAAAAGGACAGGGATAGAAAATGTTTGCGGTCATGGGTTTTGTATTCACGGTTTTCTTTGAGGTTATTGGGATCTGAGGTAGCAGGCTAGGGAAAAGGTCGATACACACTCAGATAATAGCTCACCTAACAGTAATCTACGGATGTACCTCGTACTATTACATTGTACAGTGAACGCGTAAAAATACTTTCAATTAACAAAGCAAAAATTGGAAAAATTCCTTAATTCGCTCATGTGTAGGGATTAGTCAGCGCCCTCATGCAAAATTTGGATGATTCCAGACGTTAACATGGCCAAGGATCCCAGACGGAACAGTAGAGAAGGGTCACTGTATATAACGTTTAGTGTTTATGTCAGGGTGAGAAGCCACTTTATATAGTGACTCACTATAATAATTAAACGCCTGAGGGAACTACTTTCTGGATGCGGTATTCAGGCTACTTCTCTACCAAAATTACAGAATGATTGTAACGCTGGTTCACCTTTATCTGAGGGTAACCTATATTCATTGTTTGTATGAAAAAAATGTATTTAGGGATATGAAGTCGATGGACTGTCGATCGTTTGAAATCAGAACATTTTGAAAAAAATTGAAACCACTGTCTGCAGACTTAATACTCCTAAATGTGCTGTTTTTTAAGACAACGGATAAAGGTCACCCCATGAATGAAGGTGAACTAGCGTTATGTGTTAAGTTGTGACATTGTATAATTTTCTGCCCATACAGGCCAACGCAGCCCTGGGACCCATCCGAGTAAGTAGTTTAATGATACAATGAATTTTCAGTGCTCACGTATGAGTGTGTTTGATTGTGAGTGTGTGTGTGAAACTGTGAACTGATGTGCACTGTAAATCATGTACATGTACATTGTATGCGTGTTTGTGTTCATGTGCATTGTGTATATGTGTGTACATGTATGTGACTGTATAATACGTTTGTGTGTACATGTATGTGTGTGTGTGTGTAATACTCAGTGCCATTACTGATGACTGCCACATTTGAAATTTTGATTAATGTAGATTCACTGCATTCTTCCTCACTATAGCACCAAAGATACGCACGCTGGGTCAGGCTCGCTCTGCAAAACGGGGGCCCACGACGATCCCAACGGGCCACAAGAGGACAGGCACCCATCCGCTGTAAGTCAAAGCTTAAATTATGCTGATTACATTTACTTTCGCCAGAAGTTCCCTCCATGAAGGTGGAGGTATGACTGTATTGTAAGTGCATTTAAGTTCGCGGGGATTTAATTTTTCGGTACCGGGAAAAGGCACTTTTGGCAGTGGATTTAAGTTCGTGGTAACACCATAGACTGCAGTCTAATACCATAATAGAAAAATGTTTGCCGTGGTTTTAAGTTCGCGGTGAAGTGGTCACCGCGAAAACCGCGAACATTAATCCACCGCAAACATTTTTGCAATACAGTAATTTGAAAGTTCATCTGTGCTGGTAGAAGTCATTCTTGAACTAATTAAACTGTAATTTCCAAAACAAAAATAAATGGACTCACCCAAATTTTCGACTGAACAGCACCAGTCTTTGTCAAGGAATGAACAATCCACTGCTGTCGTGACGTCACGTTATGCACATAGAATATGTGACTCAGTAAACAGTGCCTCGTGAACCATACGTTGCAGGAAGTCTATGGTTCCCACCATGTGCAGGGATGGTTGCAAAGCTCTGATATAGATGGCTTCTTTAATCCCTCTGGCAAAAAGTCTGTCTCTGTGTCCAAGATTTTAACTTTGTCCAGTGAGACCGAGGTATATTTGTTTGGGGTTTGGATGATGTATATGGGGATAATAAATATCTCTGAGTCAAGAACTGCTGGATGGATGTAGTTTTTATAATGGTAGGTGCCTAGGTGGGTTTATTTTGATGGTGGAGGTGGATGCCTGTTTGTCAACCTTGCAGCAGCATTTTTTCAGTTTGTAATTATGGTGTGGTTCTGGATGCGTTGTGCATTATTTTTCATCACTTGAAAAGCTGTGGATGGAATTGCTCATGATATCTGGTAGGTGGGTTAGGTGTCTATAAGTTAAAGAATGCTTGTGTTAAATTATATATGGAAAACATAACTCAAGATGCTGTGGGGTAGGTCTTTAATATGACAATTGTGGTAGAGGTCAATTTATAATATGGGCCTCATTATAAGCTACTTGCTTTTGCATGATTATGAGAAAACGCTACTAACACTGCAGGTGGGCTTGAAATTGAAATAAAATCTTTTTGGGGAGCAGCTGCACTGATGATCATAAAGTATGTCACTGCGAGGCCAGATTCAATTAAGTCATCTAACAGTAGCTATCCATCTAACTCAAAGGATGCAAATTAGGTCCTCATTTGCATACATGATAACAAAATACTATAATTATAGCCTTCTTTGCTAAGGTAACACGCCGTGATCCAAACTTAACACCAACTGATGTCTTTTTGGGTGAACAAGATCATCAACTGAAGCCTCAGGGTACCATCCGGGTAGTAGTTCGCTGCTATGGTCGCTTCTGCTATCTGTTTGGGGAAGTGCACATTCAAAAGTTACCTTTTGGTGATGGCATCAGTTAAGCAGAGTTTAAGGAATGGGTTCTACAACACTCGTTCGATGCAAGCAAATGGAGAGCGTTTTGAGTTGGAATGCCTGTTCCAACGAACGCTTGGATTCGCTCAAAGACATGTGATATTACCAATCAGCGCCCTTGTCCAAAATTTGGATAATTCCAGACGTAAGTGATGTCCAGGAATAGCAGAGAAGTGACTGTATATAGAAGTGTAAAATAAACATTGGAGCAAACTACTATCTGGATGGGTATACCCAACTGACAATCATCAAATTAATTAGAATCGCCAAATGATTTTATTACCTTTTCAAATGTACAAAAGATGTATCCTGGTAATGTATTGGGTTGTACTAGTTTTGACTATAAGCTGATTAATATATCAGCAGCCTTTTAATTCCCTGGCTTGTGTTTTTTTTTAATTGACCAGTGAGTATCTGTTTTACATCGTATGAGATGTACAACATAAAATGTATTAAGAATTGAATGTGTTTTTCTCACAGACTTATACGATTGAACGGAATGAGAGGTGGGAAGACGCAGGGAAGGAGACATCTCTCAGCATCTTCCATGATCAACTACAGCTGAAATGGTGGGACTGATCCCGGTGAGAGGTTTCCATCTCCACAGCCAGAAAGGCCGGTGCTCGTGTGTACGCCATACCAGAGGACCTGGAATTGTTAAGTAAGTAAATTGCTTTCTGTGCCACTGATGGGGGGAGGGGGGGTATCACTGGTCAGGATAGGGAAAAATTAGTAGTTAGCATGGACAAAAAGCAAAAAAACATAAAACTACAAAAAAATTATTAGTTCAACTAAATACCAGGTATTTAGTTAGTTTAATTAGTGCAAACAGAAAAAAATCCTAAAAAGAAAAAACGGGGGGTAAAAAGAACCGACTGCCACCTCCTCGCGGTACCCCCCGGGATACTGTAAGTGCATTTTAAAACTTTGCAGTGTTAAATGTTAGCGTTGTTTTTGTTCATCACTGTGGTTACATAAATGCACTTACAGTATGCCAACGGCAGCGGTAATAAAGGTAAACAATATGCCCATAAAAAAGACCACCACCACCATAAATTCTCTAATTGTGAACTAAAACTCCGCGATCATGTTTTCAGTCATCACTGTGGTCACGTAAAATTGTCTTACAGTAAATTGCCAATGGCAGCAGCAAACAAGACACCACAACCATTTCTCTATTGTGAACTTCAACTTCTGCAAACATGTTTTCAGTCATCATTGTGGTTATGTACATGTAAATGCCAACGGCAGTGGCAAACAAGGTCAACATCATGCTCATGAAAAAAGGACACCACCACCTTTTTCTCTATAATGGTGAATCGTCAAACCCCGCAAACAAGTTTTCAGTCTTCTGCTCGTCCCACTCTCCTACATTTTACTGATCACAACTTCAAACTTTGCAAACATGTTTTCTGTCATCACTGTGGTTACGTGAATGCCAACCGCATCGGCAAACAAGGTTAACAGCATGTCCGTAAAAAAGACGGTGACCGCCACCTTGTTCACATCTCTATTGTGAACTTCAAACTCCTCAAACAGGCAATGGCAGCGACAAACAACATGCCCGTAAAAAAGGATACCACCACTTTTTCTCTATTGTGATCACTCGCGAACGTGTTTTCAGTCTTTTGCGCACTCCACTCTCCAGTACATTTTACTTTGTTATTGCAACGTAAACCACCATCAACAGCTCTTTAACCTGAAACAAAGTTCAAGTAAACTTAAAAGATTCACATTAAAGGTTTCTGGGGAAACATTAAGACTTTAAACTTGTATGACCAGTGGTACTTAAATTTCAAAACTTGTGGGATGATAATCAGTGGTACAATTACATGTCATTGTTGTTTGTTTGTTACAGTAGAAGTCATTTAATTGCACGCCCAATTTGCCAGCGTATTTTGTGCAAGTGTACAGCGTGCGCAATGATGCGAAGTTACAAAGTGTGACACGTCAATGATTACGGGTCAGCCAAGAGCAGTGTCCAGTCTAATGCTGCCAACAGTTTGGTAGAAAAGTATACTGTAGTCTGTATGATACGATAATCCATGGCCAGAATGTGACCTAACATAATGGTTAGATCAGTGACACTCTGGCAGTTGATGATTACATTTAAAGCACTGCACTGCCAAAAGAGCTCTGTCTGTAGGACCCGAGTCGCTATGTGTTTTTAGCATGCAATTCAGTGAATTTGTCGACAATGTTTGACAAATTTTTGTGCAATTATTTGGCATTGGTGATTTTTCTTCGTGCATATAAGCAAAGTCACTGACAATGGAGTGAATGGGGCAGTGCAATTGATCGAAGTGTGCGGTTATCCAATGTGCAATTAACTGGCTTCTGCTGTACAATATATAAACAGAAAACAAAGTAAAGAGCTCAAATCAGCTAAAGGTGAACTAGAGAAATCAGAGGTCAACATAGCCTAACAGAAAGTTTAATCTGGGTTTTGTATGTAGACATTGAAAAGCAATTATAATGATTGAAAAAATATAATTGAACATAACATACATGTATGATATTATGCAGATGAGTACAATCAAAATTAGTTATAAAGATACAGAATAATAAATAAAATGGGATGAGCAGCAACAAAATAATTATGACTAACTAAAGTACTGATAGATCCTACTTAAAATAAGATAATAGAAAATAATGAGACCATTAATATCTGATAATAGAAAATAACGAGACCATTATCTTTCCAACATATATATAGCAAAACTAATACTAGGCATACTACCACCACAGACTTTTTGAGGGGTGAAGAATTGTGCGAATTTCAAAGGTTCAGGCCAAACTGACACACACTTTCTTAAGGCTCAGAACTTTAAGTGAAGCTATCAGAAATTTCAGAACCCATCATCAAATTGTAAAAAAAAGGTGTTTGCCAAAATGGGAATGCTTGCATGGTAGGTCAGTACCAAGCTTCTTGGAGAGCAATTCAGGCAACGTGTTTCAAATGGTGACTATACGACTGTCTTTACACTCACGGAGTCTGGTAGAGGCATCATGGGTTTAATACGATACAAAACTTGCCCCAAAGCGCCCAGGGATACGTAACGCCGCGGCCCGCCAGACTGCCCAACCCCCAACTGTGACAGCTAGAGATCGCGTAACCAATGCTAATGCCGCATTAAAACCGTTACTGTGGCTCCGACCTGTGTGTTCACACTGGCAAAGCTTGACACATTGTTGACCTTCTTAACACACTTCTTCCAAGGACAAACTGTTGTACAGAATTGTTCCAACTTCAAACTAAGAGCTAAACCACCAAGTGACTGCTGAGACCACCTGCCCAACATGCATTGTGCCTACGAGGCCATTAAACCAACCGACAAACATAAGGAAAACTCTATATTGAAGTTTTTGAACTGTTATTTGTTATTGGGTGGGCCGACTACTCACTCTTTGCAGCCAGGGGCTGAATTGCGAAGAGCTTACAATAGGCGGGGCTAAATTGCAAGTGTCTGACTCACACCACACCATTGCACAACTGTCACTCAACACAAGAAATTGCTCACCTCGAACTTTTGGTCGCACGTCCGACGACCTTCGTAAAGAGTGGTGATTCAATTACTCTGAGCATGTGAACTTCAATATGGATTATACCAAGTTGAACACCACCTTTTCTCTATTGCGAACTTCAAACTCCGCAAACATGTTTTCTGTCATCACTGTGGTTACGTGAATGCCAACGTCAGTGACAAACAGTATGCCTGTAAAAAAGGATGCCACCACCTTTTCTCTATTGTGAATACTCATGAACGCATTTTCAGTCTTCTGCATGCCCCACTCTCCTACATTTTACTTCGTTATCGCAACATAAACCACCATCAACAGCTCTTTAACCTGAAACGATTCAGTTCAAGCAAACTTAAAAGATTCACATTTATTTAAAGGTTTCTGGGGAAACAGACTTTAAATTTGTATGACCAGTGGTACTAAAATTTCAAAACTTGTGGGATAATGATCAGTGGTACATTATAAAGTCATGTCATTGATGTTTGTTTGTTACAGTAGTTGAACACAGATGAGCTTTCAAGCTAAGTCAGGAAAACATTCAAGTTGCCCAAAAGATATCTCGTGATCAGAGAGTACAAAATTTATGATGTGTTTGTGCCATTCAAACATGTTGGAAACCTGGAATTGTTATAAAAGTGGCTTAACATTTGTTTTTGTCTGATCACAGACTGGTACTACCGTGATCTCATTAAGGTGACTGTGATTCTTCTGGCCAAAGATAAACAGTTGCTAAGCAATATTCGTTATATGTTCTAGACGTGTTTGCTATTTTCAGACCAAAGATGTATGTCAAACAACTTCCAAGTTGATGTGACCTCAATGCAAAAGTGTACCGTTGTACTTAATTGTGCCGACTGAGGAACAATGCACTGTCTGCTCCCTGAGCTCAGTACCCTGAGTTTGTAGGGCCCGCTTACTCAGGGGAGGGGCGTGTTGAAGAGTGGACATTGTGTTACTCCTCAGCCAGTAAGACTGAGTACCACTGTGCACTGGTTGTCTAAGCCACATCTGTTTCTCAAAACAAAATTGTACAGAAACATGGATTCACTGTATTGAGGCTACATGAGTATAGAGTACTGAGTACAAGCCGTGTTTAGATTAAAAAAAAGTATTGCGCTATTGATGTCAGTTGCCTCCACCAGGCCTAAATGATCCTATGGAGTACAGAATTTGGCTGACAGGCCAGAAGAGTCACGATTACAGTTAGTGTATAGTTTTAATATTCTCCCTGCATGGCAACTTGCAACCTTTGGTAGCAAAACTCCACTGGCAAAATGTTTGAGAGTCACGGTTACAGTAAATTTAATATTCTCCATGCAGTGACGGCAACTCTAACCTTTTGGTAGCAAAACTCCACTGGCAAATTATTCGAGAGTCACGGTTACAGTAAATTTGATATTCTCCCTGCAAAAAATTGGCAACTCTCAACCTTTGGTAGCAAAACTCCACTGGCAAATTATTGAGAGTCACGGTTGATGTATAGTTTTCTCCAAGCACGACAATTCGCAGCCTTTAGTAGCAAAACTTGACTGGCAAATTATTCTCTGGTTGTGAATCTCCTCTTCCAGCCTGTCCATGGGCGTGGAGCTGACGATCGGAGGTGAATATTCGCGCTTTGATGCATGTTTGGACCAGGCATAATTGCCTTTCGACCTGACAGTCTTTGAAGTGTACAGCTTGTTTGGTTTTTCGTTTGCCGGCACTGAACATTGCGGTGGTGTCCTCTTGAATTTGGCGAGCAGCTGGCTGGTGAAAACATTGTGATGCGCTCGGGAAAAAAGACAAAAACTAATGTGAAAAACAGGCTAGGAAAGAATGTCTGTCTTTGCTGCTGTGTGTGGTTGGGGTACTCCACCTGATGGAGCTAGGGAAAGACAAAAATTTTGCCGATTCCGTCCTCTGACAGACAAAAATTGCAGCAATTACTCAATCAACTGAATATGATTTTGGAAATGGCTAGATGTTTCAAACAACATCCGTTGTTTTTTGTTAGTGACCGCCAAAAAGCAGTTACTAAAGCAACTGGATATGATTTTGGAAATGGTCAGAAGTTTCAAACAACATCCGTTGTTTTTCATCAGATGATTCAGCAGCTTTGGCACAACCGTTCATCAGTGACTAGCTATAGGCATCCACTGTGCTAAACCTTTTGTCAGTGATTATTAGGACACTGCATTATGCCATGAATCTCCAATCCAGCATCTTATTACTGAGCCTGCTAGTTAAACGCATTTTCACAAGAACAGGATGGTCCCACTGCAAGGCATTCCGTAAATGCATGCGTGTGCCAGCGCAACATGGTGCAATACACTTAAGTAAAAATGGTGCGTGTGATGAAGAAACTTCGAATCCATTGTTTATATCTTAACATTTGGTTCAACCGTTATACCTGGGATAAGAACAATTGGCCTAATCAGCTTGTCCCATGGTTAGAGAAAATTAACCATGTTGCGCTGAAAATGACTTAAGACCCAGCTGTCTGAAATATACAAAAGTCTGCAATGTTGTGTTAACTGCAGATCTGACCAACATCAGCAGGTGGTGCTGTTAAAGTGGCACAATTTGTAGCAACATTGATATCCCAAATTGTTAATTGAATCATAATACATGTACTTTGATTGCCACTACATAGCCAGGTACAAACACAAACTGAGTGTATCAGAACTTGTTGCTTCATATGAATTGCATCCAAAAAGTAGTGCACGGGCACCTATTTTTACCTCCATCAAATATACTCTTTGTGTGTGTGTGTGTGTGTGTGTATGTGTGTGTGCTTTTGGATATATGTGGTTATGGAACTTTAGAACAGCTGGATGGATAGTGATATTATACACCCACACCCATACAAACACAAAGCAAAGTTGTAGTAAAAAAGCGACCACCCAAAGCCAAACGACCCTCTACCACGTCCAGAGCCTTCAACCACTTGAAGTTGGACATTACACGAAGAAGAAGAAGAAGTTATTTCAATGTGGGTAGGTGTAATGGCCGAGTGGGTAGAGTGTTCGCCTTGCATTCGGTAGGTCGTGAGTTCGATCCCCAGCTTAGTCTTTTAAACTGGGCTTGCTGCAATGAAACATGCTGCCTTCTCTGCTTAGCACTCAGCACTAATGAGGTAGAGTATGGGAGTTAAACAGACATCACTACCAGCGGATTAGCCCCTGCTGTAGTGGCTTGCACAAATGTGTGGCCCAAGGGCTGCAGAAATAGAGATAGGCACCACCCCTAAGCATCTGTTACAGATGTATGGATAACTTTAACTTAACTTATGTGAGTAGGCCCTGGAAACACAAACTTTTTAAGGTGAAAGCCAATTTATGGGCATCCTGGTGTCTGTCCTTGGTGCTGAAACAAACCTTAACAATTTTTGTTTCTTTTTTATTCTTATCTTTTTTATGTCCTGGACGTAAAAGGGCTTAGATTCTTTCATACTTTTGAAGCCAGGAAAAGTGGGTTTGGTCCCAATACATGCACGTAAAAATTGTGCGTGTGAGGAAGAAACTTCCGTTGTGCGTATCTTCACATTTGGTTCAACCGTTATACCTGGGATAATTAGGAACAACACAAGTGCCCCTGTTGCAAAAAATGACCAAGCTGTCTGGAATATACAATAGTCTACAATGTTGTGTTAAATAGTAGTATCCAAAACAGACTTTTCAAGGTGAAAGCCAATTTATGGGCATCCTGGTGTCTGTCCTTGGTGCTGAATTAGACCTTAACAATTTTTGTTTCTTTTTTTTTAGTCTTATCTTTTTTATGTCCTGGACATCAAAGGGCTTTGATTCTTTCATACTTTTGATGCCAGAGAAAGTGGGTTTGGTCCCTCAACAAGCTTTTTACCTCCTTGAACAATGAAGACCGGCACATCAATGCTAGAGTTGAGTGATGTAAACCTGATTTGCAATTACCCTATGCTTTGCAGTTTTTGTAGCGCCTTTTCCACCCCGGATCACAAGACTGTAATATGTATTTCCATAACTGCATGAAATAGTGAAAGCGGTACAGAATTTTTAGTTTCAACTACAAAATTTTAAATGCTACAAAGAGTGACTGTATGTTTCCCCTCTTGTGTAGCGTAACAAATCATATGTGACAATTCAATGCAGACCCTCTCCCTGCCTCGATCCTTGTCACTCACAAGCCAGTTCACTTTCTGAACAAAAAGCACACAGTGACATTTTTCACCTCCATGATACATCGGGGGGATTGTTTTTATGCGTGTTTGCGTGCGTTTGTTTCCAGATATTTGTCAGCATGTAAAAGTTTCCATGTAGCAAGGTCTTGCAAGCCATGACCTTTCAGTTTAAGCCCCCAATGATGTTTTCCCTTATGTTGTACCTCCATGTTTTTTTAGGTCTTCCACAAGTTCTGTTTTCAGAGATCTATGCTTTACGAGTTATGAATCATATGTTGGCCACGGGATATGATCCCTTATCATGTCTTGATATATTCTTTTACATCAGCAAATCCCTTCAATTTTTTTTGGGGGGGGGCAGATATCTTAAACTTATGTCAAGAGAAATTCACATGTCTTTCTCACATGCAAAATGTACATTTACATGTGCCTGGAATTTGCTTGTGTTTGTTTATATTGCATACCTGGTTAACTGCCTCTAGGCCTAACAGTCCACGTTTATATTACTGTAAACAGTACAAGCTGTGTAACTGGCATCACAACAGGAAGGGCCCCTACTCTTTTTGATAAGTTTGGTGGGTTATCTATCATGCTTGAGGTGTGGCTGAGGCTCTCGTTTAACAAGGACCCTCCATTTAATGTCCTATCTGAAAGACAGCCCTAACAAAAGCTAGGTAATTCATTTAGAACTGAGTGAGAAAAGTTTTGTAAAGAGCCACTCCCAAGATTGGACTGACATGACAGGATTTGAACCCCAGACCACTTGGGTCTGAGCGGAACAGTCTGTAGTTACACCACATGATCTTCACCAGCCTCAGGTAAGTGACATCTTTGTGGCTCTAATTCCAGTTCTCAAACCTAGAATCAACCAGAGTCTCAGAATCAAAAGCGCACAAAATATCTGCAACAAATCTCGGCTTTCTGTAAACTTTTTCATTTCACTGCATTGTCCAACGTTTTTCCAGGATTCTTACTGTATGCTTCATGTAGAGGGATCATCATGACCTTGTTCCATATCTGTTGATTCCATTTTATATCTTTCATGCATCTTTCATTTCCTTGTAACATGTACTGAGGTTCTCATACTTTTACCCTGCAACTTTTCTTGTTTACCTTGGACCGAGGAGGTTGAAAAAAGGAACCTCCTTGCTTGGACTTAGTTCTCCAGCTAAAAGTTAGATTCTAAATTCTGGCTTGAAGTGTGATGATTCATTTAGTACAAAAAATGGTGTTCTACATTGTAACATTATGCTGCAAGGGATAAACAAATGATCAAATGCTGCAAAATGGGACAAAAAAACTCGACCACCTCCTAATTTCTGATATCAGTTCATCATAGTTTGAAGCATTTAAGCTGCTTATCAAACAGCTGCCAGCAGGACATTCAGAACTATTGCATTTCGTGTTCACCAAAAAAAAAAAAAGAAGAACACGTAATGCTGGCTGTCTGCAAGCCCACAATGGCATCAGGAAGGACTATGAAAATATTGCATTTGTGAAAAAAAAAGGATTGCTAGCACTAGTACTGCCTCCATGTGCATTCTTGTGCAAAACTGTGCAAGTTACAAGACTTGGTCCAGGTGCCACTAGGAAGGACTTAATGATTGTTAATAAAAAGAATCCTACATCATGCCATCCAGTACTACTTGATTGAGGTCTACATGTGCATTCAAGCTTTCAATGCCAATTGCTGGAGAAAAGTCAGGAAAGAAACAAAATGTTTCTTTGAACAATCAAGGAGAAAAGCAAGCAAAAGTTCATGTTGATGTGCGATTACAAAGGACTATTGCGTTCATCAGTCAATTGATGTCTACATACATGAATGTATTCAACATCACTGCCTGGAGAAAAGGAAGGAAGCAAAATATTCCTTTGAAAAACAAGAGGACTACAAGAGCGAGCAAAAATTCATGTTGAGGTGCCATTACGAAGGACTATTGCCTGTATTAGCTGATTGATTGTCTACATAGTACATGGATGTATTCAACATCACTGCCTGGAGAAAAGGAAGGAAACAAAATATTCCTTTTAAAAACAAGAGGACTACATGTGTATATAGCACTTGAGTGTAAGGCTCGTCCAGATCTGTATGACTACAATGTCTCCTACTGATTGCATCTATGATGGAAGGAAAGAAGGAAAGGAAGGAAGGGAGGAGGGATGAAAGGAGCTACACCACAATCCATGCTACAGCCTCATGACTCTTCAAGGTGAGAATTTGAGCAAGTCCATTATTGCTGCTTGTAATTTAGACCATGTTGATTTGATTATATGGATGACATCCCACGGGAGCCTAAAAAACTGATCCTAGCATCTGAATAAAAATAAAGTTTGACAAAAAAAGTTGCCTTCATTATAAAATCCAAGTGGCGAGGAAGGTTGAACACAATGACTAATGCAATATCTGACCATTCCTCCCTTCTTTTCTTTCTTCTGCTGCAGGTGAAAGTTGTCCCCCTGCTGATGAGGGATGGCAAAGCTGTGACAGTCACCGTTGCATTCATGCTTAAAAAAGGAACAGAATGCTCCCTGCCTGCAAGCCAACAATGGCAAAGGTGTCGTGAAGACCAACCATCGTTGAGTATCAGATTCTACGGCTTTGGCTCAGATGAAGCTGTCTGTATGATAAGGTGAGTTTGTGGTCTTTTATTTTTTGCATCCTGCATTCCATTATCTACTGAGATGATTTGTACCATGAATGTTAAACCTCAAGTGATATGTGGATATGCTGGTTTATCGGCAATGACAGATAACTTAAACAAGGAATTACTATACTAAATCAAATTTTAATCCATGAATGTGTTGTAAATATTTTTCTCCAGGACAAAAGGACAACATGCTGCCACTCTATGACTACTGAAACAGAACAACAAAAAGATGATCAACACTCACTGTGTGCTGCATCGTACCTGGCTATTGGTCCAGCTGAACATCAGGACATTTGGAGAAACCTTCAGGCTCAAACTGCACTTGCTGTACCTGTACTATGGTGACAGTGCTGTTTGAAGTGAAGGCCTGAAAGACATCAGGTACAGTGTTCAGTTCAGTTCGTCCTCATATGAGGTGCCATTAACAATGTCTGACCATGCGTTTCTATCAAGCATTGTAGTACAGTGCAGTACAGTGTTAGTCAAGCATAATATGTTTCATGAATAAGATTCAAAGCAATTTGATTGAAATTGAGTGACATTTTGCATATGATCCTTACAAGTAAACCATTTTTTCTAGTTAGATGTAACGTTACAGTACTTGTATTGAAACGTTTCTACCAGACATTCTAGTGACACTGAAAAAGAGTGATGGATGTTACTGAGTCGACATGTCCGGAAGTAAATCTCCATTTTCATCCAGTACATAGTAGTTGAATCTTGTTGACCATAGAAAACTGTCTGTACTTTTTGCCATGTCGATAAAGCTTCAGTCTCTTCACTAATATTTCTCTCCAGGATAAAAAGACAACATGGCCACTCTTGGACTACAGAAACAGCCCCTGACCATGACTAAAAGATCTACATTCACCGTGTGGTGCATCGACTTGCCCTGGCAGGTCAAGCTGGAGGTCAGATGAAATACAGGTAATCAACGGCAACAGTACTGCAATTTCTTACAACTGTAACTGTAACATTTATAATAGTGACCTTTATTTGTTGTTTACCTATATCTGGGATACTAGTAATGAGGGGATAATATAGCATGGTCTGGAAGTAAATCTCTGTTTTTATCCAGTTGTATTTGTTATATTGTTGACCATAGAATCTGCACTTAATGCCATGTGGATAAAGCTTCTCTTCTCTGGTATTTTTCTCCAGGATGAAAGACAACGTGGCCACTCTTGGACAACAGAAACAGTCTCTGACCATGACAAAAAGATGACAACATTCACCGTGTGGTGCATCGACTTGCCCTGTGGCAGGTCAAGCTGGAGGTCAGGTGAAATACAGGTAATCAACTCAACTGCATTTTCCCACAACTATAGTAACTGTTGTAACAGTGGGGCTCAAGCACCGCTAACCAATCATACCAAACGGCTGTCAGCCTTTTGGCCCGATCGGTTGCGTGCTGGGTTTGTGAGCTGGTAGCCCAGGATCGGTGCGGGTTTGAATCCCGGAAGTCAGGCAGGATATTGTTTCTGTCTGTTTCTACTCCCTTGTTTCACTGGTTCTCATGCCGGCCCTGTGAGTAACAGCTAGAGATGTACCGGTGACACATGGATATCAAACTCGGAGATTCGAGGACGAATCTTGAAAAGAAAAGGGGGAGTAGTGTAACAGTGGGGTTCAAGCGCTGGCAAACTGACCATGCCAACAGCTCTGAGCTTTTGGTGTTGTGGTTTGCACGTTGGGTTTGTGATCTGGCTGCCCGGGTTTGGCGCGGGTTTGATTAATTCCGGGAGTCAGGATATTGTTTCTTCTGCTGCTACTCGCCCCTCTAGCTGTTTCAACTGTACAGTAGTTTGTTGTTTGCTGGCATGGTCACCCAAACCAACAAATTTAGACATGTCACTCGGGGGTTTCGGGTTTTCTCAAAAGAGCTACATGTACACACAGAAAATCATATCATAAAGTGATATTGTCTTTTCAATGTCAGTCACTATGAATGATTATAGCATAATACCTCAAGTGACATTATGGTTTAATAATTAAAACTTCTTAATGACAAACAAGGAAAGGTATATAAATATAATCCTGGACTAATCATAAGTTTTCTACATATTTCTCTCCAGGACAGTCCATGTGGCCTGTGACTCTACTGAAACAGAACAATGAAAAGACATTCACTGTGTGCTGCATCAGCTTACCTTTCTGTTGGTCAAGCTGAAGTGTGGCTGAGTACTGCAATCATGATGGCAGTGCTGATCTAAGCGAAGGCCTGGGAGACATACAGGTACAGTGTTAGTCAAGCAAACTATCAGATAGAGTTTCATGGAGATATGTAAGAATGTAATTGTTACATTTTGTTAGAATTACGTTTATGACCACCAAGGCAACACCAAATTGATTTGTTGGTTATATTAATTCTAGCAAGTGGACATCATGAAAACAGAGGGCTGGGAAGAAAACCCAGGCCTGTCATTTCCTGAAATTGTATGCACAGCACGGAATGTCCCCTGTTTTCATATTGATTTTTCAATGTAGCATTCCAATGCATTTTTTCAAATCCGAGAGCCTGGAGGAATAACCATTTGCCTAAGCTTTCAGTAAAGTAAGTAAGTTTATATTAACTTTCTAATTTTGTCAGCATTTCTTGCTTCTCTTCCTTACTGTATCTTATTATGTCTTTACAGGATCTGGAAGCACTCGATGAAATCCAACTGATGCTGAAGTAGCCAAATTACCACGAAAGAGTGATGCTGCATGGAATATGCTTCGTGGGTCAACCGGACAAGAAAAGAAAGGAAAAAGGAAAATGATCTCGATCCAGATTTAGCTCACTGAAGAGCTTAAGTCTACCACTTGTCGTGACAGAGAGAACAGATGATAGTGTACAGTATTTACAGGTTCATTGTACCAAGGAAATTCCCCTAGCTCTTTTCGACAAGCACAATGAACAGTGGACCACGGCTTAACCTCCTGTCCTAAGGACTGCAACCCTTTCTGGTAACGTGCATGTCGGGTGAGCGACACAGCTGGAAGAAAAAGGGGACGACCTAACCTGACACTTAAGAATGTACCAGAGGAAGAGGTTGGACTAAAGGACTGTAAGCTGCTAGACGCCTTGCTAGATGCCTAAAGCGACATTATTAGTGCCACCTCATATTACAAGGACAAACTGAACTGTGCTCCACTTCACTACGTAGCCCTACTTGCCACATCAAAAGAAGGGGTCTATAAAAGATTAAAGATCTCCCTCAAGCTGACTTGGACTGCAGGTACCAGATTCAGCCCCCCGTGAACATCATGGTCACAGCCCTCACCTTTCTGCACCAGATCATGATACACCTGCTCCACTTAACAAACCCTATGTACATCAACAAAACCTACATCTCTGACAACACTGCAATGCTCTGGAACAGGCGTTTGAAATCATTGACAACATTCGTCCGTGGCACCTTTCTTCTGACCACAGCAGATTGAGGCTGAGTGTAACTCATTGCCATGGCACATAGTGACTGTTCAGGGACACAAGTTGAAGACTTAGGTGCTAACAACCACTTCTATGACATACGTCAACGCCCTTAAGCCCAGCTACTAAAACTGATGCTTGGTGGCCATAGCACAGAAAAGATGGGCTGGGCCAGTACTCTTCCGCTACTTGCACATTCTAGTTCACCCGAATTCTTACACGAACAAAGGCAATATCATGGCAAGACCAATATGAAAGTAAAAGGGAAAAAGTAAAAGTGATATCGATCCAGTTAAGCTCACTAAAGAACTATATATCCATTGGGTAATGACAGAAAAGACAGTCTATGAACATATGTACATTACTTCCAATGTCATTGTTCCGGAGACATTCACAATGATCAGTGGATCGGAGTCCTAAGGACTACAACCCTTTCCATCTATGCATGTCGAATGAGCGACACAGAAAAAAAAGATGGTCTGTCTGCTGCTAAACTTCATTGCCCAAATAAATGTGCCTGCCTGCTGTCGAAGGACATCGCCCAAAAAAAAAGATGGATGCTGCTGCCGGAGGTCATTGCCAAAGAAAAGATCCTGCCCGCTGTCGAAGGTCATTGCATGCCTGCTGTTTGAAGTCATCGCAAAGAATGCCGGAGGTCATTGCCAAAGAAAGATGCCTGCCTGCTGCCGAAGGCCATCGCCCAAAAAAAAAGATGGCTGCTGCTGCTGGAGGTCATTGCCAAAGAAAAGATGCCTGCCCGCTGTCGAAGGTCATTGCCAAAGAAAGATGCCCGCCTGCTGCCGAAGGCCATCGCCAAAAAAAAAAAGATGGCTGCTGCTGTCGGAGGTCATTGCCAAAGAAAAGATGCCTGCCTGCTGCCGAAGGTCATCGCAAAAAAAAGATACCTGTCTGCTTCCAAAAGAATATGCCTGCCTGCTGCCGAACGGCATACCAAAAACAGCTGGCTGCTGCTGCCGGACGTCATTGCCAAGGAAAAGATGGCCGCTGCTGTCAGAGGTAATTGCCAAAGAAAAGATGGCCGCTGCTGTTGGAGGTCATCGCAAAAAAAAAGTTGGCTGCTGCTGCCGGAGGTCATTGCCAAACAAAAGATGGCTGTTGCTGTCGGAGGTCATCGCAAAAAAAAGATACCTGTTTGCTTCCAAAGTTTATTGCCCAAAAGAATATATTGCCTGCCTGATGCTGAAGGCCATCACCAAAAAAAAGATGGCCGCTGCTGTCGGAGGTCATCGCAAAAAACGATACTTGTCTGCTGCCAAAGGTCATTGCCCCAAAGAATATGCCTGCCTGCTGTCGGAGGTCATTGCCAAAAAAAGATGGCTGCCGCTGCCGGAGGTCATTGCCAAAGAAAATATGCCTGCCTGCTACCAAAGGTCATTGCCAAAGAAAGATGCCTGCCTGCTGCCAAAGATTATCGCCAAAAAAAAGATGGCTGCTGCTACCGGAGGTCATTGCCAAGAAAAAATCCCTGCCCGCTGCCAAAGGCCATTGCAAAAAAAAAAAAGATGGCTGCTGCTGCTGGAGAAAAGAAAAGAAAAAGAAAAAGAAAAGAAAAAAAGAAAAAGAAAAGAAAAAGAAAAGAAAAAAGAAAAGAAAAGAAAAAGTAAAGAAAAAGAAAAGAAAAGAAAAGAAAAAGAAAAAAAGAAAAGAAAAGAAAAGAAAAAAAAAAGATGCATGCCTGCTGTTTGAGATCATCGCAAAAGAATGCCGGAGGATATTGCCAAAGCAAGATGCCTGCCTGCTGCCGAAGGCCATCGCCAAAAAAAAGATGGCTGCTGCTGCTGGAGGTCACTGCCAAAGAAAAGATGCCTGCTCGCTGTCGAAGGTCATTGCCAAAGAAAGATGCCTGCCTGCATGTCGAAGGCCATCGCCAAAAAAAAAAAGATGGCTGCTGCTGTCGGAGGTCATTGCCAAAGAAAAGATGCCTGCCCGCTGTCGAAGGTCATTGCCAAAGAAAGATGCCTGCCTGCTGCCGAAGGCCATTGCCAAAAAAAAAAGATGGCTGCTGCTGCCGGAGGTCATTGCTAAAGAAAAGATGCCTGCCTGCTGTTTGAGGTCATCGCAAAAAAATGCCGGAGGTCATTGCCAAAGAAAGATGCCTGCCTGCTGCCGAAGGCCATCGCCAAAAAAAAAAGATGGCTGCTGCTGTCGGAGGTCATCGCAAAAAAAAGATGACTGCTGCTGCTGGAGTTCATAGTGAGGAGAAAAAGTGAAACCCGGCACCAAGGGAGTCGTCTAGCGAAATGTTAAACAAGAGCAATAACAGCATGACAAGCTGGAAAGACATGCAATGTAAAAAAAAAAATGATAATGAAAAAAAAACATGTCCCTTCAAAGCAGCGCATCGAGAATACTTAATCATTAATGTACATCAACTTGAGACCAAGACATAGGAGTCCTGATTCACACTGAGGACAAAGAAAGTCATGCATAATTATAGCAGTTTGAGATATTCAACTTCAAATTGGTTTAACATGAAAGACATCTGAGCTCCATACAAAATTTATTTTTTTTAGTCTTTGGTACTTCTAAGAAAAATCTCTTTAGTACACTTTAGTAGCTGTTAGCTGGTAATGGCCTGAAAAAATCCACAAAAAGGATTACAAAATGTAGATGGAAAAAAGTAAGAAATTCACATGTCGACAGGTCATTGGCAGCTGAAAGCTACCTTAAGTGATTAACAAAGGACAATTTTTTTTCAATCATTATGATTTTATAATACTTAATGAATCATCACAGTGGTCAATCCCATTATTGATAGAGATATTATTAATAGGTGCTAAATGTGCCATATCATCATCATGATCATGGTATTTCAGAGAAAAAGTCCAACAGGGTAACAAATTCTCTACCTCTAGCTTCTCCTTTGTACAGACAAGAGGATTTGAAAGATGCTTTAAAACAGCACGAAATTACACAGGGTGGATACAAGGTCAATGTTGTACCTTTTACATGAAGGTTGAGGGGACAAAAGGGTATCATTATGGGCTATGGACAATGCTTTGTTCTGGAAAAGGATTACAGATATGAGCTGACATGTTTGTTTTTTCAATGGCTTCTTGATTATGGGACTGTTAGATTCAGAGTCTGAGAGCTGTAATTTAAGTACACACAGTGTCACACAACATGCTGTCTTATGGTGAGTAAGAGCAGTAGTTCACTCAGAGGTATGGAGAGAAATAGGTATTTAAATTATCATGGAAAGTATTGAATTTCTTTCTTATGCATATAGTTGATATATGCATCATCAGTAATTGAACTCCTAGAATCGTCCCTGTGGCCAGGCGGTAATGCAACCTCACTGCTTAGCCATCTAGATCCAATAATTCCATGGATCCGTGGGCCTGAGTTCAATCCCAGGATCGGCTCGGCTCGGACATGCTGTAAAAGATTGCATTTCGTCTTTTAGAAGGGATTACTGACAGATTGGGTAACCTACTGACCACAATAATAGTCGCCAAGGTAAATTATATCTGACCAACAGAAACACCTTTTTTACCGTTTGACCATCGCTGTCCTTCCCTACGGCAAGATAGAGCCTGGAGACAGGTCTCTATCTTCATGTCTATACCTAATGTCCCGAAACAAACTGGATATTTTAAGATACTACAACATGTTACGTATAGGTCCAGTGTGATAATTCACAGACTCCCACACTGTTTCTGGTGGCACAGATCCAGCATTTATAATCCCAATTTTTGGCCATTTGCATACTGCCCAGTCATTAACTGTTGTTTAATATTTAGCAGTCTGAGAATGATCAGCACACTCGGCAAGTGATTTTAGAGAGAGAGAGAGAGAGAGTTGCTATCTTTGATCTTCCAGAAGGATCTAAATCCAATTAATGTGAATGCCTCGTAAAATAGATATTTTTTCCTCACTGCAAGTCATGACTGCATGCTAGATTTTCTTGTGTCATCGATTATATTATCTCATTTCATTTCATTTTCATTTATTTATTTACCCAGGTGTGCTCACTCAGCTTTGTTCAGATTAGGTTGGATCTTGTGGAAGACCTCTGTGCAACATGGGGGGTGGGGGTCTGCCTAAACACCTCAAATGTCCTCAAGGGCTCTAATTTGCAGTGCACATGGGTCAACGACCTTGCTTGGCGCTCCGGATACATTTTTTTACGCATTAATTTTATAAATAAAAAACACAGCAATTAAGTCCTAACTATTTACCCGTTTTTTTGGAGTTAGTCAGCTTGTTACGCTAAACAATTTACCGGTATGTTAAATTCAGGAAGTAATCATAATTTTTGTCTTGGTATACATTTCAATAATTGTTTATTTCGGTAAATTCCAAAATGCAAATAGTACGCAAATTTGGCTACCTCACTACAACTTACGGGGATGAAATACTGTTTTCCTTTACAAATTACGGGAAATTTATAGAACAAGGGGATTAAACATTTAATCCAGCAACATAAGCGCAGCAGAGCCATAGGGTAAGACTTAGAGTTAGACTTGTTGTCTAGTTGGTTGCGCTTGAATCCTAATGTTTGTTAACCTCCCTGATTAAAATAGGCTTGCCTGGACACATTTGAGTATTAGGCTCCCAAAGAGAACCTTGAGACAGTCACTGTCACCGTGGAGAACCAATTGCAATATTTTGTAAAAGTCGCCTCTGTGAAAATGAAAGCGTCTGAAATTGTTCCGATGCCATCTAGGAGTGTCTAAGCCCGTTCCAAACCAATAATTCTAGACCCATCACATGCCGACAAAAATGGCCATGGACACATTGTGAGCTTCCAAGCCATCAGTTTTTTTTTTTATGTTGGATGGATTCTGGAACATCTGATTTTGACAATTGATATGGTATTGATTTTTGAGTGGTAGATTCAGCTCTTGGGGCAGAAAGTATTCAGTGGTGTCAGTTTGGGTGATGAAGCAGCTTTTCTTTTAACTTTAACTTTTAACTAGGAGGTTTTGTTTTAGATTTTGGAAGAGAGCAACTCAAGTTGGACAGATCTTGGGTATGTGTGTGAACAGTGACTGTCGTGTGTGTGTGTGTGCGTGTGTGTGTGCATCAAAACCAGTGCCTAATTTGCTTACATGAATGTCAGATGGGTTTAGCCACCAAAGCAATTAATAACATTATTCAATAAGGAAGCTTTGCATGAATTGAATCCAGAAAGGCAGGATGTTTGGAGACAAAGTTTCCTTTTTGACTCAGAAGCTATGAATTGCAGTTTGTAGTGTAAAGATTATGATGGTATTAGGTCATTGGCAAGTTTCCTCATGATATAAGGTAAAATATATATCTAAAATTTGTCTTTACCGCCATTAATATACTTATTATGCATCAGATCTGCTCCGTATCATTGACAAAAGGTACCGTGGATGCTACCTGTAAAGGTCTTACTGTTTTCAAAATCATATCCAGTTGCTTGAGTGACAGTTTATTACTATTTGGCAAATCTTATTAACACTATTTGTTTCCCACATTCAAATCCTTCAACAAGAAAGGGATTGAGTTCACAATGGCCTACGTAGTGATGTACAGATTTGTTCTTACCATCGATCCTATATCAGTAAAAGTTAACTGAAAGAACTAAAAGGGCGAGTTGCAACAGAAAGAAACAATTTTCTTGACTCACGGGATTCAAACTGCGCCAAACCTGGGCAACAAGATCACAAAACCAATGCGCAAACCACAATGCCAAAAGCTCAGAGCTGTTGGCATAGACAGTTTGGCAGTGCTTGAACGCCATTGTTAAAAGAGTCTCTCTTTTCTTTTCAAGATTCGTCTTCAAATCTCAGAGTTCTATATCCCTGTGTGGCACATCTCTTGCCTGTCACTCACCAGCATGGAAACCAATGTAAGAAAGGAGTAAGAAACAGAGACAAAATCCCGACTCTCGGGATTCAAACCCTTGTCAAACCCAGGCTCTCAGATCACAGACCCTGCAATGCAAACCACTACACTAAATGGCTGACAGCCATTTGGCAGTGCTTGACCCGACCCGAAGCCCTGATGCACAGATGGATTCTTCAGCACTGAACCTCTATCAGTAAAAGTCTACAGTGTCCTGACAACACCCCTGAAGGACAGAACCTCGCCATAAAACCTCCTTCAGGAAAGTCGTTTAAACTGAAACTTATTACATTTTGTACAGATTGACATTTAAGTTCTGACAAAGTCCATGGTGGACAGTATCCTATATAGTTTTGCCTGCAAATGGGTTGCCTAAATTCAATTAAGTTTCACTCAGGGTGGAATTGAGGATGGGAAGATTTTCAGCGATGGTGAGGGTTCAAACTTGATCAAGTAGAGACTCAGTGAGAGCATCTCAATGAATTCAATTATGAATTCATTTAGAATGTCTTGCACTTTATGTGCTCAGCCAGTGTGGGCACAGAAACACAATGTACAACAAGATTTCAGAAAACAGAAATCTCAAAAAGAATTTGAAAGTAAAATGTTGGTGGTGGTTAATACAGTTTGCAATTATTTAAGGGACATTCAGCATTGAACCTAGTATTGTAATTTAAGCTAAGCCAGTAACAAATTGGTCTAACAAAGTCAATGGAAGACAGAATTTTCAACTTTTGCCTGAGAATCTTTTGCCCACAAAAGTTTCACCTCCAACCAGCCCACAAGCTTCATCTGAAAATTATTCCTCCACAAAACTTTTGCTCAGGGTCTTGAATTCAATGATCAAGCAATGACATTGTCGCAGTGGTGGTCTAAAACAGTGTAAATTGTGAAATATTCAGATGGCGGTCCTGTGTAAACTTTGCAATTAAGGGGCTGCAATGCCTTACCCCACCCGCCATGGATGACAGATGATGATAATAAAGGGGCTTTCTGCGGTACAACTGTAGAACTACGTTATTACAAGCAAAGTGGTACAAATATAGAAGATTATAAAACCAAGATTTCACAAAACAGAAATCTCGAAACAAAAGTGAAATATTGGTGGTGGTTAATATACGAAGTCCATGATGGACAGAATATTCTAGTTGTGCCTGCAAATCATCTCCCTACAGGTGTTCAACCTTCAACTTTTGCCCACATAATCTTCATGTAAAACTAATTCTACAAAGGTTTTGCACAGAATGTTGAATTGACTGATCAACTTCATCAAGCAATGACAGTCTGTGGTGGTCTAAACAAGAAAGCTTCTGAAAAAAGCTGGCCGGTGCGTATTTTGGAAAAAGCCTGGATGTTAAACAAAATCACACGGAAAAAGAGTTTTTAAACATCGAATTACTGATTGGTCTTTCTTCAATCAAAAAACATTACATGAGATTTGTCCAACAAAGAAAAAAAATTGTAGCAAGTGGGGTTCGAACCCATGATCCACGGCTGCAGAAGCAAACTGCTATATAAAGTACCGTGCTTTGGACCGCTCGGCCGAGCTGACTCAATTACACAATCAGACGTATATAAAGGCTATTAAAAGGGTTTGGTTAAATTGACCGATCCATGCATCCATCCATGCATCCAAACGGACGGTTGAACGAACGGCTTCTGTCGATTAAAAAAAATATATCAGGAGCTGTGAATCGTGAAATGTTGGTGGTGGTGTTATGTTAAACTTTCAGACAAATGTTTCATCTTCAACTTTTTCACACAAGCTTCATATGAAAACAATCTCCCCACAAAAGTTTTGATCAGGGATCGAGCAATGCCACTGACAGAGGTGGTCTCAACAAGACAGTTATACGGTACTGATCAGTACTGTAAATTGTGAAATATGATTATGGTGGTGGTTTTATGTTTCTGCTCTTAAGGGACTTTCAGCAGTTACTCCAACTAAACTACAAGCAAAGTGATACTAATAATCATTAAACCAAGACTTCAAAAACAGAAATCTAAAAAAGAAAGTGATAAAAAGTACTTAAATTGTTGAATATTGGCAGTTGTTTTATGTTTACAATTAAGGGGCATTCAGCACTGAACCTTAGTCATCTAAGTCAGCAGCAAAGTCGTATGATTAAATTTCTAGATTTATGCCTACAGCAGTTTCACCTTCAACTTTTGCCCACAAACTTCATCTAAAAACGATTTTCCTGCAAAAAGTTAAAGTTGCTCAGCGTGTTGAATTGAATGATCAAGCAATGACAATGAGCACTGGTCTCAAAAAGACTCATATGGTACAGTAACTGTAAATCGTGAAATGTTGGTGGTGGTTTCTGTTAAATTTGCAATTAAGGGTCTTTCAGCAGTATGACTCACCTACAAGCAAAGTGGTACTTTAAAACATATTCAGAAGTTCTAACAAAGTCCATGTAGGACAGAATCTTCTAGTTTTGCCTGCAGAGCTTTTGCCTCGTAGACAAAAGTTTAAACTTTTTCACACAAGCTTCATATGAAAATGATCTCCCTACAAATTTTAGCTCAGGGAGTAAGAAAATTGCCACTGACATAGGTGGTCTCAAAAAGACAGTAACTGTTATACAGTATTATTGGTGGTGGTTTATGTTCTGAACTTTGCAATTAAGGGGCAGCTTCAGCAGTTATAATGACTGTGAAGCACCAAGCAAAGTGGTGCTAAATATAGAAGTTCTAACAAAGTCCATGTAGGACAGAGTCTTCTAGTTTTGCCTGCAAATCTTTTGCCTAGTAGACAAAAGTTTCACCTTCAACTTTTTCACACAAGCTTCATATGAAAACAATCTCCTACAAAAGTTTTGCTCAGGGTGTTCAATTGAATGATCAAGCAATACCACTGACAGAGCTGGTTTAGAAAATACAGTTACATGATTGTATACGGTAACTGTAAATTGTGAAATATTGGCACATGGTGGTTTTATGTTTGCAAGGGGCTTTCAGCAGTACAACTGTAAAACTAAGCCACAAGCAGGTAATATAGATTCTGAAGTTCTATTAAACAAAGTCCATGAAGGACAGAATATTCTAGTTGTGCCCGAATTATTTGCCTACAGATGTTTCAACTTCAACTTTTGCCCACATAATCTAAAACAATCATCTACAAATTAAAGTTTTGATGAATTGAATGAGCAAGTTGAACTTCATCAAGCAATGACAGTCGCGGTGGTCTAAAAAGTGATGTGGAACTGTACATTGTGAAATATTGGTGGTGGTTTAATGTTTGAAACTGTGAAACTAAGCTACAAGCAAAGTGATACTAGTATTATAATAAGTAAACCAAGACTTCACAAAACAGAATTCTCAAAAGGAAAGTGGTAAAAACTACTTAAATTGTGAAATGTTGGTGGTTGTTTCATGTTTAAGTTGCTCAGGGTGTTGAATTGAATGATCAAGCAATGACACTAAGCACTGCAGCTGGTCTCAAAAGTGGGATATGGTACTGCATGTAAATTGTGAAATATTGGTGGTGGTTTATGTTAACTTTGCAATAATGGGCTTTCAGAAGTATGACTGCATGTGTGAACCTAGCCTACAAGCAAAGTGGTACTAATTATAAATATAGAAGTTCACAAAGTCCATGTAGGACAAAATATTCTAAGTTGTGCAAGCAAATGTTTTGCCTCAAGTAGACAAAAGTTTCACCTTCAACTTTTTTTAACAAGCTTCATATGAAAATGATCTCCCTACAAACGTTTTGCTCAGGGTCTTCAATTAAATGATCAAGCAATGCCACTGACAAAGGTGGAGACTTAAATAGTCATTTATACGGTACTGTAAATCGTGAAATATTGGCGCAAGGTGGTTT
The DNA here is from genome assembly GCA_019207045.1 of Branchiostoma floridae x Branchiostoma belcheri. Lineage (NCBI taxonomy): Eukaryota > Metazoa > Chordata > Leptocardii > Amphioxiformes > Branchiostomatidae > Branchiostoma > Branchiostoma floridae x Branchiostoma belcheri. The sequence goes on along the minus strand of CM033025.1, from coordinate 6,153,776 downwards.
TATGTCTGCAAGTAAGGGGCTTTCAGCAGTACAACTGAAACTAAGCTACAAGCAAAGTGAATATATTCTGAAGTTCTAACAAAGTCCATGAAGGACAGAATATTCCAGTTGTGCCTGCAAATTAGTTGCCAACAGATGTTTTACCTTCAACTTTTGCCAACAAGTTTCAATCTGAAAACAATCGTCTTATAAAAGTTTTGCTTTTGACAAGGAGCTGTCGAACGATCAAGCAATGACACCGAAAAAGACAGTGAGACAGTACTGTAATTCGTGAGATATTGGTGGTGGTTTTATAAAATTTGTTAAAATTTGCGATCAAGGGGCTTTCAGCAATACAGTTACTGTGAAACTATGTTCCACTCAGGATGTCCAATTGAATTCAAGCACTGCAGTGTTCTCATCAAGATTTTTTCACAGCATAGGGAGCATAAGGATGCCTCAGAAATATGAATAAGTAGAAATGATAATAATATGCTTGCAGCCACTGATTTTGATGTTTACTACATCAGGGTGCTGAAGTGCCATCCATTCGATTCATTTAACCTTTTTCCTACTGAAGTTGCCTTTTGGCTCCTACTTTGTATTGGTTACAACTATAGGTAACAGGAAGAAGATTACATGTGGCAAAGCCACGTGGCATAAGCATTTCTGTTGGTCTGAGGAAGCATCCTCCCCCTGAAATATTTTAAATATTGTACATGCTGAGATACGCTGTTCCATGCATTTCCAGAGCCAAATATAAAGAAATGAAGCCAAGATTTTTCATCTTCTTTATGCAACAACAGAATAGCCCCCTACGCTGGTTGAAACATAGCGTAGGGGCCCAAATCACAGTGAATGGAGATACAAACCACAGCGTAACGGTCCACTATGCTCAAGTGCACTGAGAACCCTGAGGTGATCTCAAGATTACACCAATCAGACACCACACCAATCTTTGGCCAGAATCAGAGTTTCATGGGCAAAACCCATTGGAAAACTCTGATGGGCAGAGAGAGACCCTTGCCGCAGAGAGATTTACAGAGGCAGGGGTAGGGAGAGGAGGGTGGGTGAGGGGAGATGGTGGTTCACCCTCTGGTTTTGTTTGGCCGAGAGACTCCCTACGATTTCACCCGGCAGTGTAAAGTACCTTAGGACCGATAAGGAAGCCAGCCTCTCTGGGGTGCAATCCCATGCAATTCCGCCAGAGGGCACAATCCCACTCAAATGACAGTGATACACCTGGTGCTGTAAATCAAGAAAAGTTGGTAGTGGTTTTATGTTTGCAGTTAAGGGGCTTTCAGCATCCAGCATTATATTCAGTAATCCTAGTGCGCACATTCATATTGAAACTATGTCAACTGATTGTGGGACAGGCAGCAAGTTTTTTTGACCAGTGACAGATCAGGAAATGTGTCCGGTTTCCTTTTTTTGTCTTCTCGTGTGTTTACCATGATCATTGTGTGCATTGAGTCCTATGTGAGGACCAGGGCTGTCCAAGGTGCTGAAGTTGAAGTGCCTGTTTGAATGTTGAAAGTTTCTGACAAAAATGTTTCATACAAAAATGATGGTGTGTGAAGAGCTGAATTGTAGGGGGCTCAGGAGTGGCTGCCATTCAGCCATAACTCAGGTGACCTCAATACAACAGTAATTGCCCCAGTTGTGGCCATATTACTGTAGGTTTAAAACCCCTCACATCGTTAAGTGGGGTGCAAATACTAGTAGTATTTCCCAAGGGCACAAGATCGGTGGCATATCAAAGGATTCGAATCCAGAGCTCCTGGCTTATAAGTCAACACCATGCCATTATGCCACATGACCCCACTTTAGGTATATAAGTAATAATGCAGAGATTTCATACGTTATAATGAATGTATACAAAGGTACAGTGTATGTACTTACAAACAATCCTTCAATCAGTCCTCTGATCCGTCTCAAGTTGAAATGACCCAAAACTTAATCATGTGACCTGGATGGAAGTGTGATGTCAGCAAGGGGTCAATGGTACCTGGCAATCAGTATCGGCCCCCGTCTCGGTCGAGGTATGGTGGATTCAGCACAGAGTGTGGTCTTGAATTTGCTGAAATGAAGAGCAAAAATTGTAATCATCTACTCTCTCACACTGTCTACTGGATAGAATGAGACGGAGAAAGAAGTTTCAATGGTGTTCTCAAAACGGTAAAACATTGAAGCTATAGTTTTTGAGCAAATATCACAATCTGATGAACACAGCCTTTACTCAGCGCAGCTGACCTCCCCCCCATGGGGGGGCTTCTGATTTGATTCATGTGAGGTCGGAGTTTGAGGCCGCTAATTGACAAATTTGATCTGCGCTCGCATGCTTAAGATAATTAAGAAATACACATTTGAAATCAATCTGTATCAGACTTTACATACCATTACATACACAAGACATTTTAAGCCAACCAATTGTGTGACATTTGGAAAATGTTGCATTTTGGATGTCCCCCTGGCTTGAAAAATGCGACATGTTGACTGTGCAGAAGTGTGCTCTGCCGTGAGAATGTCCCATGATTTTGCATTGCCCTCATGCACCTGCGGTGTTAATGGACACTCCATTAACAGTGCACCTTGTTTAGACTTGTTTCACATCACATGTTAGAAGCACCTTGGTACAGATGCAGCCGGGAAATCTTTTTGCACAGTGCAGCTGCTTTGTGGTAAAACGCGCCAAAGGTCACCTGCATTCATTTTTGCTTTTCAAAAACACAGTATCCGTTCTGGCATATACTTTGTATAAGGGGTGCATACAATTTTGGTCTTTTGCGTGCATGTGTTGAATTACTTGACATCAAAACACCTAGAATTGGAAACCATTATCTCTACCCTGTTGTGAGTCGACACTTTTCAAGCCGGTCACCTGTCCCAAATGGCCACTTTTAACCTGGTACCTTGGTCGACTGTCTTGGACAGGTTTCACTGTATTTTGTATAAACATTTCGGTATCAATTATACCTTCTCTCAAGGGCATATTACTGTGGTGTGCTAGGGAATTGAATCAAGAACCTTTCACTTTCAGACCAATGACCCTAACAACCACACCAACTTGCCACACCAGATTAAAAGCAGTTGTTGTAAATTTTATCTGCAATATAGAAGAAGCTTGATGTTCCAGTCCTACTACATTACAGCCAGATAAATCTTACATTATGTACAATGTAAATTTACTACAGGTCTCAAATCCTTTCGGCAACAACAAAATACTTGCCTTGACTCAGCTTTAACATGACATTCTCACTCAGTGAATTTATGGTAGCCTGACACTCCTGGTCTTGTTTTTTCCCCTGCAATCTGAGTAGCTCATGATGAATCTAATCATAAGCTCCATGAAATTTGAGCTAAACATGGTGAATAATAATATATATAAGTGAGTGATCTCGGACCAGTTTAGCTCCAATTAAATCAGCTGAGCTACGTTTCCACTGCTTGTAACACTTTGCTGGGGAAGGGGAGTTCCTGGGTTGTCATTGGCATTATTAATATTATTGCACATTAAAAGTGAGCAGACCATAGCTTAATGCATCCTAAGGGCTCCGACCTTTTATGGCAGTGGGCATGTCATAATTTACACAGCCAGGATTCAAACTGATTTTGTTTTATGCTAAACATTCTATATATAGATACAGATACAGAAGCTGGTGTGTTGCGCCGAAGGGCGGTTATACCGGCTATATAGATACAGATACAGAAGCTGGTGTGTTGCGCCGAAGGGCCGTTATACCGGCTATATAGATACAGATACAGAAGCTGGTGTGTTGCACGGAAGGAAGGTTATACCGGCTATATAGATACAGATATAGAAGCTGGGGTGTTGCGCCGAAGGGCGGTTATACCGGCTATATTGATACAGATACAGAAGCTGGTGTGTTGCGTCAAAGGGCGGTTATTCCAGCTATATAGATACAGATACAGAAGCTGGTGTGTTGTGACGAAGGGCGGTTATACTGACTATAAAGGTACAGATACAGAAGCAGGTGTGTTGCGTCGAAGGGCGGTTATAGGGGCTACAAAGATAGAGATATACATTGTAGAAGCTGGTGTGTTGCACCAAAAGGTTGTTATACTGGCTACATATAGATACAGATACAGAAGCTGGTGTGTTACACTGAAGGGCGGTTATACCGGCTATATAGATACAGATACAGAAGCTGGTGTGTTGCGCCAAAGGGCGGTTATACCAGCTATATAGATACAGATACAGAAGCTGGTGTGTTGCGCCAAAGGGCGGTTATACCGGCTATATAGATACAGATACAGAAGCTGGTGTGTTGCGCCAAAGGGCGGTTATACCGGCTATATAGATACAGATACAAAAGCTGGTGTGTTGCACCAAAGGGCGGTTATACTGACTATATAGATACAGATACAGAAGCTGGTGTGTTGCGGCAAAGGGCCGTTATACCAGCTATATTGTGTTGTGACGAAGGGCGGTTATACTGACTATATAGGTACAGATACAGAAGCAGGTGAGTTGCGTCGAAGGGCGGTTATAGGGGCTACAAAGATAGAGATATAGAAGCTGGTGTGTTGCACCAAAAGGTTGTTATACTGGCTACATAGATACAGATACAGAAGCTGGTGTGTTACACTGAAGGGCGGTTATACAGGCTATATTGGTACAGATACAGAAGCTGATGTGTTACACTGAAGGGCGGTTATACAGGCTATATTGATACAGATACAGAAGCCGGTGTGTTGCACCAGAAAGAATGGAAGCTGTAAACATGTACTCCATGTTTCAAGCTATTTGATTGGCTTAAAGTCTCACTTTCTCGGTTTTACGTCAGACGTGAACCTATCAACGCACAGAACACAATCGGCATCGAGTTTATAATAGCCAATCAGAACTCAGAAAAAATGGAAGCTGCAAACATATACTCCGCATTTCCAGCTTTTTAATTGGAATAAAGTCGCGGACTGTCTCGGGTGTACGCAGAGGTGAACCAATCAACGCACAGAACACAAAATGGCATTCGGCATGCAGTTTGATAATACTATAGCAGCTGAGGTGACCAAACAGGCGCTCAAGGAAGAAGTTGCCCGCCATGGAATGAACGAGATTGATAAATTTTCTTCAGAAAATTGGGAATCTTGCAAATTCAACGGTGAAAGGACGTGTTCAAGCTACGCAATACATTTGGATACCTGTTAAAACGTGCACCTGTAACGTGTTGTAGCACTGGCTCAGTGGTATTATTCACGCGTGGTAAACCAACGCTACGGGATCAAATCCGTGGATAGATAATATTTTTTCATTTTTTTTTGCTGCATTTTCGCGAAAATGTTGCCTTTCTTGATGCTTCTTTTCTTGCGATTTTTGCTTCGCCCAGATTCTGCATTTTTTTCAAAAATGTTGCCTTTCTAGTTGTTGTTGTTATTATTGCTATTGTTATTATTACTACTATTACTATTATTATTATTATTATTATTATTACTATTACTATTATTATTATTATTACTATTATTATTATGATTATTATTGTTGTTGTTGTTGTTGTTATTATCATTGTCATTATCATTATCATTATTATTATTATTATATTACCGTTATACCAGCTATATACATTTTAGATACAGACACAGAAGCTGGTGTGTTACAACAAAGGGCGGTTATACCAGCTATATAGATACGAGGGGCGTGCAATAAGTAATGGTCCTGACCCACTTTCAGTTGTCTGATCTAAATGAAATTTTGTATGTGTAATAATTCATATCTCTATGGGTTATGTTGCAAAAGACAGCTCTGAACTAATTGTGGTTTCTGATTTACTGGTGTTTGAACTTAGTCAGGTGCGAAATGGACCAGGCGTGAAATGGAACCAGTTGAGTGTCGCGCAGTGATCCGGTTTTTGTATTTGAAAGGACGCACACCAAAGAAGACTTTTGATGAAATAAATGAAACTTATGGTGATGATGCCCCATCATATGACCTTGTAAAACGCTGGCATCCTGAATTCAAACGTGGCTGGAAGTCTGTGGAAACAGCTCCCAGACCTGGTCGTCCCTCTTGTGCCATTGATGAGGCATCAGTTGGAGGACCAACCTGGGGTGTCCTACAAAATCGGTGTCCAGAGCTGCATCAAACGATGGGAGAAATGCATAACTCTGGGTGATTCCTAATTGAAGAGAAAGACTAATAACTGTGCCAAGTTTCATTAATCTCCTGCTATGGGAAATGGGTCAGGACCATTACTAATTGCACGCCCCTCGTACAGATACAGAAGCTGGTGTATTGCGCGGAAGGGGGGTTATACCAGCTATATTGATACAGATACAAAAGCTGGTGTGTTCCGTCAAAGGGCGGTTATACCGGCTATATAGATACAGATACAGAAGCTGGTGTGTTACACTGAAGGGCAGTTATACAGGCTATATTGATACAGATACAGAAGCTGGTGCGTTGCACAGAAGGGCTGTTATTCCGGCTATGTACTATTATTAGATACAGATACAGAAGCTGGTGTGTTACACTAAAGGGCAGTAATACTGGCTATGTACAGAAACTGGCTATATACAGAAGCTGGTGTGTTGCGCCGAAGGGCAGTTATACCGGCTATGTAGATACAGATACAGAAGCTGGGGTGTTGCGGCGAAGAGCGGTTATACCGGCTATATAGATACAGATACAGAAGCTGGTGTGTTGCACGGAAGGAACGTTATACCGGCTACATAGATACAGATACAGAAGCTGGTGTGTTACACCAAAGGGCGGTTATACTGGCTATATAGATACAGATACAGAAGCTGGTGTGTTGCGCCGAAGGTTGGTTATACAGGCTATATAGATACAGAAGCTGGTGTGTTGCACGGAAGGAAGGTTATACCGGCTACATAGATACAGATACAGAAGCTGGTGTGTTACACCAAAGGGCGGTTATACTGGCTATATAGATACAGATACAGAAGCTGGTGTGTTGCACGGAAGGAAGGTTATACCGGCTACATAGATACAGATACAGAAGCTGGTGTGTTACACCAAAGGGCGGTTATACTGGCTATATAGATACAGATACAGAAGCTGGTGTGTTGCGCCGAAGGTTGGTTATACAGGCTATATAGATACAGAAGCCGGTGTGTTGCACGGTAGGAAGGTTATACCGGCTACATAGATACAGATACAGAAGCTGGTGTGTTACACCAAAGGGCGGTTATACTGGCTATATAGATACAGATACAGAAGCTGGTGTGTTGCGCCGAAGGTTGGTTATACAGGCTATATAGATACAGAAGCTGGTGTGTTGCGCCAAAGGGCGGTTATACCGGCTATATAGATACAGATACAGAACCTGTTGTGTTGCGCCGAAAGGCGGTTATACTGGCTATATAGATACAGATACAGAAGCTGGTGTGTTGCGCCTAAGGGCGGTTATACCGGCTATATAGATACAGATACAGAAGCTGGTGTGTTGCGCCAAATGGCGGTTATACTGGCTATATAGATACAGAAGCTGGTGTGTTGCGCCGAAAGGCGGTTATACTGGCTATATAGATACAGATACAGAAGTAAGGGCGGTTATACTGGCTATATAGATACAGATACAGAAGCTGGTGTGTTGCGCCAAGTGCGGGTATACCGGCTATATAGATACAGATACAAAAGCTAATGCATTACGCCAAAGGGCGGTTTATATACCGGCTATATAGATACAAATGCAGAAGCTGGTGTGTTGCGCCAAAGGGGGGTTATACAGATACAGACTTCATTAGCACTTCTAGTCACCATCTGGAAAAGATACATGAGGAAGCCTTGAAGGTTTCACATACAGTTATTGTTGTTGTTGTTGCTATTATTATTATTATTATTGTTGTTGTTGTTGTTATTTTCATTATAATTTTTTATTACTTTTATTTCTATTTTTATTATTATTATTTTCATTTTTATTACAGTAACTATTATTATTATTACTACTATTATTCCTATTATTATTACTATCATTATTATTATTATTACTATTACTATTATTACTATTGTTATTACTATCATTATTATTACTATAATTACTATTATTGTTATTATTATTATTATTGTTACTACTACTATTACTACTAGTACTATTATTATTATCATTATCATTATTGCTGTTATTATTGTTATTATTATTATTATTATTATAATTGTTATTATTGTTACTGTTATTATTGTTATTGTTGTTATCGTTATTATAACTACTATTATTATGACTATTATTATTATTATTATCATTATCGTTAGGTTGTCGTTGTTGTTGTTGTTATTGTTGTTGTTGTTATTATCATTATCATTATCATTATTATTAAGATACAGATAGACAGGACTGAACAGGAGGGGCTTAGCAGGGGTTTTATTCTATTTGAGTCATGGGAGCAACCCCGGCCTAAATGTGCAACTGCACAGTAGAAGCCTGAGTTGATTGCACAATGGATATTAAAACTGCACACTTCTGCTAATTGCACGGAATCCCAAAGTCCCATTGTGGTGCAGTCCAGCGGGATAACTTTGCTTAGTTACCTCCATTAAATGTCATGGAGGTTATATTTATTACCTCCATGAAAAAATGGAGGTATAGTTTTGAGTGTGTCTGTGTGTGTGTGTTTGTGTGTCTGTGTGTCCGCATATTTGTGGTCATCATAACTTGAGAACCTCTTGATGGACTACGATGATATTTCGTATGTAGGTAGGGGTTGGGAAGACGAAGGTCAAGGTCAATTTTCGGCCCCCTGGTGTGTGATCTTGGTACTGCAGCGAAACTTCCGGTTTTGCTATCTCGGTGTTCTGAACATGCTATGGTTAAGATTTTTAAGTATTAGATAGCTCTTGTGCTCAGGAAAAAATGATGTAAGTTTGGGCCCCCTAGCGTCTAGTTTTGGGATAGCAGGGGCACTTTTGTCAAAAACTTCTGACGCGGATAACTCAAGAAGGGAACAACGGATTGTCACGATTTTTGGTATGTAGGTACCTTAGACAATGCTGTACAAGATAAGATACTAATTATGCAAAATAGTAGTACATTTGCATAATTAATGAGAATATTGTATCATAGCAGTTTTTTCAATTTATCTCTTGTCCCGGACGTGATATGGTCGTGACATTTGGGTGGCAGATAGCTTCTAGCATCATGACAAAGTGGAGCAAGTTTCAGCCCCCTAACATTTAATTGTGGAACTGCAGGTGCGTTTTTGTCAAGACACTCCAAAGAGGATAACTGCAGAAAGGAACGATGGATTGCCTGCATTTTAGGTATGCAGGTAGCTTGGGCAAATATGTTCATAATGATATGCATTTTATGCAAATGAGGACTTAATTTGCATAATTAATGAGGAAATTGTATAATTCCATTGTTTGCAATAACTGGACTTTGATAAATGTAACACTTGTTGATAATAATCGGTGGAATATATGCACATATCAAATATGCAAATGAGGAACTTATTTGCATAATTTATGCAAAAATTGCAAAACAAATTAATGATTAATGATCTGAATTGGGAATTTTAATTGTGACATGTGTACTGTACGTTATTCAATGATGAACAACACCATGCGTAAATCATGTTAATGTTAAGTCATTTGCATGAAATTAACAAAAGCTCTAAATATTCATGGAGGTATGAGGTCGCCGAACTCTAGTTGCACTATTTCGATAATTGCACATTCAAACAGAATCAGATTGGGGGCAGTCCATATTGTGTCCCCAATTACACCTGGACATTCTCACCTGTAGTTATTTACAACAGTGGAAGACATGTCACTTGTAGCAGAGGAACCAGACCAGCACAGAGGGAAAGCAAGCAGATGAGCTTGGCAGGTTACATGTATGTGGGGTTAGAGGGGGGCAATTATCCTTTGCCACCAGCCAAATCGTTTGCACATTAAAACATCTTGCCATGTGACCTGCAGGGCGTTGCTACAGACTTTTTGCCCAAAAGTTACCATTTGAACACTTTTTTTGGATTTGATTTTGAGTTCCCAATAGGGTGATGTTACAATGCAAACATGACTTGTGCTCTGTTTTGCATCATTTGATTCTTTTCCAGTTGTTTCAACAGCAAACTCTTTCACTGTGATGAAAATTCTCATGAAAGTTTAGCTCAAGGAGAAATCTTCCACCGGTCGTGATAGAAAAGACAGATGCCATGGACATATACATTTTGTAGAATACAACACGCCGAAGGGTGGAGGGCGATCCCTTGGGACCAAGGGTGATGCGGATTACACCATGTTGTATTTTATTCATGTCATACCCACCTGAGAAAACACATATTTGGATGCGAAATGCGCCATAAGTTGAGAAAATTTGGTGCCCTTGAACAAACATTGTTACAACAGCAATGTTCTAACGTCCGAAGCAGGTATTTAAATTTTCGACCATGCCGATCTTGCATGTGTAGTGTATGTTTGAATTATGCAATGGAAACCTTTGTGATACAACTTCTTGACCGTGTGATAAAAAGCCACACAGGCTTCGAACACCTTCATCAAACGTTATCGCAGTATGACATAAAATATAATTTATAGGTTCATTACAACTTTGGGAAACCTTATCCACAATCAAAATGAACAGTGGACTACAGGTCAACATCTTATAGACTGCAACCATTCTCAATAGTGTAAGTGTCTGTATGTAGCAACCACAAATGTGACGAGACAAGACTACAGAAATGACTGAATGGATCTATTCTGAATTGCAACATGAATAAGGGTTCTATCCAGGGTTGTAGCCAGCCAGAAATCATTTTCCGTCCCCTCAATTTTGAATGGCTTTGGTGTAGCATTCCATGTATATCTATAGGTACTTTTAAGACAAGTGTTTTATGGGGAGTTCTCAGTGTGAAAGTCATTCAACCCAGAGGTGACCATGTCAGTGGAAGCGATTCAGCACCAAGGACAGGTACCAGGTACAGTTTCTGTTGTTCAGTTCTAATGACTAGAAGTTAAATTTGTAGTGCAGTGTGGCTTGAATTCTGAAAATTCTAGGCTCCAGCAGATTACAGCACGCAATGGACTTAGACACTGTGTCAACCTGCTCAGCTTGCTGAGTGCAGACCTGGAGCACAGAGTCTGGCCCTCCTACAACAGTAAAGAAACTCCAAGAGCTAACTTAAAGGGAGTTTGCAGGATGCAGAGCACAGTTCTAGTGGAGAAAGATGAAGAAAGACTGAATGCCGCTGCAGGATGTTTCAAAGACTGTAGAATGATGCAGAACACAGTGAATGATGATGATGATGATCGATGTGACAAAAGGGGTTACAAATTGTAGGACAAGATGAAGTAACTACTGGCAAAGGTGTTCCAAAAATTCATCTGTTCATCTGATGTACACCGGTGAGTGAAATGTGGAAATTTGTGTGGGGTTTGTCATAGATTTATTCATCTATTTATTTGTATGTTTATTCATTCATCTGTTATTCGTTTATTCGACGGTTTATTTATTCATATATATTTTGTTAACCAAAGTCCTTTTCAGGACTACATATTTAAGATCGACAGAGGGTTGTGAGTATTTTTCACCTGAAATCTGTCTCTGTCACATATAAGCCATACTTTGTACTCTGTACAATTGTCGTGCAATAAAGTTATTATTATAAGCGAGGCTCGGGCGATTGCCGCAGAATCGTCGTCCGATCAATTTTCACCAAATGTGACGGGTATTACACAATCTTTGCTGTCAGGACCTCAGACTGGGTCCCCCTACCCAGAGAGCTTAACAACAATCATGTGACTGTTTGCCTCTAAGCCAGAAGAACTGTTTTAAAAGACAAGAAGTACCAAGCTCAGACTCCTTTAGTTTTTGTTCTGACTGTGCCCCCTACACAGAGAGCTTGTGACCATTGATGAGCCAGAGACTGATTCAAAAGATAGGATTATACCAAGAGGAACTTATGTCTCTTTATCACCAAGACTATTAGGCCCAATCCAGACTCAGTTTGTCCAGACATCTGCGTAGATGTCGGGAGGGATCTAGACCGTAGGATGGGACACCTGTGGCACTAGGATTGCAGTCATAACACATCGTGCGATTTTCAAAATGGCGGCAGAACCCTCAGCATTTCTGCTCATGATAGATCAGATCAGATGTTCTCTCTGCACCTCACATGTTTTTAAACATGAGAATATCAGGACTCATGACACTGCTATGATCAGCCCTGCTTTCCTCCTCACTGCCTTCATCATGACGGAGGTGACGAGCCGCTCCGCCGCTCGATCTCTCATCATGCAATTTGCAAAAAGTCTACTCCTAAACCCCATTAGATTCTAGACACCAAGTGACAAGACATTCACAAGCTAAGAACTTGTAATCAGCAGAAAGGAACCCCATAACTTACACATATCAAGTGGCATTGCAAAAAGCTCCTATCACAAGGCACTTGTCCAAATATTCCCTGATCTTAGCAATACATAGTCTATTGCTGGCATACTAACTCCCCAACACCCCCCACCCTTAGTCTTAAATGTTGGCAGAGAAAAAGATGAATCTCACCTGGTCAGAAGTCTTCTTTTCTTGAGGCTTGCTTCCTCAGGTAGCCAGGAATCAGAGAGATCCTTCACAGACTGAAAAGGGGGAACAAATAAAAGATGCTAAGATTTCATATTTAATTCATAAAACATGTTCAACTTTGACAAGCTACTACAGCTAGATACGACTTAGTCAAATCTAACTCTTGAAAAGGGTGTTGAGTGTGTAAAGAAAAAAAGTCACTTGGTAAAGAAATAATATAAAGGTGGCTTGCAACTCAAATTTGAGGGTTGCCACAAAAATCAAGCAAGGGAAACTCCTAGAAATTGGCACAGCAGACAACATTAGCCAGCTAATGCTAACTTGGAGCACTGCTGGAAGAAAATTACAGATAGGACACTGGCTGCTTTTTCCTGGACCTAGAAATGGTAAGTCTGTAAAAGGGAGAATGCTATTCGTTAATGGTGTAGACCTGTCCATGGTGCTGACTGTTATCCGCTGTGGTATTCAAACTTTTACTAGATCTCTGACACATCTTTAAGTCACCAAGAAACACCATGAATATGGCCTGCAACTCACATTTGAGAGTGGCCACAAAAGCCAACCAAGGAGAAACTCCTGGAAATTGTAGTAGCAGACAACATTAGCCAGCTAATGCTCACTTGGAGCACTGCTGGAAGGGATAATGACTGTGCTTTTGTCCAACCTAGGAATGGTGGGATTCAAAATGAAAGAATCAATTTCAGGTAGTCTGCAGAACTGGACTGCAAGATAAAAGACAGAGTTAAACTGACAATGACTCCAGTAACAGTATCATGACTCCTCTGGCAGTGACTCCTGCCAAAAAATGCTGCAGAGAAACACGCTCTTAAAAACCGCAAAACATCTGGAAAAATGTATGCTTTTATAAAGATTTCAAAATGAAGAAAGGAAAGTGTTACCTAGAAATATAATGTAGTTAGACACACTATGACTCCACAAGTTCCTGTATACTGAAATGAAGTCCTCATGATCATGAGAAGCTTACAACCAAAATAGATTTGCTTTTTTTCCTTTTTCGTCACTATCCAGTCTTTTGTCATCACTTGATGCCCTACTTAAGTGTGGAAAACCCATGATTCTGCATTCTGCTCTTGACAAAAATGCATGTTGAAAAAATTCATTTCTTTTTTATTCATAGCTCAGTCTACTCTCTGCAATTCAGCCCATGGATGTTCAGAAAGAGCTTACAAATTGCAAGGGACTGGAGCAGATGCTTTTTGGCACTAACTCATGTGACCTCAATACAACAGTAATTACCCCAGGTGCGACCATTGGATGACAGGTTTTGAGCCATTCACCCTGGGAAAGACCCCTACTCCTTTTTATAAGCTTGGTGGCTTTAAGGTGTTCAAGGTGTGCTTCTCCTCAAACACCCCCATTTTACTTACTATCTGTGGGATGTCCCTAACCAAAGCTAGATTCAATATGAGAAACTTTCTGTATTCACTCTACACAAAGAGATGGTAAAAGTGTGGAACTGCAAAGAGCTGCATGCACAAATATGCACTGTAAGAACTGTGATGTGACAAGAACAGCTGCCATAATAAAAGCGCTATCGAGATCAGCAAAACACCTGGAAAAATGTGCGCCATGAAGAACTTAAAAACACTTGAAACACTTGTATGATAGTTTCCAGTGATGTTTTTGAAGTTAATGAGACTGCAAAAAGAAACAATTACTTTTAATAAGGCTGTCAAAAGGAAAAAAATAGTGCTTTTAGTGGTGCTGTGAAAGGGAGAAGACTTGACATGTCTGAGTGGTGCACACCTGTCCATGGTGCTGACTGGACTGAAGGGAAAACTCGTTTTAAGTTAATCTGCAAAAGGAAAGACAGAAATTGCTTTCAGCTAAAGCTATGAAAAGAAAAAGAATTACTTGTTAGGGAGATTGCAACAGTACAAAAATAACTTAGTTGTGAAAGGGAGAAAATCATTTGTTAGTGGCATAGACCTGTCCATGGTGCTGACTGCCATCCACTGTGGTATGCAGACTGTCCCTTGATCTCTTACCTTTCTTTAAGCCCATAACAGGCATGGTATGATGCTTGACTTGCTTACATCACTCCAACCAGTATTTGGGAAGTGTCAACCAGTCTACATGGAGTTCTGCAGTCCCTTCTTCCACCACCAGGGGGCACACCTGTTTCCAAAAGAGAGAATTTTAGTGTGGAGTTGACAGTGTAAATACTGTAAATGCATTTAAGTATGCGGGAATTTAATTTCATGGTAGTGGGAAAAAGGACTTTTTGCAGTGGTTTTAAGTTCGCGGTAGCACCATGCACTGTAGTCTCTTACTGCCATGGAAAAATGTTCATGTTGGTTTTAAGTTTGCAGTGAAGCGGCCTTGCGAAAACCACCACAAAATTTTCTGCATATACAGTATCAGACCAAAGACAGTTCAGTATTATCATCTTTACCTCACTACAAGTTGAAGAAATATGCCCTAATTGCAACACTTAATTAAGCTTAGAAGATTTAACATTGGGTTGGACCATGGAAAACTATAGCATGTGTCAGAGAAGCTCAGCAATGTGAAAACATTATGATCTTCTACCCAAACATCTGCTTGGAGATAAGAGAAAGGATGCCTTCCATTGCTGTGCTTAGATACAGTCAAACCTGTATTAGCGGCCACCTCTGCATACCGGCCACCTGCCCATAGTGGTCACCACGTGTTTTTGTCGGTCCCTTGGATTCGTAATGATTAAGAAATGGGCTTAGCGGCCACCTGTCCAACGCGGCCACGGCCACACGATTTCTGGTCCCGCAGGTACAAAAACACTGCCGATTACGGCCACGCGGACCGCTGACCTATGTTTCGGCACGCGTTCGGCCATATACAGCGGCCGTATCGTCATCCTACGCCGGATTTAAAACCTCTTTGATTCATTTTCAAAACAAAACTTCGTATAAAACTGGCGCTACCCATACCCGCTGACAAACGAGGTCATATAAGGTCAATAGACGACACCAATATTACGGAGGTAAATTGTGTTAGGTTCTAATACACTATCTCTTAGGTTAATTTACATCACAAAAACTTTCTAAATAAATTGTTACAAAGACAAATTGATATGAACTTCAGACTATGGTGGATTTTATTCTTACATTTATAAAGAGATAAGTCTAAAATGACGAGACTTTTCTTGTTAGTACCACATTAGCATAATGGGCGAATCTGACGTGTGAACGCGAGCGGGAACACACGGACGGCGAAGTATCAAAGGATACAAGACGAAAGATCAAAGAAATATGATGATACCGGTCTCTTCAGACAATATCAACTGTAGAACATTTAAAAATTTGTATAGCTTTTGTTTTCTTAATACATATAGTGTAAAAATCATTGCAGTACATGTACAGTACTGTATTATGTGTGAATAAAGATCAGTGGGTGCTAAAAGGCCTAAAACCATGTGTGATCATGTGTAACTTATTGCTTGTGGTCAATTAATTAGCATATTCTCTATAGTGGCCACCTCTCTATAGTGGCCAATTTTGACCAGTCCCTTGAGTGGCCGCTATAGACAGGTTTGACTGTATTTGATTGTGAATTCACTGGTCATAAGTGAAACTGTTTTAATAACATTGATATTATTATCGTTATTATTATTGGTTGGGCCAACTACTCTCTCTTCACAGCCAGGGGCTGATTATGAATTGCAAAGAGCAAATACAATAGGCTAGGCTAAATCGCAAGGGTCTAAAATGGTAGGCTGAGCCTGTATATAGCGCCATAGTAGTGACCTCAATATGACAGTAATTGCCCCATTTGCAGCCAAAGGACTGTAGGTTTGGAACCACTCACACCGGGAAGGACCCCTACTATTTTCGATAAGTATGGTGGGATCTTTAACGTGCTCAAGGTGTGGCTCTCCTCAAACACTGGGCCGCCATTTAACGTCCTATCTGAGGGATGGCCCTAACCGAAGCTAGGTACTCATTTTCACCTGAGTAAAGTGAGGAAAGTCGTATAAAGTGCCTTTCCCAAGGGCACAAGATGTGTAACACATCAGCAGTTTTGAACCCGTTACCTCTGGGGTCTGGGTCAAAGACCTTACCGATATTGCGCCACACGATCCCGTGATTGGTATGTTCCAAGAATAGTAGAAACAGTTTAAAGGCTTTTTTGTCAACTTATGACGCCTCAACGTGGTAAAATGTCTGCAAAAACTGATAAACTGAAGCCAAAAATAGGACACAATTGTTGAGCTGTAAGCCTCAAACAGGTGTATACGGACGTATTGGCATGAAAATACAGAAAACCTTATACGCATACAATGTAACGTTATCACTGACTGTCAATCCCGAGCCAGTTTCTGTGAAGATTTGCATATTTGTAAAACATGTCTTATCAATAAATCTGGAGCTATGGAAAGTTGTCCTACGGGCACTTAACATGGCAGTAACGTTACACGGTTAAAATATTATATCTTACGGTAAAATAGAGAAAACATCATCTGCTCCCGCCCGTCGGACGTCCGAAGAGCAGAGGTAACGTTAAGTGGACGGTTTCAATTTGTTGATGGGGGAAGAGTCCTAATGAAATATTTTTGTTTTATTTGCAGGGGCCATATTGCAGGAAAATGTTATATTCTCGGAATAGTAATACTATAAACATACATATTTTCCTTTCGAATATACTTATCATTCAGTTCTTATTGAAATGAAAACAGAAACTTGAAAGATTCTACCCCAACTTTCACTAAAACCTATAAAACCTATTTGCATATCGAGGCGTGTTACATTTTCGTCTGGAGGGGCTACTGAAAGAACCTCAATGAAGAATTGTATGAATATTAAAGTTTTTCGTGTGATATGACAGGTTGTAGTATTTGCTTTGTACAGAAAGTGTCGGGAATAAATTGTATTCAGACATTCATAAGTATGCATTGATTTCAATTCATAATGTTTATTGATTCATAACATCCCACCCCATCTCCCTAATTGGTAGTTTCCTCCCCACAGGTTGAGACAAAAAAATAGGGACAATCCATCCATGTCCAGACAGCAGGTGTAAATAGGCGCCAAGCGCTACCATGTGGCACTGTTTCAGTGAACAATTTATGGATGCGGTGGTCAAGTTTTCTTCTTTTTTTCCATCTGTTTGATGACATATCTTGCGTCAGATAAATGGCATCTTGTTATAACAGTAATAACATTTACAAAGTGTTAACTTTCTTCAAAAAAGCTCTCCCAACACACACCCTATCACTCTGTTAACGCACAATCCCCAACTAAGTTCTCACATTTTCACGTAGACGCACCCACTTGCATGCAGGGGCTGTTTCAGCAAAGTTCGATGATGGAGATATGGGGCGGTTAAAAGTTTTGATAGTTATTTGTTTATTTTCGTATTTGTGCCTTTTGGGTCTAATGGATGTGTAATGCCGGAGTGGTCAGGAAGGACGGCGGACCAGCAGACCAGACTGGCTGACGAGCGTCAGAAGTGGAGAACCTTTGTGGACAAACAGACTACCCCTACAGCTATGGGACGGACGGACGGACGATATGTGTACTCTAATGAATTGGGTCTTGAAGTTACATGAGAGGGAATTCTTAGCCTAAACTAGGTAACACTGATTTTCATCAAGTTAACGTTAGATGCCTTTCTGAAGGGCACACCATTTTGACCTGCTAGGAATTCAACCAGAAAACTAGACTATAAGTTTCTCGTGTTTTTAATTTGCATTTCCACAAGGCTTTTTGACTACATGATGAACATTTCATCTCAGTGGTAGCCTGGTATCCAGCCGTATTTTAGCTCCCGAGTCTCTTCTGTCCTCTCCGCAAATTTGAAGAGACTTAAGAGCTGTCGTGCTACCTCAATGGTAAAGTGCCCTCTGTCAGAAAATACAGAAACTGCACTACAGAAAAACAAACAAACACACGCACTTTTAGACAAGAAAGTCCCAGCAAGACCTCAATCCCTTGTGGTGGAGTAAAATTGACCTTAAGTTATACTTTATATGAATTTGAAACTTTATTCTGGATTGTAGGAGTACCAAAGCCTGTGGGGTCATGACAACCTGTGCGCACGAAATCGCACTCATCAGGTAGTTTTCTGTGGGCGTACGACGGTCATGTCCAAGATGGCGACTGTTTGGGTACCTCCCCTCTGCGCCAGAGTTTACTTACCAGCTTTAGCTTTACATGTTGTTAGAGGTTTCGTACAAAACGATGCATCAGCGAAAGACGGCTGTGCGTGTCCAATTCGGAATGGTCGCAGTATGGTTCCGTCAGCAGCAAATAAAGCAAGGCTGGAATGTTTTAATCAAACCGGTCAACTTAAAGTTTTAAAACTTATTTGCATATCCTGGCATCTCGAAATCTTTAAGCTGGCCGCTCAATCTTGTCAGACTTTAATTCAGCAGGTTCCTCAATCGCAAAATCCATAATCCTCATTTTCAACATGGGCGAAGACGTCTAAGTGCCACTTGCTTATGAAAACATTTGCGGCGAAAGCGGGAAAGAAAAACCGAAGAAAAACAAACATTGAGTACAGGATGAAAAAGTGTCACTTTTTGCCTCTATACTGTTTGCTTTTATTTGACGTGTGGCTTACGGACAAAAGTAACAATTAGGCCGAGTTGATCTCTCCTTTGTAGTGTTCGCGGTATTTTAGCTTTCAGCTCTAAAATACCGCGAACACCGAATTTTCCTGCTAACGCGAAAATAGATCCCCGCGAACTTGTATTTACAGTATTTTATGCATAACTGTTCACGTTAATTTCTTATTTCCGTTTGAGGAGGGCATGTTAACGCTCTTATAACAGACCATTCACTGTTTTAGTGTAATAACACTTAGCGACTCAAAGATACTAGTAGTGAGAGTTTTCTTTATAATTAAATGACCAACATTGGCCCAAGACGCTAACGATTTGCAAGAGCTAATGGAAAAATTGTTTCCCCGGCACGCATGGAACCTCTTGTAAACCGTAACGTTGTTGTTGTTGTTAAAGAGTGAGAGTGAAAAGAAAACAGGGTTCCAGACATAACGTTCCACCAAAGCCAGTGAACACTGACCAACAGTACCGTGGGAAGATACAGGCGAGCCATGCGGGTGGTGACCTATATGTACGGTATACCCTTTGAGTTCGGGCGGCAATATTATCTCTACATAGAGATATCCCCTTAAGTACTCAATTTTGATTACCTATTACATGTAGCCACTTGCGACACATGACGCCCAATTAACGAGCGCTGTCTTGCGAGATTTCTTTTAACTGCAGTTTATGTCATGATCATAATATTGCCTCCGCTCCGCACTGGAGGTTACTTACCAGCTTTAGCGTTACATGTTGTTAGCGGTTTCGTACAAAACGATGCATCAGCGAAAGACGGCTGTGCGTGTCCAATTTGGAATGGTCGCAGTACAGTTCCGTCAGCAGCAAAGCAAGGATGGAATGTGTTCATGAAAACTGCTGAATTGAGGTCTGGTAGGACTGGGCGGTCAACTTAGAGTTTTAAAACTTAAAGTTGACCACTCAGTCTTGCCAAAATTTAATTCAGCAGTTTCCATAATAACAAAAATCCATAATCCTCATTTTCAACATTGGCGAAAACGTCCAGGGCAACATTTCACCAGCTAGCCTGTTATTTTCCCCTTTGTATTGCATCTGTATAACTAGTTAATACCAGACCACATTGATCAAGTAGAACAAGAGCTTATGGTGATTCTGACCCGCTATACTGCGCTAGCGAAGTGCCACTTGCTTATGAAAACATTTGTGGCGAAAGCGGGAAAGAAAAACAAACATTGAGTATAGAATGAAAAAAAGTGTCACTTTTTGCCTCTATACTGTTTGCTTTTATTTGACATGTGGCTTACGGACAAAAGTAACTTCCGCGCAATTAGGCTGAGTTGATCTCTCCTTTGTAGTGCGCGCAGGTAACGCCACGCACTGCCTCGGGCGACGGGACAGGTAAGTTGTGCACTAGAAACCCGCAGTCACGGACGTTACAAGAGAGTCGAGGTTTTCTATTTCTTATTCTCACAGTTTTCAGCAAGCTTGTGGCATAACTGAACATCTGCAAGAATCATCGACAGCCGTACCCGACACAACTTAGCTGATTTTTTAATGTTTAACAAAAGCAAATAAAACATTCGTCCATGTATTGACAATTTTCCTGCATTGTTCTCTCTCAGACATATAATGATATAGTAAACATTTTTAATAACGTGCATCATAGGAGCGTTCTATTCCATGTAAACAAAAGTTTGTCACTTTACTTCCGTAATTATGCATCAAAACGATTCATGACAGGAAATGACCCTTAATTGCATTGTTTGTGGCCTATTAAAGAACACTTATCATGATATGCTGTTCGCAACGTAACTCCAGAAAGAGCACGATGATAATGGAGAGAAATCTGTGATAGGTTTAACAATTCTCAAGTATCAAAATCAGAGCGCTAAAATAAATACAAACGCAAAATCATCGTGTAGTAAACGATTCTATCTGACATAATCTGTAACTTTACCCTCTTAGGCCACAACAAATAAATTTTATGGATGACATCAGCGCGCGCATTAATTTTCGCCTGATTTCAGAAAAAAAAACAAGATTTTTTTTCTTCTGCAGGGATGGTCAACATAACAATAAAGTACAAAAATGAGCAAATGTATTGTGTTATAGCCTAATAATTGTACTTGTAGAAGTGAAACTTGCGAGGTACCAAGGACTATAGTTGTAGAAATGAAACTTATTGGATAGTCGTTAGACACCAATATGTTAGCTATGAGTGTGGTTACCAACTTTGTTGGTCATGTCAGCCTACCACAATTGTGTCACTTTTACCACACCAGTGCATGTCTTTTTACAACAGTCATCACAACTTTATGGTGCCTATTTTTTAAATGTAGCCATCTTGTTTTTTTCACCCTATCGCACTATTTTTGCAGTCTGCAGAGGATGTCATCCATAAAATTTACTTGCTGTGGTCTTACTAAGCTTACTGTTCCTTTCTGCACAAAGGAACAGAGCAGTTCCCCTGGTACCGCATGTTTAATTTGTGATTAGAAAAGATTGTGACACTCATGTTTAACTCCATATCCATATGGAGGTTTTTATTATTACCCTATATTGTTTAGTTAGTCGAATTTTAAGGTTTACTCTATCCACTTCTTTTGTTTATATTTGACCATACAGAAGTCACTGTACTTCTTGTCGTGTCAATAAAGCTTGTATGCAGCTCGTGAGACGCCCACTGACACAGATAACACCTGTCCATCCAGGTTGCCCTGGGCGCCAAACGTGACGCCATAACTATATCGATGTTCGTTCGCAACAACAACGTGATGACCCAGAGGTCACAAGGCAACCCGAGCCGTACGTACTGTTGTACAAGATCGAGTAGCCCGTACATACGGATCGTGCCACTTGTCCATTCTCTTTTCCCGTTTACCCCGCATTGTTTACCCTTACGTCCAGGTAAACACTCGGCCCCCACTCCACCCCTCCGCGGCCCGTAATTTGCGACACAGGATCCCGACTGAAGAGGCCAGCCTAGCGTCCCCAACCGGCTAATCGCGTCCGGCTCTTGTAACCAAAAACAGAACGCAAGGCGGAGGGAAACAAGTCGATTGCCGGACCCTTCATGGGAAACGCGGCGTAAAGTCGGCGGATCTTACGTTACCGAGTACACACAAAAGGTGATTGTCGACGACACGGAGGGTTTCTACCAAATAGAGGCGTGTCAAGACTGAAGTATAACGCCACCTCGCCAGGACTAGACACCGTACACCAAGGGTCGCCATCACAGCACACCTTAATGAGGAGTTTACTAAACACGTGAGGAGCGTTACCGAGGCGGCAGCCATTAACGATCGCGACGCGAAGGACGGAAGATCGCGTCTGGGGTTACCGCAGCCACTCCGACGCTGGGCTGAGGGGGAGGGACCGCATTCCTGAGGGGACAGGACGTATTGTTGTCTCTGGCTGCATTTGTTCACTTGCTGAAAGACGCCCACGTCCCCGTTCAAATTAGCGGAGAGGATACAGCATTTATCCCGTGTTAGAATCACGACGTGTGACGGTGATAACTACCCACCAAGATGGGCAGCATTCTGATGGCCAACCACATTAACCACAACCACGTCAACAACTCGACCCCGCTGCCGACCCCGACGCTGAGCGTGCCGCCCGGCCTCCACCTGACGACGCCGACCCTCAGCAGCACGCGGGGGTCCCGACACTCCTTCTCCCTGCGTCACGACAACGGTCTGTCCGTGACCGCGTCCCGGGCGGCGCTCCGCGTGGACAGGCAGCTCCACCTGCTCGGTCTCATCAGCGTCTTATCGACCTTCATCGCCGCCATCGCCGTTCTTCTCATATTCCAGCTGATCCAGAAGCAGGAGCAGGCGGCGACACTGGCGGCCACCGTCTGGGTGTCTCGCGCGGCGTACGACGGGCTTGTCGACGCCGGGCTGGGCGTAGCGACGCTGGTCGCCGTGTTGGACCTGTGCAGCGTCGTCGTGTGCGTGACGCAATGTTACCTGTCTTCACGTCTGTCCAGCTCACTTCATGGGGAAGAAAAGTAAGTCAATGCCGCATGTCTTAATGTTTTTACTTCTTGATACCCCATCAGTTTTGATGAGACATTTCAGATACACTTAAGTTAAAACCTGTCACGATTCAGAGTAACGCCCGTCATTCTGACCTTGAACGATTGGCAGTGGCATTGCCTTTGACATTCAATCATTACACTTGACACGCCATCTTTTCCTCGGTCCCCTTTATTATATCATTTAGCAGAGATGGCAAGTTATGCATAATGGCACCGGCTGTCAAACCACATATACATCTGAAAACATCGTTATTTGCCCTTAACCACTAGAAAGGGGCTACGTCTGTTGTTGCCCTCCTTTCAGCCCTGTTGGGTCCCAGGTTGCGGCCACTAGTAAGTAATCCCCTGAGCACAGACTGTTTGAACTGCAACACGAGTGCTATTGTCACCATTCCCAGGATACAGACTCCGTCGCGTTGAACTGTGACGTTTTCTAAAGCCCACAGCGATTGATCGCGTGACGCCTTGAGCCGTGCAATGTGTAAGCTTAAGACTTTCTCCGCGTAGTAGAAAGAAACGTGGCACACTAGCAACATTCTTGGCATTTTCTAGAGTCGTGCCCAATGACTTGAGTTGCTGTAACGTTATATGCCACATTGAATAGTGGAATGAAGGATCGGGTCAAGAGGGACAATTGATTTGAGCAGAGGTCGTGACCCGCAGCTTTTTAACCTTCTATAAAATATGTCTGACAATGACGGCTCTTCGCACCTCTTTTAAAGACAGGTCTCGTACTCTTTGCCATTATGGGTATCAAACACAGCTGTGTGTCACGACAACAAACCTTAGAGATATGCTATGATCTGAAGACTCACCGAAAATATGGCTCATTGGAGATCGATTTAATGAATGTCTGGCAATGTCCAATATTGACTTCTATTTGATACTGTAGTTGCGATTACGATTAAATCAGTACAGTACTACGCACATACATGCCAGCGATGTTGACTATTTTATCCACTGTACCAAGAAACAGGCATGAATCGTTAGGATGCTAAGCTGCAAACGACCCTTAAAAAAACTCCCAAAGGTAATTCTGTGGCGTATGAAATGCAAACCAAACTACTTGTAATGCTACGTTACCGACGTAAGTAAGAACTTGCAAAGTAAACATCGTATCACATTTCGAGACAAGGTGATCTTAGATTCCGAGGTGCCCTACCCGCGACTTGAACCTTTGAACTTATCGAAAGTAATCGGAACCAAAAGATCGGATGTGACTCTGCTACCACTTGAGCTACAGGGACATCCCTGGGATATTTATAGTTTGCACCCCGCATATCGTAAGCCGCGGCCCCTTCAATCACCTGTTTCTAAGATAACTATGGAGGCGGTGCAGGTATGTAGAGGTTGGCCCTGCTTGTCAAGACCTGTTGATTCTTGGTGCTTGTTGTATGGTGGAGGTCGACAGCCTACTTGGGTGAGGTTAAACACGTAGTGTCTTGGTGTGTTGAATCTTGGTCAACATGAATCATAAAGACCGTCTACAGAAAAGGCACGTTGAAGAACTGGATTGAACAAGCTGAATAACAGCGTACAGCCTTAAATATGGACGAAAAAACCCTTGTTAGGGCACAGAACAATCACAGCTCTATAATTGACCTAAGAACAGGTCTTAGAGCAATTATAGGTCTACTCACGGCTGCAATTTGTGTGAAAGGCATTTGACGAAATATTCGGGTGGTTTAAGGTCTGCACTGACTAGATATGCGTTAGTAACAGTACTTAATGTACTAGTCCTTAGCAATTTTTTTTAAACCGTGCTAACATTTCTAATCTTAAGTAAACATGGCCCCGTAGCTGCCACAATTGATTCGGGTCAATCAGGCAGTAATTACCTCAGTAATTACGGGTAATGTACAACAAATGCACGCCTTATTGGTCAACTGGCCTCAGGCGATGGAAAACAACTTTTGTACACACATGATAATACACAAGCGATATTCTACCCCATTCAAGATACACCCCTTTCATCTAACCCCGGGTATTGTTACATGACGTGTGACGAACCATCATCATAGGCTTACTGACGGAGATGCATGCAGTGTGTACATGTATTCTTCCTGAGGCCTCACTGATTTGATTTCATTGATCACATCCCATGGGAACCGCAAATTGAGGTGAACGCGTGATAACAAGGTAAAGATGAGAGAAAAAAGAGAAGTCACAAATCTAACCAAATACGAAGGTTGTAAAAAGATAATTGAACGCCATAGAACACATATACGGTATAACATACAACAAATCTATCTGGATATATATGTATATATATGCAGTTTGTACTCATAGTAATTCTGTATAAACGTTGTGTGCTATGTCAAGCGGTTTCCACAATAGTACCCACAACAAACAAATAAACAAACACAGCATACTCTTATTCTTTCACTACGAGGTAAGTTGTCCTTGCTCGAAAGGTGGTGAAACAAACTAATCGCTAACATTACATCTGTTCTTCCACGATGTAATCTATTTCATTTCGGAAGACGTGTAGTGAAAATTCGACTAATCAACCGGCGACCTCTTGCACTCAACGCTACATTGCACCTTCCAACACAACTTCCTGACCCTTTAACCGAATCCACCAACATCTTAAAAGGACATGTAATTCATAGTTCGGACATCATTATTGTGGACAGCAAAATATCTATTTATTTATCTATTTCTGAACTCTACCAGGATAATAATACTCCCATCTGGTAGTAGCACAGTTTTTCAGGGAGGTCCTGGGTACACACATAACAGATACATAAATACAATATTTACATAGCACAACATAATTGTCAATCACAAAATCATGTCCAAGACATTATAAACATCAAAACTAATTTCTCTTCCCCTCCCCAGGGTCTACAAACTACTGAAGAAATCTGTGGGGACGAGATTCATCGCCACAGCCTCGTTTTTTGTCAGCATACCGTTGTTGTTTGTCGGTAAGTGATGAGGACTTCTCTATGTTTCGATACCTCTATATGTTGCGGCAAACCTGTGTTCAAAGACACTGATGTCCCGACATGCCTTTATTCCGACACCCTTACACGTATGCTCCGACCGAGGCCAAGGACGTCATTGCTCCGACGTCCATAATTTCCTACACCTGCTATGTTCCGAGTACTTCCGACACCCCTACGTCCCGACACCCCTAGCCCTATGTTCGAAAACATCTATGTTCTGACGCTCCTATGTTTCTACACCCGTTACAATACCCCAAGCCCCCCCCCCCCCCCCCCAGCATAACCCAACACAGGGTTGTAGTCATTACGAATATCCATCCCATCATGCAGGGCATTTGTTGACTGGCAGCGTCTTTTCTTCTTGAATCATCTTATTAGTCTTAAGTTATTTACAATTTATAAACAATTGGAATGTCTCAAGAGACATTTCTTTCTCATCGCCACTCTCTTTAATTAAAATAAATGTAAATGTCAATAGAAGTAGAATAGTAGTAAGAGTTCGTTATTCAGAATATTTTCAATCTTGCTGCCAAATACGTAAATGCATTTAAGTTCGCGGGGATTTAATTTCGCAGTAGCAGGAAAAAGGACTTTTCGCGGTGGATTTAAGTTCGCGGTAACACCATAGACTGCAGTCTAATATCATAATAGAAAAATTTTCGCGGTGGTTTTAAGTTCGCGGTGAAGTGGTCACCACGAAAACCGCGAACATTAATCCACCGCGAACATTTCTGCATTTACAGTATATCATTGAGTACACTGCTAATGTCTTCTTTGGCTGAACGCTATCAAAGATGTTTTGCTGATTTGTTGTTCTCTCTTTCTCTCTCTCCAGCCATCGGCTTGTTCATGGTGCTGCAGACTCACTCCTTCCCGTCCATCCTGGGGCTGTGCATCCTGGGAGCCGGACTGCTGTTCGTCAGTTTCGTGGTAGTGATGAGTTGTTACACGTGGGACAGGGAGACGGGAGCCTCCAAGTACGGCAGCTACACGTTAGACACTGGCGGGAACAAACGCCTGGACTCTCAGAGCAGCGAACTTTCCACACTCGTATAACACGCGTAGGAGTTGTTGTTGGACCAAGTTGTAGTCAAGTGTTTTCTTCTCGATGAGTCTTCCCTTGATGGAAATTGGAGACGGCACATATGTGAGTGAACTGTATGGGTTTTGCCAGTCCCGGAGTCTGGACTTGGACGAATAGACCATTTTGCTCGCTGAGAGACAACTACTGCAGCACACGAACGACCTCTAGCGGCTAAGCTGTACCACTACACCCTGTACGACACAACGCCGTACCTGACCAATACGTCATGGACAACACCTCAGCTTGTCGCCAATCTTAACTTCAATATACTGTACATAGTAAATTCGAACACTGTTATTACTAGGCAAGAGCAGGGAAGTTATATTCAACCTCCTTCAATGGCAAGAGGGAACCCGTATTAAATAGAAATGCACTCCGCTCGCTGACTGCCTCCTCAGGTGTAGTATAAATCATCATCACTAGATGTCTATTCCAAACCGAGAGCAGCCTGACACTGTAGACGTGAACGATGTCAGCAACCTCGGACCTACCTTCACTCCTGGGCTCAACATTTCTACGTTTCATGGTATTAAGATTATATGTTGCAAAAATTATTACATTTGTAAAGAGATGCATTCTTTTCTGACTGAAACAAAAACTCTTTTTGGGGGGAGTTTTATCAGTTAAATTGGATTATTGTAAATATAGGCTTTATAGCAGATGAATAAAAGTTTAAGATTGCTACTAAATGTAACTTCCTTTCTTGGTCTTGGTTGAAACAAGATAATGCGATAAAACAGATACAATTGTACATATTACACCTTTGAATCAAGTTTTCTGTCAACTTGAATAAAAAGTTTTACCATATCATGACAAGGCTGTTCTTTTTCAGAATTTCATACCAGAAATTGTGCCGATGTCATGGCCAAACGTAGGTAGTATCATTGGCGATACAATCTCAGTTACTATGAAATATCAATGCTCCTAACTATATGGAGATCGTAATGTTCTAACTTGTCCCTCTTTTTCTAAAATTGAATCCTCTTGATTTCTGCTGGGAGCTTTTTAATTTGGGTTGATAAGGTTGAAAGAAGTGAGGCTTAAAAAAAGGATGAAAGCCTGTTCTGCATAGATCAGCATCAATTACCTAAAGCATCACTAATGTCAAAAGCTTAAGATACTGAATATCATGTATCTCTTCAAATGGAATTTGTTTTCACTTGTATACAACAGTTTGTTGTTTTGACTTGGGATGTCCCCTTGCTAAACACATATATCTTTACAGTATCATGACTGAAGTGTCCATAAAATGTTTACGACTTTCCTATCCTGCTCCTCTCTACGGTTAATAATTAATGGTGCGGAGATGATAGAACAGATGATCTGCTACCAATTGCCCAGATTACCGACACATTAGAAAGTCTTCACTGCGGACGTAAAGAGCTTATCGTGATCTCTGGTCAACTTGCATCAGCTTCCGGTGGGGGATCAGAGAGGCTTAGTGAAGCTGGAGTTATTCTAACATATACCCATCAGGTCAGGGTCTTAGGATTAACACAGGACTATTACTTACAGTTACTTGTGTCTATGGATGACATCTGTGCGTGCATCAACTTACGCTGGTTAAAAAAACAACAACTAAAGTATGTCTTCTATTAGCTACAGGCAAAGATATGCAACAATGCTGCAAGTCGTAACCAATAAAATGCAGGATTTCAATTTTAGAAGCACCTCATCTATTGTTTTCACTTGCAAAATGAATCTTGACAGATACAAAAGATCATAATTTCCAAATTTACTTGACTCAGGTTCTTCTCACAATGTGACACATTCCACATCAGGCCAATATATACAATGTACAGTACAATGTAGAGTTTTTTTTTCTTTCACGCCAAGGCAAAAGGGAACCAGTAATAGAAATTTCCTACTGTCGACTGCCAATATAAATGAATCATACTTGTCTTTACAATATGCAAAATACCCTTACAGGCATGGATTGTAGGATGTTGAAGTTACATGCATTACTACCCATTTTTCTCTGATGTAGTTCACACAGTATTCACTTTGTGTGTCAATAACAACAAAAGTGCCAAAATTTCCTCGCTAACAATGAGTGTCTGACATTGGCAGGGGAATTCAGTGTTAAATTTAGAATCATGATGCATGAGATATACACATAACTACAGATAGGCTCATTTACATTTGGAACTTCAAAGTTTTTGTTTTGTACTCTTAGGGATGATATACAAAAGTGTGTAATAGAGCACGAGGTCCCACAGTATAACAATGTCCCTATCCTTGCAGTTTCATGCATATTCTGAATCTTTAGAGTTCATTCTCATCAATCAAAGGACTTTGGGACCAGGTCCAAGTCATCATCCTGTGCAGTTGTGGTTGTTCCTGATGAGCTGATAGGCAGGCCACAGAACACGGGAAGACTCTCCGTCACGGGACTCATCTGAACATCTGGTGGATCCGCATTGATGCTGTGCCTGTTAATATAAATATAAAGTGATATTTATATCTATATATCATTTGCTAATATCTTATTCCAGGTAGAATATTCTGCCAGTTCATTCTAGTGACGCTGAAGAAGAGTGAGGGATGTCACTCGAAACGTCCGGAAGTAAATCTTTTTATCTAGTTGTAGAGATTGAATTGTATTTGAATATCGCTGACCTTGATGTATAACCTTTATAAACGTCACATGAAATAACATGTTTACCAAAATTACAGCAACACATGTAAGACTCAGTATCGTCCCAAGTTCCTATGACCAGTGCTTAACATCATAAGAACAAAAGATGTGATCGGATTATTGTAATACATTGTAACCCTTCTTCCCCTTTCACCTACATTTATGTGCTATAACAAACACACTGTGCTGAATACATGAGATAATACTGGAAGTTAAGGCAAGATTAAAAAAATACACTGCTTCTGATAGTTTGGAAACAATACAATAATGTGCCAGTACCTTCCAACAACAAAAAAGAAATCCGGCAGTCTTTGAAAATCACTCAGTAATACATGACTTGTATTCCATTGTCAGATTATAGGGAGAAAAAAAACTGCTGCTGACATTTTCCAGCTCACGCTCCTTGCATCAAAATCGTCGGTTAAGTACAGATCTTCTAACTGAAGACATCCTTAAAATGATTCCTGACATGTGTGTTTGGCATTACCATGGTTATGAACCAACACACGACGCCAGCTTGAATGTCATTCTACCCACTAAAGAACACTTGTCAAGAGGTGTATGGAAGACACAAATGTCAGCGTGCTCTAATTGAAAAGTCGTTAGGTAACGACTTCGTAAAAAGTTAGGTTGGATTCAATGATGAAAGGTAGCAGATGGCAGTTGCATCTCATCGTCTGGTGCCTTATGTAAATTAGCATCTAATTATGTCAATACAAGGGGAAGTCAAAAAGTAAAGCTATCAGTTTTATAATGAGTTCATTTCTTTATAGATTAAGTTGAAAATTTGCACGAGGGTAAAGCAGACATTTTCTTCAGATTGAAATATCTCAATTTCTTGTTCAGACTTTTATGATCAGAGTAACTTTGAGTTCATTTCAAGACAATCACACCCTTTGACAGTGCTAATAACATAACCTTCTTACAATACAAGCTAAGACAATAATCACAACAAGGACAGTCACTCAGATTAATCCATTGTGATTTTTCACTGCTGATTCTGGTGTTTCACAGAAAGTCTAAACAGAAACAGCAGCCAGTGACTGCACATTCATAAATGTCACTGTCTCAGGAATCAGTGAACATTTATCAGTACTGCAGTTTTGCCACTATTCAGCTATCAAACTATGCTAATCAGAAGTCAATACAAAAAAAATATAAAGAAAATTTTGCAGGTTGTGTTAGTAAAATAGGTTGGTTCCCAGTTTAGATTGCACATGTGCAGTATGATGACCTGCAGGTAATAGGTCAAAGTTGAAGGCCCCTGAGGCATAAACAAAAAAGTCTAGACATGTCTATGGTATAAACAAGAACTGTTTTTAAGTCAGGGGCCCTCAACTTTTACCTCACACATATGCAGTTAAAACTGTCTCCGGCCTATTGGAAGCACCCTTGGGAAACTGAGAAAACCAGAGAAAGGAAACGTACCTGGTGTGTTAGACAAGGTTGAAACAGTGAGAGCCTACAGATGTCAGTCTCTGCTGTTAAACTATTGGTACTCTATGGACCTACCCTTAGCTAATTCTCTAGTGACACCACGTACCCAGAGACAGGAACTGAAACAACAGCAATGGGAACAGTTAGAAGGGAAACACAATGAATATGTCTGGGTTGAGATTGAAATGGATGGCTGATTTTACCAGTAGACACTGTGATCAT
This sequence comes from Branchiostoma floridae x Branchiostoma belcheri, assembly GCA_019207045.1. NCBI lineage: Eukaryota > Metazoa > Chordata > Leptocardii > Amphioxiformes > Branchiostomatidae > Branchiostoma > Branchiostoma floridae x Branchiostoma belcheri. The sequence goes on along the minus strand of CM033025.1, from coordinate 6,122,400 downwards.
TTATAAATCCTAATTTCTAAATTCTAAGTCAATCCATCAATGTGAAGTGAAATGAATCAAAGTTGAAAAGTTCTGACGGTCTTTTCAGTAAGTTTACATCTCATAATTTACAGAGTCTAATCAGGATCTCTACATGTAGAATTACCGAGTGTATCAGCAGAGATCCTTTTTCATAAATGAAGCAGCAAAACCGAGAATCAAAACATCAAATAGTCACGACCTATAACTATATAAGGATGAGAGCAACAGAATAATGCAAAGTGTAGAATTTCAGAAGACAAAAAAAGATGTCCTAGTTCACGATGCTAATAGTCAGAAAACAACTGTATTTACCAGAAGGATGAGCCTCCCTATTGGACGATGTGAATGACCCTGACTTGACCCGAGACTTGTTCCCTGCTCCAGCTTTTCTACTGCGGGAGGGTGAAGAAAGAGTTACGGGTCGAGCCGCGGAGCAGTCCAACTTCATGTACCATCAAGTACAGAGAAGTAGTCGAACCTGTACAACTGACCACCTCTACATATTAAAGGTCTGCCTGGTCAATGTAAACATTTTTTTTCTTACCACCCTGAGGAAAGTATTCATGGATATCTATCACATTAGATTTACCAGAAATGTGTGACGGTACTAGTAACTTACAGAAACCTTGATGAGTTACCTTTTATTCATTTATTTAGGACCCTTCGAGTTGGTCCCTTAAGTTACATTAACTGATTTCCAAGGGAGCCCTAAAAACATAACAAATCAAGATACAAGAAACTCATACTAATATAGGATTGATATTAATTCATACACAATACTATAACATACCTTTCTTCATTTAGTCTCTCCTTATAGAAACTAGCCTCCCTCAGCAGGTCAGAAATGTTGTTCAGCGGTTGGCTGCTCCTCTGTACAGCTTCTACAGCACTAGGAAAAACAACAAGGACCTTTAGCCATTTTTAGCCATTTTTGTGATTTAAGTTCTCATGGATGAAAAAATGAAAGACAACACATGTTAAAAGAATGATGCATGGATCACCATCTTACTTTCTTCATTCAAACCATCGCCCATTGACTTTAATATTGCACTTTAAATACACTGTTTTAAAAACAACACACATAAATGTAGGCTACCCACCAGATAAAGGTGAACTAGCCTTATTAACTTCCTTGTCTTCCTAGATACTTTTTTTCCATTTAACAAAGCTAAAAATTCACTGCATGTTAATGAGTATCCTGGTATGTTTGTGTACCTGAGAGCCAGCCAGGTAAATACAAAAGTGTCTGACTAAAAAACCAAGTTTACTTTTCTTCCAATACAGAATACTTTACTCCTATTCAATCCACTCAGAAACTTCATCATTAATCCTTACTTTTTCATAGCTCTGTCAAAAAATGACAAGGCCTCTCTAAATCCTTAGTGTTAGGCATGAATACAAGACCTACGATGCTATGCATCAAATAGTAGGGACAAAAGTATGACAACAGGGCATGACAAAAAGCTGACGGAAACAATCTTTTAAAATGTGCAAATCTTGCATGCAATCAAACGATGTCACAATCCAAGAACAAAGCATTGCTAGCGACAATAGGTTTATCCATTTAATAAAGCCAGACTGCTTGTTCCTTCCCTGATGTCCCCACAATGGTTTACTACATGCCTCTTTTCACGCAGTAGAAAAGCCTTTTGATCAACAAGAGTGCAAATTAATGATTCGACATTGTCGATTTGTCATGAAATTAGCTTCAATCACACACTACCATTAATCTCTATTTATGATAGACAATATCAGGATAAGTCTAACAGTATGAAAAAACCATTGATGTGCAATGAGTCCTTTTTATGAATAATTAAAATTCCCCAAATAAGCCAGATTATAGTCATGCAGGGAGCAAACAGAAAGGGATATAAAATATGATGCAACATTTGATCAGCCATTGTGTGATTTAAATGTCAATGATTCCTGTGTGAAAAGACCCAAAAATTCATCAAGTACTGAGCGAGGCACAACAATGTCGCTGACAAACTGTGCATGGGGAATAGCAAAGACAAATGCCACAAACTCGTGTGAACGTGGCGCGCCACAATGGATGTCCCCCCGGTATTCTACCAATGTCCACACAGCAAATATTAGCCACAAAGCCGGACAAAAATTATTAGAATCTTGACTGCAATCTATCATGTTGAATTACGTCACGTGTCAGCTCAAACCTTCAAAGAGGCGGATGCGCCTTTGACATGAATAGCGTACAAGGATGGTGTGGGCAAGGCAGTACATTCTATCCACCATATATAGAGATACATCTACTTTGAAGTTGTCACGTGGAGTTAAACGTGACCGCAGAAACATGAAAACTATCTGTGGAAGCTTCCTGTACCTTAAAACATGTTCAGAAAATGTGGGTGGAGTGGCTAAGGGATGCTAATGTCTAAGGAATTAAGAGAGAGAGAGAGAAATGGTTTATTGGATTAAAAAACTGTTGCAGCCTAACGACTGAATTGCAATTTTGTACAATGATCACAAATTTCACATATACGTATACATATATATACAACATATCAAATATACTACACTGACATGTCCGATTCCTTTCAAAAAACACTACAAGTTTTCATTGAGGAGTCTGACGCAATAGGGGAGAGTGCTGTTACTCAACCTGGACGTCCTACATTTGAAACTGGTGTAGCTGGCATTATTCCTTTAAGTTCTGTTGTGGACTTCCCCCCGCCGCAGTGGGAGCCATGAACTGTATCTGCTAGAGTTCGCAAGAGATTGCGCATATCTAAGACATAGAATGTCCCTTCTAGAGTCCAGGTGACTGAGTCCTGTTGTGCGCAGAGCAGACTCATAGGTGACGTACTCTGGTCCCAGTATGATCCTCAGGGCTCTCTTTTAGCTCTCATTAAGATGATACTGTTTATCAGGAACCTAGCATGTACAGGCAACAAGCCATCTGATTGGTCCATAGCTACCCATCATCCTTAGCTATTATCATCAACCACCTTAACTTGATTACTTGAGGCTCAATATCTCAGGCAAGTGAAGGGAAAATACCATTTGCTATGGATGTAGCCTGATTAAATCTCGCTCATAGCGGCCTGCCCAACATCCGGACAGCCTTCTAGAGAGGAGGGGCCAGTTACAGCCCCAGACAGCAGAGTTTGTGTTATACAGACTAATACGGCTGTTTTAACAAATACGTTTTTCTTACATTAGGGATCAAAATACTAACTGTACAAGTAGTTTTAAGTGCAGACAAAATTGGAGCAGTGCAGAGGTATTTTTGACTTGCAAGGTATGATGCAACACTAGGGTGACTTATATGGCTAGTATTATAAGGTCCCATATACTCCTTGAACACAGCATGCAATGTAAAAAATGGAACTACATGGGTCATTTTCAAAAACTGTTACTTGTCGGACAGAGAGGCAGAAGAAATGTTGTCGAAACTAATGCTGAACAACTGAAAACCTAAAGTATTTACTTTAAATTTCAGGATAAGGGTCTTGAACCTGGCGCAACCTGAAATATTTATTGGCATCCTCACTTGGCTGAGGTTGTCCACTGAGCAAACTGGAAATATTTCAAACCCAGTGTAGTAATACATTGAAAATGCATATTTGTGGCATTATAAATTTGTGGGGGATGGCCGCCATGAAAAATGCAAGAATAACACCAACCTGAAAGTTTCAACTTGCTGTAGTTTACACCATCATTTAAATATTATTTTATGACCTAGAATTCGTCATCCATAAACTTCATATCTTTTGTTTCCCTACCTGATGGCGTACTGTGTGTCATAGACAGCTCCCTTCACCTGGTTCTCTATACTCTGCAAGTCATGCTGAAGAAGATACAACATCTCAACATGTTCAGTTTCACAGGGATCAAATTACAGGGTGCATGTACCCTTTCACTGACATACTACTTAATATCATGTTTGAGTACATGTATTCCATAAATATCATACTAAAGTATTCCATAAATATCATACTAATGTCTAATGTCTATTATAAGGTTTATTTTCCTGAATAGAAGGAGCAATGTTTACAATACAAGCACAAAATCCAATCATCATACAAAAAGTGGGTCAGTTCATTAACCACTGCCTTCAAAGAAGTCAAACCTGACAATAGTAAACATTCTACCATATACTAGTAGTTGATTAGACACTATTGCTATGTATCACACTATTTCTATGTATTAGTCTTTGAGACTGTACATGCAATTAGTCTTTGGGCGTGATTTTGCAATTAAAACAAGTCATTTACGTATTATAATAACTTTACATAGGTGCGCGCCTCATTCAGTGCCAGCACTGCAAAGCGGTGAAGAAGATGATGGTGATGAAACATGTAAGACTAGAACGTTCATTTTATCATGTAAAGTACACACATGTACATGCATCATGCAGTACATGTGAACTGCTTCTTTTGTCATGTATATACCTTCTGCTCCGCTAACTGAGGGAGAGACTTGTGCACATGTTCCTGCAGTCTGAACAGGGCCAGGGACGGCTCGTTAGCGATGATGTGCAGGTTCTCAGAGAACCTTTCTGTCACTGCATGGAGAAACAACAATACATTTCCTTGTCATTATAGAAATCAAACACTAAAACATGGACAATGATGTTTCAAATGGTCATTTCTTGATACCGTAAGTCCAACTATTCCCATGGCATTGCATACATTACAATACTTGGGGCTGATTTACATGAGTAAAAAAAAATATAAGCCTATAATGTTCGATGCATGGCACGTGTCCTAAGACACTTTTTTGGCACTTTTTTTTGTATAAAAACTAAAATGATGCAGTGTGGCACCTCCCAGAGTGGTTCATCTGGGGGCAGTTAAAAAGAAGAAGAATCTGCATAATATTCACATGGCTACATCAAGATGAGGACTTTACCTTTCTTTGTCTTGTACTCTGTCTCTGGGTCCACCAAATCTCCGGAAGGGCGAGCCCCTGTCAGTTATGAAGTTTATTACAGAGATGTCACAAAATGACACATTTGATCACAACAAACATCATCTATTTTATTTCCATTAACGTAAAACATTGAAAATCAAAGGATAGATGAGAAAAGACCAATAATCATATGACCAGTTGAAGTTGAACCAATTGAAAAGTAAATCAAGTCAAGGGCTTACTTTAACTTTGGAAAAAGATATATGAATAATGCACAGTAAAACGAAATGGTTACTAGTACTAGTTCACAAAAGGGGAGGGGCCAACACTCGCAACTATAATTTATACACCTCATATTCTCTACCTCTGAGCTCAGTTTCGTATTGAGGGTAGTGCATATCGGGTCTCCACAGCGAAATCCACGCTCAGAAATCAGGGTCTAAAATGAAATAGAAAATGTAAGAAAAAAAGAAACCAACCAACTCAATGTCCAAAGCTTTGGAACAAAGTAACAAAACAGTGAAAACAGTGGGAAACGGAGGGGGAGGGGGGTAAGGAGGGAAATACGGATTTGTCTACGTTTAAGAGGAACAAAGCAACCCCTACCAAGCCCAACGTCGCCTATGCACAGTGAGGATTTATATGTGTAGAAATGAGTGTTTACCTCGCTTGTAATCTGACATAATCATCCGTACAACGTCCACATCCATGATTTCTGTCTACCTGTCCGCCATATTGGTTCAACCATGTGAGCATGCGCAGGTGGAAATGACAGGACGGTCTCGTGAGGGGCAAATATGTAATGTTATGACTTATGTGCAATACAACTAGGAAGGAATGAATGAAAGAAAGAACGAGCGTACGAATGAACGATAGAAGGAATGAAGGAATGGTGGAAATATAGAAGGAATGACGAAAGTACTGAAACTGAAACTTATATTACAGTGTCTGAAAATAAACAATAAACAAACATTCATTAATCATCAACACATCCACAGGTGACTAATCTGCTTAGAGATAAATGGGCGATAAATCGATGATACAATTTTGTTTGCATCGCTTTATTTGTTCGTTCAACCATTCGTTCGTTTCAACCATTTGTCTGTCAGTCTAGTCCAGAGGTAGTCAGACCTAGCCTGGACGGTCCAGCCCGTTGTTTGCTTTGGTCCGGTTCCAAGCAGTGCGTGGGAAGGCGTCTGTTCTTCGGAAGGGGACCATACCGAACAATACTGGACTCAAGACTATAGAAATCGGTTGGGGATAGCCTCCTTTAATAGCAGGCATAAAGTCATCTTTTTTCTTTTGCATATCAGTTCTGCAGTGATCGTAAACGGTTTTGGTATTCCGCATTCGTAGAGCTCTTAAAGGTATCTATTGGAAAACTTCCAATTTTGAATCTTGAAATCTCTCTCAAAATATTGTCATTTAAATTGTAACTTATTTTCCACATATTTGCATCATTTTCTCACATTTCAAGCGTTGGAAAACAACGCGAAATCAAGCCGTGGCCAAGGCTCCTTATTTCTGGTGGCATACAACTTGTAGTTATGAAAGGTTTATGACTGGTTGATACATTTTTTGCGCTTTAACGATGGGGCCGAATTGGACCGAATATATTGCAAAAGTACATAGTCGTAAGAGGCAAATTTCAACCAATTCCAAAAGTCCTCCACAACATGGTCATCACTATTGTCGACGTAACCTAAAGTAGCATGAGCGCAATACATGCGGTGCAACCATGGACTCGACCAATCACAGAAGTTGTTGCTTGATCCATCCGGCCCGTGATCGCTGGACCAATGAGCGGGCGGCCAGAGCAGGTGTACCCAAATCAGAGATGGCCCTCCGTCGTGCGGAACACCGGGCATATTGAGTTGTTACGTCTTTGGCTTGACGGGGAAAGTCTGGTCCACTAAGTCAGTCCTGAGCGCGATCAGGCGTTCTTTGCCACACCAGTTCCCAGCTGCGGAGAGTCAGCGTCAGGCGATACTTCAGACCCTGCTTGAAACCTTCTACACATCTCACCATCCCACCGTCGGCTTGTTTCAAAGTACTGCGTGCGAGTCATGAACAGTAACGGTGAGTTTAATAGTCATTCGGTCATGGCTGCTTTAAAGTACAGCTTTAAGTGAATGTGTATGTTTAGATGCAATATTTTGACATGTTTGTGTTTTTTTAGATAAAGCCGGGCTAATTGGCCAATGTTTTGATCGCTTCAAACCCTAATTATGATCCATCATGGTGAGCTCTAACATCTTGAGAGAAGCATAAAAATCTAAACATTCGTATGTTTTCGCACATCTGTGAAGCAAATGATGATGCCAAAGTCATGGCTTTTTTAGACACAATGTCCTACTGGCTATCACTGTCATTGACGTGCAATACTAGTATTTGTTTCGGTACTGACACACGGAGGAGGAGAAGAATTGGCTTTCCGCAAATTGTACGTCGGTGTCCTCAGCTTACCACGATGTTAAATGTCACAGGCGGGACAGAGACAAACGAGACCGGGGTTTCGCGGGGTCTAGTCCGCCGGTATCAAGCGCGGACAGATCGCAATCCCGTCCGCTAAACATTACCAACATCCAACCGCCAAAATACCAGCAAATTTGGTGCCTTCCCGTCCCGACTACTCATAATTGTTGTGATTTCAAATCACCTTCGTGACTTTTTGTGTTGGAGTGTAATAGTCACATTTCCCTGGAGAAAAGCAATAACCAAGCTTAAAGGTCACATAAAAACATGATGACAAAAGTTTACCAAAAGCGTCTATTGTACAGGTGCAATGGGTGGAAGTAAAGCGTGTCGTTTGAAGATGTGTTATAATAATTGTTAGTGGGAGATGTTAAACATTATCTACAAATAGTGTGAGCGGGTCAACCGAAGCGTAAACATTATAGAATCTGCTAGGAATTATATTTGTGTTACCTCTGGGCGCACATCCCTTTGTCCTGCCGCCCAGAATGACTGCAAAGCCCTGGAGGATTATCCTATTAGATGGTAAAATCGTGTCGGTGAAAGGGTTTGGACACGAGGTGTCAAAGAACAATGATTAGCCGCGGCTTCATCGCCGTTTTACTGTCAGGGCCCTTGTAGTATCGGGATATCATTTACCAAGAGGTTCTCTCCTGATGAACACTCTGCCGTCACAAATGGAAAAGTCTTGTTCACATGGCCGCGCGCTCACCACCCAACTTGTACACCTTCTAGACAGAGGCCTCAGGGATCTGTTATTCAATCGAGTAATGATTCGTTTTATACAATAAGGCTGAGTACAAATTAGAAGCAAGGAAAGGTTGTCTTAACGAATGGAAATGTCACTGAGCCGGACGTCGGTTCAAATGATGAGCGCGCTGCGCGCATCAACATTATTTGTCCAAATTAAAACCTATCTGTTCTTGTCGAAGAGTTCTAGACATCTACATGTACTCCTTGGTCTTATCCATTGTATTAAGTCGTGACAAGATTCTCAGGTTCTCATGATACCGCCAACCTACCCCCAAAAATCACGACACCAAAAGGACGCTATCAAGGAGGTGTATTTTGTGTAGTGATCTGTATTCGAGGCGGTGCGGATCTAGCTGCGCGAACTACATACAATGCCTGCGAGTTGTGAGGTATCACAAACTGCTCAAGCTACAACGTCATTTCGGGAAGAAAATGCAAACAAAATTCATATATTAGAAATAAAACGCAAATGAAAGGTTTTAAACAGTATGGCTTTGACTTTCTGCAGCTTTTGGCGTTTTCATCGTGACCCAATTGTAAGAGACTCATCATTGAATGAACATTAGAAACATGTTTGAGACATCAGAACCATACATCAACAAGACTACAGACGTACCCGTAATATGAAGAAGATATTACCTTAAGTTTATATGTTTCTACTTCCGTAGATGTGCACATAAAAGTCTCTCATCGTATATTTTAGACCTTAAAATATACTGAAATTGAAATGGAAACATCTAGTTCTATCGCAAACGATCTGACGGTTCTGAAAAGACCAGAAAAACGCGAGGATATGGTTTATTTAACTTCATCACATAATTCAGCAGACCATATTGCGACTTGAATTGTGCAAAGTTATATATTGGTCATTAAAAGTCGTAAATGGCAGTACTAGAGCGACTCCGTAATCCTGTGTCTGTTTCGTGACATTCTTCACGCTTGGTCGCATAGGGCGGTAACAAGAAATGTCTAAGCAAAAACAGCCCGAAAGTTCATTTCTGGTGCTTTATTCTAAAAGAGGACTGGAAACTTTCAGCCAAAAGACAACGGGAGAACGTACAACAAAGGGGTATGGAAGGGTACTGCGAATAAAGACCAAGGTACATACTTTTGGGCTCATTTTTGGACTCCTGTAAAAGCCGAGAGTACGTATATATGCTCGTGAAATGGTAGATAAAAAATATATATTTGCATGTCGTTTCACTGGTTTTACAGTGCCCTCTTTATAATGCATTATATGATTCATCGAGGAAAATAGAACAAACCCTTCCCCTAGAAAATATCATGGCTTTAAGGCTTTATGTCAGATTTTGTGAAATCATGAAAGAAGGTGAAAGATTTGGACAACAAAAACATAATTATCTAAAATTTAGTTCTGGATGTGTTCTTCTTTCTGGAAAAAAAGACATGACGACAGTTGCGACCTGTACATGTACCTTGACGGTTGCCGTACGGCGGCCAGCTCAAAGACCCTGAAGATGCTGAAAAAGCGACGACTACCCGTATCTCAGCCACCGGTACTCCTTTCTTCAACATCTTTTAAAGTTATTTCATTGCTACTTTTACGGCGTCATTGCAAAAATTACGCCAGCACAGTACATGTCCATTTTCGACGAAAGCTTTGTGGTAGGAATGCTGGTCAAGATCTTCCAATGTTTGATAAAGCTAAGTCCTCTTCATCATTAGCTATTGTCTTGATTAGGGTGTAAGATATAGTAATCTCTTGCAGACAAGGAATACTTGTCCCAAGCTTGGATTACATTGCCGAAAGTCACTGAAAAAACATATACTAGACATAGACCGTCTTGAAATTCTAGTTACGTTGCGGGGATGCAAAGTTGCAGCAACGGTCAGCACTCTGCGGTTGCCCACAAAACCACCAGTATGCGGGGCAATGTGGTTCGGTTTTGTTCCTTGAATTGCTCCAGTACAGACCTGTCCCGCGACTCGTTCCTAAAATGACCAGGAGCGGTGGACATTAATCCGTGCCAGTGTTAGTGTTAGCAGCCAGGGGCAGTTTGTCCGCACTTACAAGTGACAAATTAGAACTTCCGGAATGTAGAGATGCCTTAACGTTAATGTGATCCCCGGCCATCGTCTTGCTCTTGAAGGTGCGCCCGCTTACAGCGTCTTCGCCACGTGGCTCGTCTCAGGGAGAAACGGCGGAAATCTGTCTGTGCAGGTGACGACGGCAGGCCGCAGGTCAGGGCTTTGTTTTCGGTGTGCTGTTTGCTTGAAAGCCGCTCCTACCGCCGACAGCAGGCACACCATCCCGCCCAGGGCCGGGGTATCAAGTGTGGGCCTCCCAGGTTGTGGCCGTGCATTCCTTTGAATTCCTTTTTGCGCCGGAGAAATTCTTGCAACTTGTTTCAAACACACGTAGTTAGCAGGCAAAGACGAGAAGTAGCAGCTCATGCTATGATCAGGCTTGATGGCAAAAGGAGCGAGGTGCTGTGTGCCTTTGTCTCATAATTTTTCATCAACGTTAACGATAGCAGCACATTGGAAGTGCAAGTGCAGCATAAGAACCCTGGTCCTAATTAGACACCAATTAAGAAATTTCAATTTGATTTATAGTGACATCACTTTCAAATTTTCTTCCATGCCACACGAATGTCTTAAAGCTCAACTCATTTATTAGTCTCCGACTCTCGTGATACGAAAAAATTAGGGCGATAGTTGAAGTACACAGAGTAAACCTGTCTCGTTTACTTACCGATCATTCAGAGCATTGTATGGTAACTCAACCGTGTTTTATCCAGAATCGTTCTGTTCACCTTTGTGTAGAAATTGCAAACAAACATTAGGAGGAGGTATAGCGATGTCATCTATGAGTTATTGTGAAGAGTTTGTTGGATAATCATTCTGAGCTTTAACCATTCCTTTTCTGGCCACACGATGGGTACAGGCACAGAGGAAGTTTAACACATGGTGCACTTGCTGCCGAAGCTATGATGCTTTTAAAGTTCCGACATTGTAAACAATACTCGTCGGAACAATCTATCTGCAAAAGTCAGGCGCTTTTTGCTGGTTGAATTTAGACTGAAACTTAGACAAAGCATTTTTCCTATGGATGGTTTAGACAATGGACATTTATAGTGAATTAATAACCCGTATTCCATCCACAACACCCATCAGAAATAGAGAATGCCAAATACGACTTTCGCTTAAATCATTGCAGAAAAACTACACTACCCGATGACGTTACAGCATGAATTGCACTACCTATTGAGAAGAACCCAAAGAACGCTATCACAAAGTACTTTACTTCGCTTCTTATGTTTGTCATATTTGTCTGTAATGGTAAGATTAAGAGCACGTTAACTTAATTTCTGGTCTTCTATTCCCTAACGTCAGTTGACTTCAATATGTGGCAGCTAGTTTGGATGATTCTATTCTTTGCCATAGTAAAGCTAACAAGCCAAGAATTGACGCAATGGCTTACTGCCATCCTGGTTGAGGTCCTCTCTTGCTTAAAATGTTGATATGAAGAGATGATTAGGCAGGTAATGTAATTAGTCATGTCGGCTAAGCTACGGTACATCAGCGTCCCAACATTCCAATATACCTGCACAGACCTGACGGTAGCGATCTCGAGAAATGTCTAAATGACCAGAAGACAAACGCCAGAAATATTTTAGTGTCGAACAGGAGACGAGTACAGTGCAACACAACGCTATCTTCTGTGTGCTGTTGGATACCCGTCCCGAGCAACAATAATGGTACAAATACAATGGTAATAAAACGATGATGGACATTTCGAAAGTAATTTTATGAACAACACATTTTGAAGTATGTGGGAGTTTTCAAAATACAATGCATATAATCTACTTTGTTACGACCTCTTCAATTTTTATATGTGATAGAGTACGGGAGCTGGAAAAGGAACTAGCACAACTTTTTCTGTACGTACATTCTCAACAGGACAGAATTCGAACTTCTAGTAGGTCAACTTTTGGGCCTTGAAAATTTCGACCACATTCACCCAACTGAAAATTGAATCTTGCTTGCGCAGCTCTGGTCGTAACACAATTCCGCGCCCAGTGAATGAAAGACTGATCTTCAAATGATCCTGTGGTTTCTTGATTAATTTTGGCCCCGTCTTTTGCCCCGCTATTCGTTAAAAGACCATAAATTAATTAGCTGGGAGCAAACCGCGTTATCCCGTGGCTTTCTCATTGTTTGCGGGCGTGTCAAATCGAGTGAGCACCCCAGAATTGGATTAGACGCGAAGCATCTGCGACCACCACGGCTATATGGCAATACGGCAGAGTAATGACAGAAAGGCCCCGGGGGCTGCAACAACTGTCAATAATCTGCACATGATGGGGTTGTCAAATCCTAGAGGGCGTCATCATCGTTTTTTGACGGACCGTCGCCTGACCGAACTGTCAATCAAAGCCAGGGAAGGGTTCTTCTGTGCTTTTTCCCGCATCTGAGTCATCACTTTGGTCATCCGTTTTGAGCAGATGCGCGTTTGGCGCTGGCGGACACCACTCTAAACCAATTATGTTTTGCAATTGGTGGTTGAATGTCCTGGTTCGGAACTCGGCGTGGCCGAATCTATGGGAATGGAAATTACAAACCACGCAGCTAAAATTGCTGTATGTGTGGTGAGGAAAATGGCGAGGCTACTTTGACACTGAACTAACTCTTAAACTTAAGTATGGTCCAACATACCGATGTAAAGTGTGTGCTTGTGGACACTTCGTAATTTCCAAGCAGATTTGCCAGTACTAGTGGCATAAGATAGCATAAAAGCTGGTCAAGGAGTATAACCGGCCAAAGGGTGTCAGCTGGTCAGTCTTGGCCGGCGTTGATGCTATGTTATGCCACTGGTAAATCTGCTAGGAGATTACACACTTCGGAAACTGGCATCAAAACAGAAAAGTTCCAATTTTTCATTATGTGCTTTCTTTTATTCAAGCTATCTCAATAAGTGCAAACGAGGATGAACATAACCGTAAGTGGGGGGTAGTGACTTCTGTTAGGACGCCTTCCGAAAGTGTTTTTTCCACCCTTAGTGTAAGTAAAGAGGCGAAAAGCTCGCAAAGTGTCACTCAAACGTCGATCTAACGGGGAGTAGATTGGCGTGGGATCCCATCTCTACCGCAAACAGCAATTCAGTGGCAACACAAAGTAAGAAATTAAATTCCCGCCAGCTTAATCTGCCCCGCGCAAGATTAGACTGGTACATTAGGCCTGGCAGCATGAATGACAGTATACACTCCTTTAATGGAAATCATAATCAAAATAACATTCTCGGAATCAATTTCTCAATTAAAAAGTCAATCTATCACGGGTTGACAACAATGGGCGCTTCCGATGGCGCGGCGTGCGGGGACTAGGCGATCAGCTAGCTACGTGACAACCAGAGGAAGTGTTTTTGTAATGAAGTCAGATGGTATATACAGGGCTGCTGTAGCGGTAGGCTTGGTGGGTGCCGGGGAAAGTTTGCACTATCATTGTATCATTGATGCTAAGAGTCGTGTAGTGAACAAATCCAACAGGCTAATACCATAGCTAGGGATGTCCTCGTAGCTAGAATGGGAGTAGCCTCACAGTTGAGATCCTGGCTCCAATTTGTTGGTAGCCGGAAGACCACATTTTTTACCCTTCCAAGGGTATCTCTGTTGGGGCTGCAGCGTCTTTCGGAAGGGACATGAAATGGGGGTCCCGTGTCCTACGAGGTGCCACGATCACGTTAAAGAGGTACGGCTAGCAAGCCCTACATCTGTAAAAAACGCACCCTGCTACAGAAACATCATTCGGAAACTTTCTGCCCTGTACCACTAGGCACTACAAGGGTCTGAATGATGGGACGAATATCATAGCAAGCACATCACCATAAGTCACCATAGTTGGTCCTATTAATAATATCCTAAGTATAAGGTCATACAAGCCACAGACTATTTCCCTTCCGCTTACACAGTAAAAGCCTCGCAAGTCTCCGTTTTGACGTGAAACTGGTATTTTTTGCGCACGTTGTTCCTCCCATATAATCCTGCCGACGATCGCTCGCAATTTTCGCGTGACAGCGGCGACTCGGGGTGGTGACATCTACATTTCCCAAATTACCCCGGCGAATTATACTTCTTAATTCGTGACATTATCCGCTACAAACGCAAACACGCGAATTTAATCCGTCGGGGTTTTAATGGCAGCGGGAATTAGCCATTATCTGGGCTCGCATTTAGTATGTCGTATTCTCCATTGTGCCGTGGATTGATAAAACGTATGTTGGCGTCAGTGGCGGTGTCACCTACTAAATAGGCACCTTTCACACAATAGCGGGGAAAATTGTACTTCAGCTTCGCTGTCATAAGTATATGAATTATGGTTCGCAAAATTGGACCAGAGAGGGTAGAGATATTTTTCCTTGGTGAAAAAAAGTTCCCATACGCAACATGACTGGGTATTACAAGTTATTACCAGCAGCTTTCAAACCAACTTCCGCTGAATGAAAACCTTTTTACCACTTTGAGGGGACGTTATTTGTGATTTTGCGCGGTTAATTATATATAAGAGAAACGTAACTTGACTTATACCACCATAAACATGTGAAACTCTGATGTATTCACAAAGAGTTACAACAGAATGTGTATAAAGTTGCGGTCCTCTCTGACGCTGTGCATGTAGGTACATATTCTCCTCGCTTTTAGAGGACGTTCTCTGTGATTTTGCACGGTTGATTATAAGAGAAACTTGATTCAATTTTCCACCATAAACAAGGAAATTTCTGATGTATTCATATTTTTCACTTGGGCAGCGACCACGCTGCAATCGCACTGAGACCTACATTTTGACAGATCGCGTAACGGATTATTTATTATTTGCGATTGTGTGTCTTGCTGTCTTTTCAGTACGTATACCCTTTTGTATTTTGCATGACATTCCAATTATGAAGTCAACGGGTACATAAATACAATCTAGATCACAGCCAGGTCGCAGCGAGATCGCTGTCTAGTAGAATGGAGGTTACAATGGAGGGTGTTTTTGAGCTTGGAGCCCTGTACGACGGAAGCGCGGAAAGTTGAATGTCTTCTCCTCATTCAGTCATTGGATGTGGAGAAAAATGGATATAGTTAAACAAAATATTACTTGCTGACGAAACGATCACTGTTGTGATATCTTCTGTACCGGAAACATTAACACATACAATAAGATCACCAATTTGACTTTAAATGTAGCAGTACGGCATATTGAATTAGATAAGATAAGTGCAAGTAGATGCTGTTTTCCGAGAACTACATTTTTTCTGCAATCCAAGAGGACTAGTAACTCTACTTAAGTTCTAGTGAAAAAAAAAACACGCAGTTTTATTTAGGCTGTCATGGACCAAAGAAAACGTTTGTTTATTCAGAATAAGAAACGGCACAAACACTATATAAGGCCTAATAAACTCTTATTCAGGGTAGAAAATTATCACTTGCTTTTGATAGAAAATTGATTAACATAAACCAATGTTTGTAATCTTATTTGCTATATCAAAATGCACAGGTTACGTCTCAACAGTATCGGATAAAAAATACGCACAAAGCCACTTTGTCTATAAGCATAAGCTTGGCAAGAAACAGTGAATGAACGGATCCGGAAGAAAAAGAAACTGAATAAAATCTTGGAACAAATTTATGACAGAATCAGTAGAGAGGCCTGCTGTTGACGTGTTGTAGAGTTTCACCACACACGCATGCGTTAAGAAAACTATGTTGAATGTTGTTCCCATGAGTAGATGTGAGTCATGTCACCTTTAACGTTACTGTAAACTTTAATTTCCTGGATACAAAAGCTATTTGCACTTGTTTCTTCCCTCACAACTTTAACCATTTGCCTTTGGGCGAAACTTCGCTAGAAACAGTCTGTTAAAATGATGTATTCTCATGCAGGTAACAGCGAGTCGGGGATCGGGAGTAACGGGAGCCCGCGGTCCAGCTCCACGGGGAGTGCTGGGGGCAGCCCCGGCCCCAGTACAGGCGGCAGCCCCGGGCCGAGCTCGGGGAGCATGGGCGGGTCGGAGAGCTCGCCAGGCGGGATGGAGATGCCCGGGCCCCGAAGCATCAGCCCTCCAACCCTCGGTGTCACCACCCTGCGGCACTCCTATCCCGGCTGCATGCCGGACGCCATATTCTCACACGACATGGGACGGCCCGGACTTCAGAAGTTTGAAGGTATTTCTAGTTTTTTTATTGAACCTTATATGATATCAACATCACATAACAGTGTACAGAGAATATAACACATACATGATGATACATAATAAAGCAATTATGATCAAGGTTCTTCATGAGATTACAAAGATTGTTCCTAGGCCTCATATTAGTTTACATTGAAGTTTGAAGGTGCAGAACCATGTGCTTCCTAGTTTTACGTATACCTTATGTTTCATGTTGTACATGTGTCGGCTTGATGTTGTATATATACAATAGAGCCTTTCTTGTGATGTTGGAATAATCTGATAAAATAAGCCACTCGGAGAGAGGTAGAAACCGTACAACCAAGGATAGTGTTCCATTCACGTGAACTTTGCAACGTAAAAGATCTGTTGAAAAAGAATAATTTCACGCATGTTGTACAAATGACATATCTTCCCTGTAATTCGTCCTGTTTCCCTTTTCCCTCCTTCGCTCCTATAACGTATTACATGCAGTGAAGTAATTTGCTGAAATTAAACCGTACGATTCGCAATAGTAAGGAAAGAACAAAGACTGATCCTATTAAATGCAAGAAAGAAAGAGCCGAGCTCTGTAGACTGATAGAACCCAAGCTTCCCCTACTTCATACAACTAAGTAATATGGACAAATTTATATTCCTTGTGAATTTAGACAAACTTTTACTTATAAAGCATATCTGTTCCTACATTTTCAATAGCACAAAGAAGCGAGAAGAAGTCGAATTCACGTAGTAAAACGCGATTCTTGAGTATTATAGATTGATTGTATGTATTTCATGTATCTTTTGTTACGACCTGCACTCAACCCAGTGGGTATGTATGTACAATAAAGGTCTTCATTCATTCATAAAAAACGCACACGTGTTTCTGTGCAGGTAAGCGTCTTTTGTCGCACACGGCCTGTAAGGTGTGCGGGGACACCTCCAGCGGCAAGCACTACGGCATCTACGCCTGTAACGGCTGCAGCGGCTTCTTCAAACGCAGCGTTCGCCGCAAGCTCATTTACAGGTAGGTGGTTCCTCTTCAATGTCTCATGTTATTACCTTGTCCAAGATGGTCATGCTTTTATGTTTTCGGTGCCATTTGTTTGTCTGTTTGTCTGTCTGTGAACAGCATTACTCGCAAAGCTGCGGATGGGTCTTGATGATATCTGGTAGATGGTAGGGATCGGGACAATGAACTTTCTGTTTGATAACGGCTCTCCTAGTAGCATTTTATGGTACTGCAGCGCATCTTCCGGTTTTGTTCCGGACATGCTATGGTCGTGATTTTTGAGTGGTGCATATCTTTGGCTGCATATGGATACGCTGTGATGTGCTTGTCGACTTCTGTGCTTTCTTTTCTGAAACTAGCGCAAGTTGATAGTCCTGTACACTCGGATGTTTTAGAACCATTGTTTATTTCCAATGAGTCAGTTTGATGTTGCTTGGCACATGTGAAGTACACGCGGTATGGCAGGAAGTGTATATAAAGGAGTGTTTGGGTAAGAGACACTGCCAAACACTAGTACCCTGTCGTCGTTAGCGTCCAATACAACGCAGACCCAATGTCACAACTGTGCCGACAGAACAACAACGAAAGCTCATCCACAAAGTTTATAATCCTCAAGAATATCTTTGCAAGAACCTTTGATCTCCATCTATGCTTAAAATAATAATCTACACTGACGTCGACGTTACTAAATACAGATCTGATGATGATGATTTTAGCTTTTTGATGTGCATACAAAAACTGTGGAAAAAAGCTACTGAAAGTGGTTATGCTCAGACTGTGCTCAGCAGGGAATTTCAAGAGTATTTTTTAGCCTTATGAGCGAGTCTTAAGCTTCTATCATTGGAATAGACAGATTCTTGTCCGCGTACGTGGATCCAAACCGTCTTCCTCCATCGCCAGCGCTCAGCATCCGTCCATCACAGCCTGGGTCTGACGCAGGTAGACGCTGAGCAGCCTCCCACGTCAGAGCAAAGGTCACGGTTCGGTTCAACTTCCTCTGATTCTCCCGGGTGTAAAAGTGCCTTTTCCTCCACTTAAAACCAAGTTCAAGATCAATTAGGTTGGAGCGCCAGGAAGGGCTCTAATGCGTGCTTCCTCCGGCTGCTGACAGACGCGTGTCGTACGTGCGGCCGGGGAGGGAAGTGCAGGTGGCGGTGGTGGTGGTATTAAAGGTTGGAGGACGACCAAAAGTCAGGAAGTCAGACTCGGAGTTGAAAAACGTTATCCAAAGCCGTCCCAGAATGCTAGCAAGACCACTTTCTACAAAAAAAGGCAAATAATCAAACGAGCAAGTAGACTATGCGAGATCTTTTGGCTGTACGACTTAACAGTACTTCAAGTATCTACAAATTTCTTGAAAGCTGAAGGCCCGCAATCACCAGTCCTCTAGTTAAGTAAGTAGCAAATGTCTGTAGCATGTTAGAAGCCTAATGAGAGGCCATACAAATAAAATGACGGAAAGATTGGCAGATAGAGATAGGCAGAGAAAGAGAGAGGGGAGAGAGAGGCAGAGAGAGAAAGAGAGATAGTGAAAGAGAACGAAAGAGAGAAGGAAAGGGAAAACGACGACTGCATTAAAGACAAAATGTGTTATTTTCTAGATGCCAGGCGGGAACAGGGATGTGCACCATTGACAAGGCCCACCGTAACCAGTGCCAGGCCTGCCGCCTGAAGAAATGCCTGGCTGCCGGCATGAATAAGGACGGTAAGTGTAGCGTAGTGTAGTGTAGTGTAGTATCGTGTAGAGTAGTGTAGTATAGCTTAGTGTAGCATAGAGGAGTATAGTGTAGTTAATGTAGTGCAGTGAATTGTTGTGTAGTGTAGTGCGCTGTGTAGTGGACCTCTACCTTTCTGGGGTCCTGACGTTAGGACGTCGCGTGTAAAGCGATATTGCGACTCCTCTCTGGGACTGGAAGGTTCCAAGGATGTTCACAGAAGAAAAAAAAACCCACACAATTAAAATGCTTTCTTGATTGCACACGTAGACGTTTCCAAGACGACAGAATGCACAACAAAATCAATCAAGGATGTCAAAGGTATTTGAAAGCAACTTTGGCATTGGGAACTTCGGGCCAATGTGGGCTGAGCGCTCGGTTATGTTCCAGGTGTGTGTACGTGCCTACAAACACGCGGTTCCTTTGTTTACGCGAGTTTTCCCTTCCTTTAATCGCAAACAGGACAATGTATCCAGTAGTAGCGAGGAATGTAGTGATACGAGAAGTCCCTTGCCTCCGCGGCACCCGTGCGCACGTGGACGTATCACTGTTGCCCGGCACAAGCGGCCCTCTGTGCCCGAGTGGGGAGGCTCTCTCATCGCGGAAACTTTTAACGTTAAGTCCATGAATCCGACGCCTGTTTTCTGACAGGAAAGGCGAGACCTGTCTTTAACAATCGGTCATTGCCAGGAAACCGACCCACGCATGTAGGCATCACTTTTACTGAACTTGAACTTTAAGTGTCACATTTTTTTCTCTGGAATTTAAATTGCACTTCGCACAAAGTGCCTATATAGTGTGTCGTCCCGAGAGGATACCGCTCGGTAATTCAAGTTCCGTTTGATGCGCCTGTGGCGAAAACACAACTTTTAGCACCACATGCACGACAAAAACCTCGTGTTTTGCTCCAGTAGGAATAAAAAATGCACAGTGAAACAAACGTAGAGTAAACTGATCACGGAAGTCAGATTAGTTTATGAAATTTGCGCCTTGCATTTCGCAGGTGGTGTTTTGCAAACAGAAGAGGTCTTCACCCCTCTTTTCCCTCCCTCTCCAAGCAAACTTCCTTTCAACAAAAATCAGCTTCCCCAGTCGTCGCGCCCGCGCAAATGAAATTACAAATCGTCGAGCGTGGAAGATCAGCACGGAGAGACGTATTTACCCGTCAACAAACCGAATCCCGCGGTCCACACACACCGGAGCGCAAACCCTTCACTCAGTGGCAGCATTTAGGCCAATTAGAGGAAAGCGTGCCGCCGATTCCCCTGCGGTACATTCGCATGCGAGAGGTTAGAGGATGGGTGAGGGATCACGGGGCGGGCGCGGATCCCCCCGTGTTTACGTTGTACAGACATACCGACTTAATTGATTCTAATTGCCGATACGGGCAGGCCGAGATTCGCTTCATCCGTTCATCCTCCGCTCGGGGAGCTAATTGACTTGTAATAGTAGATTTGGATGGCTTGGTTTATATGCGGACTTCTTTTTTCCTCTGTTTTCCCATTTTAGCTAGTAATTCCTCCCGCCAAGCGGATGAAGTAAAGTTGTTTTCGTAACAAAGCCAGCTTTTGCGTGAATTGCACGCTTCACAGCGAGAGCACGACGCTGCAGCTGATTCTCACAATGATACAATGATCTGTATCATATATATATATATATATATATATATATATATAATGACTTATATCTTATACATCTGTTAAATCAATTTTACTACAATCTTATAGCGAAGAACTTGTAGTGATCTGTATTGGAATCTAGTAGGATTCCGTGACAAAGAAATAACACGTGCTTTTTCATCAAAACATTTTTTATTAATGTTTATGACAATAAATATGCACAAAGCATGCGAATGAACTATTTTCGGACCGTTTTGTGTTTTTTTTTTGTCTTTTATATCGTACTTTTTTCGTCCCCCCAAACAACTGCCCGACCAGGCCCCTTTGTGGAAATGTGACGTGAAAAATAACCTTCGCAGAGAATCTTCACGGTCATTTTCTTCTTTTTCTTAGCATTAACGTTCATCTGTGTTGGTAAAATACATTACAGAAAAATGCTAACACTTTACTTCAAACACTGTATTAAACTATAGGGACTTACCCCTCTTCTATTTTCTTTTAAACTCTCAGCCGTACAGAACGAGCGGCAGCCGCGCAACAGTGCGCAGGTGCGTCCCGACCAGATCGACATGGACACGGACCCTGCAGTGATCGCCACGGCCCGGGACTCCCTCCCCGCGCCCATGCTGCACCCGCAGCGGGCCGTCAGCGGCAGTCCGCCCGCCGGGCACCGCTTCATGGCCAGCCTTATGACCGCAGAGACATGCGCCAAGCTAGAGCCGAAAGAAGGTAGGAAAACGTACTACCATACCTTGACGACTGTGGGGTATGAATGAATGAATGATTGAATGAATTGTTTTTTACGTCGTTACACTGAGACACGGCATACAGTAGCAGCCTTCATTGGCTAAAATACAGTAAAATACAGTTGAAAGTAATCTATAAGAAATAAAGATACATACATAAGCTAAACATTACAAACGTATACAATATTCACGTATGGAATAGAGGTATGGAGAAACCTAGTCAAGGATTCCAAGGGAACTCGACGGAGTGAGTGAGTGAGAGAAATATAGCTGTACCCATCTAAATGCTTATTGTTGGAGCTAACACTTTGTGCTTGAGTAGGCCAACCAAGTAAGGTGTTATCTGGTGTTATCTGTATATTTTAGGATGAGGGCAGGGACTGTTCACGAGCAGCCTTAAACTTTGCTATTCCAACTTTTTTTACTCGCCCTCAGTCAGTCAAGATTGCAGAGATGCCGTTTTTTAATCACTTACTAAGGGAGAAGAGATGCTGTGCCATGTATATTCATGTAACATGTAACCATTATTTGACTCAGTTTATCTACATACGCCGTCCGATTTGGCAACTTTCGGCTCTTAACTGAAATTTTGACCAAAGTTAAAGTTTCTTTATTTCTATATAGCCGAAGACCAGCAGTACGTTGACGTGACCAGCGTATCTCCCGACCGCCCGGAAGTTCCGGAAGCCATCCACCTGTACCCGTCCGCCCAGGAGAACATCTACGAGGCGTCGGCACGCCTGCTCTTCATGGCCGTCAAGTGGGCGAAGAACCTGCCGGTCTTCGCTAACCTGCCCTTCCGGGACCAGGTGGGTACACTAGCATTAGCTTACCAAGCTTACTTTCCAAGCAGAGGTTCGACACCGAATGTTTTTGACGTGTTTTTAGACATTTTTGTTGGGCTTTCTATTTTGTACTGAAATTTAGACGCAAGCGCAAATGTCTTATGCAGCAATGCCTTTCATTGCCGGTGAAAGGAATTGCTGCATAAGACATTTGCGCTTGCGTCTTATGGTAGATATAGAAAAAGATATAGAAATAAAAGCCTGTCAAAATTGCATAAAACACGTCAAACCCAACCGGAGCCAACCTCTGCTCGGAGAGTACATCAATATGGTTTTTGACCGAAGCTACGGAATTCCTGGATCAACTTCTTCCAATCGGGACGGAGGCCGATATAAACTTCTGTGTACCCTTGACGTCACAATGCCGGAAATTTTGTGACTCCCTCCTTTCTTTTCCCTTTAACATTTAAATAAACCTCTCATATCTATGAACAGGTTATTCTTCTGGAGGAAGGATGGGGTGAGCTGTTCCTCCTCTGCGCCATCCAGTGGTCCATGCCCTTTGACACCTCGCCGCTCGTCTCCCCAACTGAGCATGCCCAGAGCGGCGGCTCGGGCGCCACCTTGCTGGACCTGCGTGCACTGCAGGAGATGGTGGACAGATTCAAGGCCCTGGAAGTGGATCCTTCCGAGTTCGCCTGTCTGAAGGCCGTCGCGCTGTTTAAACCAGGTACTATTGTAGAGTCATTGTGATTTGTAAAAGAGATGTCAAAGAAATACAGTACCACCAGCACGAACGCAAACAAAAACGGGCAACACTCTTCAACTGCAATTGTGCATTTGAGAAATACACCGAGAAATAGGTTATAGGCAATCACACTTACTTAAAGCGCTTTTCTAATTGAGTCACCAACTAGATTAAGTACTGGTATGAAAGTCGGCACCTACCATCGAAAAAGTCGCAATGTATCTTTTCCTCTCTCCTTTGCAAAGGAGGATCTCTTTAGTCCTATATTAGCCAAACAAAATCGATGTCCTTACCTCCTGGCTTGATTGCCTGACCTTTGAAGTCAAGATGAGGCGGACAAGCTGAAGATTCGGCCTTGTCTGCTGTCCAATACGCTCCCCTGGTTCACGTTCAATTAGCTGGAGACATCTTTGGCTCGGCCAATATATCAGGGCACTGATATCAAGACGAAGTACAGAAGACGTTTTCATTAACTCGGCAGTCTTTGGGGTGAACTTAGACGAGATGACTGCTTGTCTGGTACCGTTATCCAAACTTTTGCTGTCTAGTTCCGTAACGGTTCCTCTCCTCTGAGACAGTGTCTAGTCTAGATGACCGATCAGTTAAACGGTTGATTTGGGTATGACCAGTCGAGGACGACATGCAACGCAACGTTTTGTGCATCGAAAGTTCGGAGTTGTTTTGAACACCTACACGTTCAGGGGCCTAATAAACATGTAGGCTGAATGGTTTTGCAGATTAGATAATGTCTTGAGCAGCAAACGTCCAGTTTAAGCCACGTTTTCCATGGCTTTAGGGTTTTTGACTGAAAACCGTATAAGACAGACGGATAGGTAATATATGTAATAGATAGTTTTTATCAAAGCATAAACGTTCATCTGTGTTGTTAAATTAATAAAACTAACACCGGAATGAATTGGGACGGAGGCCGACATAGGCTATCCGTAGACCGACTGCTGTAGTCACGTATCTCTGACGGGTACGTCACGCGCAGAAGTTGGTAACAGTAGACGGACATGTTGAAAAAGTTCAATAAAAGTTAGAATAAAGTGTTAGAAAAGTTAGAAAAAAGTTAGAAGAAAGTCAAGTTCCAGGTTTAGCCCTTTGCTCCCGATGTAGTTTTGATGTTTCCTGGATGTGGTATTGATGACGTTTCCGTTTTTCCTGCTGCAGACACTCGCGGGCTGAAGGACCCTCTGCAGGTGGAGAAGCTTCAGGACCAGGCACAGCTGATGTTAGCTGAACACACCCGCAGTCAGAACCGGAACCACCCCATCAGGTAAGCCGTGATCATCGTACAACTTAGCCGTTGATCAAGCTCTAGTGCTATACTGTAGTCAGATTCAACTGTCAACAACCTGCTTCCCAAAAGCGAGGAAAAGGACTTATTTCTGTTACTTTTGTCCAACTCATTTTTACATGCATGTATGATGAGGAACTTGAAATAGATAAATAAAGAGTGCCTGGAGCTAAACGTGAGACCAGACCAAAATAGAAACATTTATCATGACAGAGTTCAGTTGTTTTTCAGCAATGGAAGCGGTAGAGAGATTAAACTGACCAAATTTGCACCCATCCCTGAGATTTTTCAAGATAACTAAGGACTTGATTGCTAAGCACACGTGACCTTCCGGAAGGGTGACGTGAGCAGTAGGTCAAAGGTGGTCGGAAGCTTGTATCGGCCCCCGTCCCGGTCAAAGCCCATCGACCTTCATTTAACCTCCTTGCAGCCACTTTTAATCCGTTGCTCGCAGTGTACGTTTAAGTCACTGCATGAAAAGTCGAATTTACCACATTGGTAAATGCGATGTATAGCCGGGTAAAGTTTAGATTTACCCGGGATTTATCGACATTTACCCGCCGGTAAAGGTGCAAATATACCAGGCATTTACCCGCATGGTAAAGCGGGTAATGTTTGCCTGATTTACCCACATTTACCAGGTTCGTGTAAATATGCGTTTACCGAGATTTACCGTGCGAGGTATTTCTCATATATTTTGCGCATTTACCGACATTTACCAGGCGGAGTATATCTCATATAGCTGTATTTACCCATATTTACCTCGGATTTATACAAACCTTTACCAGAATATTCAATGCCATATTTACCCCCATTTACCTGTATTTACCTTGGATTTATACAACCTCTACCAGAATATTCAATGCCATATTTACCCCTTTACCCACATTTAGCTGGAAGTTTACCGATCACTTCCAAGAATTACCCAAATTTACCCATGATTTTGAATCAGAACATGGTTTGTGGCAGAACTCAGTAATATTTATTGGATAAACATATCAACATTGACAGGTTTTCTAAAGGGCAAACAGATAAATGCTCTAGCTTTACCATATACAATTGTTACCCTTTCTTATAATTCGAGTTTAAAGTAATGTTCATAGTATGATTGGACATTAATCAACTGTCCTGTTTACAAGCTATATATCATGAATGACATTCAACAAAGTAGCATCAGTTTATCATCACACACTATCTAAACCTATCATCAGTCTCCTTGATTGTGCAGACAGGCTTTAGAAATTATATACAAGAATACTTTTGCCATACATTATTTGTTTCTACCAGACTCTGGCCTGGTCAAATGGCAATTTTGAGTTGGAGTTAGTTGGCCAAGGAGACAACTGACTGGCAGGCAGATAATTGAATAGGTTGCAAAAGACTGAAATCCCATGGTACCTTATTTGTCCCTATCTTTTTCATCCAGCTGACATGTCTGCCTGGAGACTACAATAAGAATTTGCAATATATGTACTTTTTTTTATAAAAAGTTGTATCACATACTCTGTGCAATATCTTAACTATGCTGTCACTGTTAACAAATGTATGAATAAACATGTTCCACTATATAATCAGAAACTCAAGACGAATGAAAGAAACAGTAACATGACGATAAAAACTGCAATGCATAAATGACATATGACATTCAGTGGGGCCTGTATTGTTTTACACTTTGCCAACATGATCCTATCAGCATCATGTAATGCTGCATGTTTATCCAAGCAATAATTCATCATTACCTTAACTTCACAGATTGGGGAATTCATAACCTATCATTTCTATATTAATAACAGATTAAAAACAAGCCTATAGTGATCTGGCTAAGAAATTCTTTTTCTTTAGAGAAGGGTGAGGGGCAGATGCAAGTGAGGGTTCAAAATACCACCAGTATATGCAGGTACAAATGGAATTATCAAATGGGACCTGTGTAGGTACAATATAATACTGACAAATATGTAAAATGTATCACAAATCATAATCACATGGTTCATACAATCGCACAACACTGAAACACAACTTTCATAAGCTATGAAGGTCTTAGTCAGTTAGCAGCCCTTAGGCCAACAGCGATCAGATATAAGAACAAATATTTAAATACAGGTAAGTAAACTTATAACATCCTCTCCAAATTCTCATCTATATTCTAGTCCTCTGCTGCAAAGCACTCCGTGTAGTGTCCACACCAGCACAGGCTGCCTTCCTCTGTGTCTGAATCCTGAACTCCTTGGCAGGAGTTTGGAGTCCTTTGTGTGATGAGCCAGTTCCTACATGATAAAACAAAAGTATCACAGAATATCAACCTATGTCATAGTATGTGTGAAAATCGAGCCTACCTAAATTTGCGTCTGAAGGGACTACCTATGTGTACTGAAGATTGACAAATATAGAATACAACACAGTGTATTCTGCATCAGCCTACTAGTAGGTACCAGCCAGACAGTGGGTCGAGTGATCCGACCCATGGGAAGGCTGGGACTGAGGGTGATACCGAATTCATTGTGTTG
Organism: Branchiostoma floridae x Branchiostoma belcheri; assembly: GCA_019207045.1. NCBI lineage: Eukaryota > Metazoa > Chordata > Leptocardii > Amphioxiformes > Branchiostomatidae > Branchiostoma > Branchiostoma floridae x Branchiostoma belcheri. The sequence goes on along the minus strand of CM033025.1, from coordinate 6,095,698 downwards.
TATTTTACTTTTATGTCATACCTGGGCCGCGATAATGGTTGATACGGGAATTCTGGACCGGGTGATAAAAAGCTGCATCACACGGGCTTTGAACTTTTATCACACAGGCTTCAGTCAAACACTTACGCACTCTTCCCACACCTAGAGCGGCACAGTTTAAAATTCGAACATCTGATTCGGACGTTAGAATTGCTGCTGTAACTGTTTTTGTTCGAGGACACCAAAGTTTTTATAACTTCTGGCACGTTTCGCATCGAAACTTGTGTTTTTTCAGGTAGGTATGTCATAAACAAAATAAAACATGGTGTATTCTGCATCACCCTCGGTCTCAGCCCTCCCGCGGTCGGGCTGGTACTTTGGGTGATATGGAATACACCGTGTCAATTCGAGAAAACTTCCAAGAAAAGAACTCTGCTCTATTCAATTGATGGAAGCCTGTGTAATACAAATAAAAAGCCTGAGTGATACAGAAAAGTACCATCCGGTCCAGAACACCTGTATCGAATGTTATCAGGTATGAAGTGTGCCAATGATGATATTGAGCATGCAGGACTCACTGTAGTCTCGAGTCTTACCTATGGAGTGTGTAGCAGCATTGAAGTAGTCAGCAGCTAAACTTCTGGCTGATGCTTGCTTTACTCAGGACTGGCTATCCACCCTCACAACTTGTGCTGCATGTCTGAAGGAGGTATCTACTGCAGCTGTACTGGAGGCATATAAAAAGGGAAACGATGACACAAATGACAAAATCAGATCCGGTCAACCCAGAATGTAATACATAAACACCGTAACTTAAATCCATACCTGAAATATAATATAAAATGTATTAAACAAATATTAAATTAGTGACCAAATAGCTGTCAGTTACTGAACAGTGTTCAAATTATTAAAGGTTAGCCCTTGATAAAAATAATAGTCACGACGAGTTTGACAGCCTTGGCTGTCTGTGATGCCAGCCATTTGAACGAATAAATGAACGAAAATTAAATATATAAATATGTATATAAATTATAATAATAACCACCAGGTGCCAGTCAGTAGGTACCCAAATTATGAGTAATGAGGCAGTTTTAACGTGGTCGTATATCAAAGCACAATTATTCATCCCTCAAGTGCTGTTTTGCAGCATATTTTCATAAAACCTAATACGAAACGCCTGTTGTCCAAAAAAAATTATTAGGCATTTTCCTAATGGGGGAGGGGGGCAGGCTAGCTGGAGACAAATTTGCGTTTCTGATGATCACATGTCAAAAACATTAGACAAGTGGGAAAAACGAACCTACATTTTGCTTTAAAATAAAACAGCACAGTCTAATAATATTCTCTACTCACCGAAGTACACGTTGGTAATCCTGTTAGGGGTGCGCCGCCCAGGGTGGGAGGGGGGCGGCCGCCAAACGTACATCCAAAAACATCAGTCACGATCATTTTCCGTCCGTTTAAGCTTACACCATATTCCCCCAACACTCACAAGCCTCTCCCAAATTGCTGGCCGACCATAGCAGACTCCTTGTGCCATTTTTAGCGTAGAAAGCGATACGTAAAACCTCGTAGTCATGTCCGATCTCATTTCTGTAACGACTTTTTTCTAATCGTCCCGCCCGCATAGTGCGCATGCGTATCCGACGGTCCAATCAGATCGTAGTATCTCTGTGGCCTTTAGGATGTTGACCCCATGGTCGGAAGTTGACCTTTTAGCATCCAATACAGCAAGAGTACCTGGGACATTTGTGAAACCAAAAAGCTCCTTGGTGAAACAATGTAAAAGCTTATAAGACTTCCTTTCTTGGTTAGATTCAAGTTTTCTTTACAGCAAAGATTGACCTTTTATCTCTTTAATTTTTTCACTGTAGATTTAGAGTGTGTGACCTTTGTTATTCATCACAAACTGTGTAGTATAATACATAAGATCTGTTATTGTGAACTGTCTTGAGTCTTAACTGAAGCATTTTTCTTTATAAATATAAAACGGGCCCACTATGTAATTCTAGGTATGGTAAACAATCATAGTTAAATACCTCTTATACTCGTTCATAAATAAAACTAGAACAACAATAACTTTATTACGCCTACAATTTCACTCAGGGCCTAAAAAGCTAGTTGACTGGTAATGATAACTCTGTTAGACTTTTATGCTCTGACCTCTGTCCCCAATACTATTATCTCAGGCCTTATATCAGGGTCCATCCTGACAATGTAATACATGTACCCCTGTATAATGCCTTATATCAGGGTCCATCCTGACAATGTTATACATGTACCCCTGTATAAGGCCTTATATCAGGGTCCATCCTGACAATGTAATACATGTACCCCTGTATAACGCCTTATATCAGGGTCCATCCTGACAATGTAATACATGTACCCCTGTATAAGGCCTTATATCAGGGTCCATCCTGACAATGTAATACATGTACCCCTGTATAACGCCTTATATCAGGGTCCATCCTGACAATGTATTACATGTACCCCTGTATAATGCCTTATATCAGGGTCCATCCTGACAATGTAATACATGTACCCCTGTATAACGCCTTATATCAGGGTCCATCCTGACAATGTAATACATGTACCCCTGTATAAGGCCTTATATCAGGGTCCATCCTGACAATGTAATACATGTACCCCTGTATAACGCCTTATATCAGGGTCCATCCTGACAATGTAATACATGTACCCCTGTATAACGCCTTATATCAGGGTCCATCCTGACAATGTAATACATGTACCCCTGTATAACGCCTTACATCAGGGTCCATCCTGACAATGTAATACATGTACCCCTGTATAAGGCCTTATTTCAGGGTCCATCCTGACAATGTAATACATGTACCCCTGTATAACGCCTTATATCAGGGTCCATCCTGACAATGTAATACATGTACCCCTGTATAAGGCCTTATACCAGGGTCCATCCTGACAATGTAATACATGTACCCCTGTATAATGCCTTATATCAGGGTCCATCCTGACAATGTAATACATGTACCCCTGTATAACGCCTTATATCAGGGTCCATCCTGACAATGTAATACATGTACCCCTGTATAAGGCCTTATATCAGGGTCCATCCTGACAATGTAATACATGTACCCCTGTATAACGCCTTATATCAGGGTCCATCCTGACAATGTAATACATGTACCCCTGTATAACGCCTTATATCAGGGTCCATCCTGACAATGTAATATATGTACCCCTGTATAACGCCTTATATCAGGGTCCATCCTGACAATGTAATACATGTACCCCTGTATAAGGCCTTATTTCAGGGTCCATCCTGACAATGTAATACATGTACCCCTGTATAACGCCTTATATCAGGGTCCATCCTGACAATGTAATACATGTACCCCTGTATAACGCCTTATATCAGGGTCCATCCTGACAATGTAATACATGTACCCCTGTATAAGGCCTTATATCAGGGTCCATCCTGACAATGTAATACATGTACCCCTGTATAACGCCTTATATCAGGGTCCATCCTGACAATGTAATACATGTACCCCTGTATAAGGCCTTATTTCAGGGTCCATCCTGACAATGTAATACATGTACCCCTGTATAATGCCTTATTTCAGGGTCCATCCTGACAATGTAATACATGTACCCCTGTTTAAGGCCTTATACCAGGGTGCTTTACCAGCATTTACCCGTATTTATCCAAATTTACCGGGTAAATATGTGCTAAATGTGGGTAAATATTGTAGATCACATTTACCGGGTATTTACACACCAATGGTAAGTTTGGTAAATCCGATATTTCATGCAGTGAGTCATCATATATTCCATTGATAATAACGAATGATAGGAGTGTAAGTTTCCCACATTTGTTTCCGCAGATTCGGCAGATTGCTCCTGACGTTGCCGTGCCTCCGCCATGTTGGACCAGATCGTATAGAGACGATTTTCTTCCAGCGGACAATCGGAAACACACCAATGGAACGTCTGCTTAGCGACATGTTCAAAAACTGATCAAATCCAAAGCCAATGTCTTGGTAGGATATGTAGATTTACTCTCCTTGTTCTATTGTACGTTCTAATAGAATAACTTAATGAAGAAAACAGAGAGAAAGAAAAGGGAAGCTTGTTGGGCAAGTCCAAAATTTATCTCCATCATTTTTTCAGTATCGTTGAACATGTAAAATTCTATATTATTCTTTATTATGAAGAGTCTTTTACAAAATAGAACAAATAACGTTACATGTATAAACTTCAAGTCTGTGAAGCATCTTTATGTATCTGTTCAACAGATTTGCAATCCGCCGTTAGTTGCACTGCATTGCTTTCTGTTAGGGAACCGTTGTGTCTTCGTGATACAAATGTACTTAAAAACGTAATGTTTGTCATGCTATACAAGAGATGCGACAAATTAAATGTAATGCTAAATGTACATTGGCTATACGGCACGTTATACAGATCGTCAACCAGGGACTTACTTATCATGACATAGATCCGGTTAGTCAACCACAGCGGATATACGTTGTGTTGAAATAATTGAAAACTATCGTATAATGGATTCTCATGTACTTAACCTGACACCAGTTGAAAACGTTTCTGATCGACTGTGATTATTGTTGAATAAGTGTTGACCGTTAACAGATAAACGACATATTACATTTATAGCAACGCTCATCTTTGATAGCAAAGTGAAGGAAAAGAGAGACAAAATGCGACTGAACAAAGTAGGATCCATGTGCCTGCTTACTAAGTGAGTAGTACCAGGTATGCTATTTATTCTTTGTAATGATTACAACGCTCAACATACTCAATACTGCAACTGTCTAACGTTATATAAATTTAGATAAAAATTTGTAATACGTATACGATGGTATACGTTATGTGCGTTTGTATGCACCGCCGGAGAACGTAATATTCAATGTAGTACAAGAAGTTAATTTTTAGAATGTCCATCTCAATGTTAAGTCAAAGTTACACTGTAAATGTGTGCAACATGTATATATTGCTGAAATACAAAATACAGATTATAACCCTCGTCAGAAGGATACATTTTTGGTGTAGTCTGTGGTCTGCTTGCTGGGTATGTGTTTATGTGTACATTTTGTACCTCAGTAACCTGCGGATGAATCGTCATGATATTTGGTGGGTTTTAAGGTGTCGAGAAAACAAAGGCTAAATTTACAAATGTGCCTCCTAGAGGCTTTCTGCTGGTAGGTCGCTTTAATTCTAATCTTCTAAAAGTTACCTTTCATGGTCACATTAAAAAAAAATCACGTTCGATTTTACTAGGTCTTTGTGACGACAGACACTGACCCGAGGCCTTACTGTCACAAGCATGTGGAGTTGATGCCTGTCGAGCACAGGTCTACATCTAAAAAAAGATTTTCAGGCAAACTCGTTCATGAAGACGGATTTCACGGCGTCTTTGTGATGGTGAACCTGTCCACCACCTTGCCTCCGCTTGCGTCCGCGCTGTGTATGTAGGAGAAGGCCAGGGCTGTAGAGTTGACCTCCATCAGCGTCCAGCCAGTCTTCATGGTCAGGGAGTAGCCGGCCCGCCACGGCGCCAGGAACTCCGGCACGTACGACGGGTCGTTCCCCTCAGGGTTCCCTGGGGAAACAACGGACGGTAAGAAGTTTTCATTCTGTTCTCAGCCACCTTCACCTCTCAAATGCTATTCCATTCCATTCCATTCCATTCCATTCTATTCTATTCTATTCTATTCTATTCTATTCTATTCTATTCTATTCTATTTTATTCTATTCTATTCTATTCTATTCTATTCTCTTCTATTCTATTCTATTCTATTCTATTCTATTCTATTCCATTCCATTCCATTCCATTCCATTTCATTCCATTCCATTTCATTCCACTCTATTCTGGCTCTGTTCTACTCTTTCATTCTATTCTATTCCATTCCATTCCATTTCATTCCACTCTATTCTATTCTACTCTACTCTACTCTACTCTGCTCTACTCTATTCTGGCTCTGTTCTACTCTTTCATGGAATTCTATTGTATTCTATTCTATTCTATTCTACTCTATTCTACTCCGTTATATTTTCATTCTACATTTTACTACGCTCTGTTCCATTCTATTTTGCTCTACTCCATTTCATACTACATGTATTTACTCAATTTTACCAACCGACCTACCGAATGACCAACTGACCAAACAAGCAAATAAATGAAAGAATGAAGAAAAACCAACCAGCCAACAAACAAACAAACGAACGAACAAACAAACAAAAACGTTACCTGCTGCCCCTGTGACGATGTGCACGGTAGCCGCGGGGTTGTGGTAGTTCTTGGCGGTGACGTTTCCCCCTGAGACCGGCCAGGACCGCTCGTACTGGTGGTTGTGCCCGCAGACGTATACGTCCACGTGGTACCGCACGAACAGTTCCTCGATATCGCTGCGGTACTCACGGGCCTCTGTCGTACACCTGGTTGAAAGGAATCAATCAATCAATTAATTAACCAACCAATCAACTAATCATTTCTATATCATATCCCAAATCATTGTTACCAGACCCATACTGGGATTATCACCAGGTACTTGAGTTGATATTAACCTCCATGAAAAAATGGAGGTATAGTTTTGAGTGTGTCTGTGTGTGTGTGTGTGTGTTTGTGTGTCTGTGTGTCCGCATATTTGTGGTCATCATAACTTGAGACCCTCTTGATGGACTACGATGACATTTTGGTATGTAGGTAGGGGGTGGGAAGACGAAGGTCAAGGTCAATTTTGGGCCCCCTGGTGTGTGACCTTGGCACTGCAGCGCAACTTCCGGTTTTAATATCTCGGTGTTCTGAACATGCTATGGTCAAGATTTTTAAGTATTAGATAGCTCTTGTGCTCAGGAAAAAATGACGTAACTTTGGGCCCCCTAGCGTCTAGTTTGGGAATAGCAGGGGCTTTTTTGTAAAAAACTTCTGACGAGGATAACTCAAGAAGGGAACAACGGATTTTCATGATTTTTTGGTATGTAGGTACCTTAGACAATGTTGTACAAGATTAAATACTAATTATGCAAAATAGGAGTACATTTGCATAATTGATGAGGATATTATATCATGGCAGTTTTTTCAATGTATCTCTTGTCCTGGATGTGATATGGTCTTGACATTTGGCTTGTAGATAGCTTGCAGTGTCATGACAAAGTGGGGCAGGTTTCAGCCCCCTAACATTTAATTTCGAAACTGCAGGGGCGTTTTTGTCAAGACATTCTAAAGAGGATAACTGCAGAATGGATTGATGGATTGGCAAAATATTAGGCATGCGTGTACCTTAGGCAAAGAAGTTCATAATGATATACATGTTATGCAAATGAGGACTTAATTTGAATAATTAATGAGGAAATTGTATAATTCCATTGTTTTCAATAACTGGACTTCAATAAATGTAACACATGTTAATTTTGATAGGTGGAATATAAGCAGATACCAAATATGGTAATGAGGAACTTATTTGCATAATTTATGTAAAAATTGCAAAACTGCTTTATGATTAATAATGGGAATTTTATAATTGTGGCATGTGTACGTTATTCAATGATGAACAATACCATGCATAAATTATGTTAATGTGTTAGTCAATTGCATGAAATTTACGAAAGCTCTAAATTTTCATGGAGGTATGAGGTCGCCGAACTCTAGTTTCTTCTGTAACAGTTATGGCTAACAATCCAATTTTGGCTAAAAGAGAGCTATTATTATTATTATTATTATTTTACTTAATGGTCACCACGTAACAAGACCTGAAGGCCATTCAAGGTTACGGGTTACATTGTAACTGTAACAGCATCTCTTCGCCCTAGGTCAGAAACATCATGATTGGGACCAGCCCAATCGCTCACTATGAGTGAGGACTAACAGACCCAATAGGCTACAGGATATTTTTCACATTTATCCTTGTGACAAACGAGCTACCTAGTTGTCCATAGCGCGGCTGAGGAGCAGTACAGTGGTCTGTGGCCGAACACCAGGATCCACGGGGTCCGGGCACGGTTCAGGTCAGCTGTCCGCAGGTCCTGCTCCAACCATCTGCAAAAAAACGACATCATCAGCATGTTGCGCAGCATTAACTAAGAAGGAACGGCTTTTCAAGAAACAAATAATATCTACGATCATAAATCCGTTAGGTCACATATATCCGCCGCCTCCAAAGAATATGTCTGAGCCTCTTTGGTCTGAAGAGATTCCCAAATGATGCACCCATGTATATTTTATATGTGCATATCTGGGGAGTGTTGCACTAGAGATCTCTCAAAAACACTGCTTTTTCAAAGTGGCGGGATGATTTCACCTGGTAGATAGATGTTACTGGAGGTTACATCCGCGACTGTCCCAAGACTTTCCTCGATTTCCTATAGCCGTATAAACCTGTCACGCGACGGATGCGACCGGCCCCTACCTGTGCTGTGAGGAGTTCCCCCGCATGTCGTGCTCCGTCGAGATGCCGACGAAGTGAACCCCGAGATAGTCGAACGAGAAGTAGTATGGGGACGAGGACTCGCTCTCGTTCCACGGCATGCGCAGCCAGTTGCGATAGGCGGCAAAATCAAACTAAGAAAAACAAACAAGATGAGACAGGTACTACTATAGCACTACAGGTAGATATAAAGACTATAACAGTCACGAAACAATGTGGCTCTGGGTTGTTTTCCTCTTCTCTTCAGTCGCCTTGTACGTCTTTTTCGTAGTCTTCGCTGTTCTGCGTCTAGTCCTAACGCGACAAAATGCCACAAAAGCTGAGCGGTCGTTTAACTCAATCTTCTAACATAATGTAATTGTCGATACATTGAAACCCTTAAGTGTTTATTTGCAAAATAATGCCCGGCTAATCGTATGTACAGTCTAAAATTAATGATTAAGTAATGGTGTACATAACACAAATTTAACACAAATGTATCTATGGAAGTCAAGTTGATTGCTATTAAGGGTTTGTTTGTTTGTGTGTTTGTTAGTCAATTTTACCAGGAAAACATACATGTATCGCCTCAGACAAAAGCAGCATCAAACTGAGGCCACTGCCTCCTTCTGCAAGGTGAATTTTGTGTCTTATAAACATTATCTATCCATTGTTATTTTGTTTGAACTTTTTTATTCATGACGAGAAGCTCAAATTGTCCTGCAGACCGCTTTTCATTTAGTTCACGGGGGAAAAGGTAACGGTGAGATAAAATATAACAGGGGTCCAGATTACATCATATAAGTCATAATTGATCTGTCAGCATATATCATTACCCCTTACCTGTTTTTCGTGGTTACCGGGGCAGGTCATGTAGGGTACGCGCGCGGTGACGTCATGCAGTGACGTCATGTACTGGACCCAGACCCAGGAGTTGTTCCCGTCGCTGCTGCGGTAGGTCGTCCCGAAGTTGTCCGCGTAGCTGATGTCACCGGCGTGCAGGACAAAGTCCAACTCGTCCTGATCTACCTGTCGTTTCATAATCATTGAATTACATGGGTATTAATAAAACATTAGCATGATAGCATGCCTTCCCAACATTTTACTTCATGTCCCAATTATCGCAACATTCCATCAAGAGGTTCTTAAGTTATGTTGAGCACAAATATCATATATAATACACACATACACACAAAACATACACACAAAATGCCTCTGTTTTCATTGAGGTAATATACTAGTCACAAGTAACTACATAATAACTGAAAATAACTTGAAAAGATTGTGAAAGAAATTGGCGTAAATGTACGCCTTCCATATTGGAGCATGTAAACAAAACGCACTGACACAAGGAAAGTTTCCATACCTGTCGCAGTATGGACCTGATTGTGAACGAGTCCTCTTCTACCCCCATGTCCGCGATCAAGGCCACTTTACCCACTCTCTCACCACCGTCAACGCAGGTGTCATCTGCACAGGTGCGCCCAGGTAACACCTTGGAAGCCGTCTCGGAAGAAAAGTTCTTAAACGACTTGATCATGCTCTTCTTTTGCGCCGGTTCTTCAGCGTTACTGCGTTTCTGTACAGTCGTGGGCTGGATGGTGAAGTTGTACGGCGGACTCATGGCGTAGTTCCCGTCGCCACACTGGTAGTTGATGGTTACAGGAACACTTCCCGCTTCGTATTTCATCACCGCCTCGTTCAGAGTGGCGTTGAAGTTTCCCGCGGTGTAGGTGTAAGCTCGCCCCACGGCAACGCTCGGTGCAGCCTTCCCGTCTTTGAGAACGTTGGGACGCTTATCATCGTTATGTCCATTGTTTACCTTCCACCGTCTGTGAATGCTGGCCAGGGGTTGGCGATTTGTCGGTTGTTTTTTCACCGCAGAGTCAGACTGGAGGACCGTGTAAGCACACTGAGGCTTGAAGTCGGAAGGGGAAGTGAAGGGAACGGGGTTCATCCACATGGCCCTCACCTGTCCGACACCTGCCAGACTCAGGTGCAGCCCCTGCACACCGCCTGTGCGCACCTCGTGACTTCCGGGAGAGACAAGAAGGCGATCACTTTCGGGTTGTCTGGCACGAACTTGCACTTCAAGATGCCCATCTGCGCCGACTTGAGACATGAACACCTGCTCTGATGACTCCTTGCGCTGACCTACACGCTCAAGGAAGTCCACGAGTCTCCTTGTCTTGCCTGCGGCACCCCACCTGACGTAGGGCTGAAGTTCTGCATGGCCACATAGAAAGACCAACAGAAAGAACACTTCTGGGTTCTTCATTCCAAATAAGTTTTTTTAAGACTTAAGATTTATACCTGCCAACGTGAGGATGATACGAAAGGACGTAACCGTACGTTCGCAGGACGTAAGCGCACAGGTTAAAAGTTACATATAGAGAGGTCAGATTTGTACCAAGGACGTCCGTCTGGACTCTGCACTTTGGACTGGGCGCAAATGACGCCATGGGGCCGAAGGTATCGTTTTTAAATGCAGCAAATAAACATTAAATACGGTATACCTACTCCCCAGGCAAATGGCTGACCTAGGTCTGCTGTTAAGGCGTTTTCTCCTTTCAACTTGCCCAAAGGATAGAAAGAAAAAGCGAGTGCGGGTGGATGAATGATGAATATGACAATGGACCAATAAATGAATGAATGAGCGGACGAATAAATTAATAAATGTTTAATTGGTGGGCTGCAGAAGCAAGTCTCAAACCAAGGAGGTTATAGTGAAGGCAATAACTCATTGCTCAAACTAGAAACGTTTTTGTAATCTTACGATGCAGTATATGTTGGTGTACAGATAAGATACCTAATCACCCTTATCAGTAACGTGACTATCCCGGTAGATACCAATAACTGACAAGATCTATCATCTTGCATTTTTCTTTATTACCAGAATTCTGTTACATACGGCAGAAGCTGACCTATGGGTTCCTTCATATACTTATCACAACTTCTGTTATTTTCGTGGAGAAGATGATCAACTGATATACTTTGATGGATATAAGACACCCAGGTAATAAGATATGCCAAAAATCAGTTACTCAAGCAACTGGATATGATTTTGGAAACGGTCGCTTGAGTAACTGCTTTTTGGCATATCAACTGATATAATTTTCGTAAATGAAAAGCTTATCTGCATGATCAATGGCTGATGTGTCAAACCTCCACGCCTTAAGACTTATGAGTTATTGAGAAGACAAGAGGTGCCCCACTTGTGCTTGATGACATTTGATTATTTATTCATCTCAAGAAACGACTCGCGGTTCTTTCAGTCAGACACAGACTAATTGCCAACGGAGACCAGCGTACAAAAGAAATAACTAACAGAGTAAAGCAAAGAAATATAAAGAAATGATAAGTAACTACTAGTAATAATTGACATACATAAGACTCTAAAGGGCCGCTAAGATGAATCAATTAATGAATCGTGGCAACTTAGTGGTTCTAGTAACTCAAAATTACAGGCCTGTACCTTCTGCAATGTCACTCGACCAGTACGCTCCAGATAAGATGAAGCTAAACAGTATATTATTACATGACTAATGTGTAATATCATGTACCGGGAAGGAAAGATGCGACCATCATTCCGTAGTAGCTGGGATGGTGGTTGACCAGGAGGGTTGGTCGCCATGTTGATGACGTCGACAAGATGGCGTGCAGCATGACCAGGCCGGTGTAGCCACAGGACAGGGCGTCGTCCACCAGGCTTGTGGCGGTGACCAGTAAAGGGGTAGGGTCAAGAGTAGACGCCCACTCACCACACGCCTGCTTACCGAGAAAATTTGAGAGATATTCCTTTTTAATACGAATTTTGGCTGTGATGTTAAACATTTCTTCTGAATGTATTATAATAAAAGTGCAAGTAAACGCAGATACTAATATACAACACGAAGGTAATGTACATTAAAGCCGAGAAAAACAACAACATCATGATGAAAAAACATTGAAAACGAAAGATAACATTGGACAGAGAACATGCTAATGAACTTCTTATATAAATAATGTTGACACAAACAAATGATTAAAGTGATATAAAAGCAACAGGATTTAAAGCAACATGATTGTACGTAACATAACATATACCAAAGTAACTGGATAAGATGTGGAAACTTTCCCGGATTTACAAATCAATTTCTTGAGTAGCCGTTACTTTCCCTATCTTATTACCTTGATGTCTAACCTCCATCGACAAAACTAAATGCTATAATAATCCGGCACCCGATCAAATGCTGTATACTAAATGCTCTGATAAATGAATGCACTAGTGCGGCACCTGGTCGAACGGCTGTGCAGCGGGAGAGAAGCCGTACGGCCCGTCTGCAGAGTGGGTGTGCGCCAGGTCCGCACTCACTATCACCACCACCCGCTCTTTGGACGCCTCCAACTCTTTGTACAGAGACTTTCCTGTAAGGACGGACGAAAGAGTCTTACAAAGGACCCTTCTTGTGGCTTGGTGTTGGCGTAGGTAATTAGTTATCTCCACTAAACTTGTCACAGACATACCTTCACATATTTTAACACATAAGAACTACGGCGATTTCCGAATTTGCAACACGATATCAACATTTGGCACTACTAACTAACTACTATGCGGCGGGTGACATTTTGCAACAAATGCGGTCTAACACGTGCATATTATCGCCTGCGTTCCGTTTTGGATAAGTGACAGTCGAAAAATCCTCAAATGCATAAAACGCAAACATGTGAAAGCATTGGAAATAGTTATCACCTAATCGCAGAAGTTCTGGTACCATGGCGACACTGTGGTTGTACCTGCGGCTGGGGTGAGACAGCACGACCACTGAGGTTGTGTTTAGGTGCGGGATGAAGTGCAAGGGGATCACCTCAGCCCATCTAAACAAACATCACAATGTATGGTGATTTAGAAATGTGAACTGTCTAAATTCGTTAAAGCTAATAGTTCGCGAGTTTGATCACGGTCGAGTCATATCAAAAACTTCAGGTGCAGTTGCTTATTCTGCTTATCACTAAGTACTTTGGGAAAGAGTATGGACGTGGGGCTGGACTTGCTCCCATTCTTTAGTGATTGCACAAAAGTTATATGGCCCAGGGGCACAGAAACGGAGATGGGTGCCGCCATATGCACCATCTGATGCAGTTAGAACTTCAAGTGACCAAGACGTCAAAATCTTACACCTGTACACAACTAAACTTTACCTGACCAAACACTAAAGATAGTTTTCGGCTGACTCTGCCATTTGCCAACACAGATGGAATTAGCTGGCCAAGGAGTATAGCCGGCACCGGTGCCCATTAGACTCCCTTTGGCCGGTTATACTCCATGGCCAGCTTTGATATTATCTCTAAGGCACCGTAGGGTCTGCTTGGAGACAAGGAATTTGATGCTTTGCCAAATCAGACAGGAACATGCCCACCTTAGCGGAAATGGTTCATCAGCGCCCCCTGGCGGACCAAAGGCAGACAGCCCCGATATCATAACGCCCTCTCTCTTAAGTTTTTCGACCAACGTCTCCGACATCTCTGAGTTAATGTCTGTGGAATAAGGCAAAGATTACTTTGGAATATGTTTGTGTTAGATTAATCAAATGATCAACTTAATCTAGAGCACTATGGTCATATCTTACGCATCTACAGTTTATTGTACAAAACTAGCCAAAAATGTTAGTCTACTTAAACGCTATGTCTATGTTTTAACACTATGGAGCCCAGATCAAACCATACATGCTTTCTAAAGAAAGAAATCGCCAAGAGACGCACCCACGGACACATTGTAGCAACAAGGTGGGCAAACACAGTTGTCCGTGTCTGCTGAGCCATATGCTTCAGGGTTCAGGTAGAACAAGAAGTTGGTAAGATCAGCGACGCCATGCGGTGTGCTGAGGAACAACAGGTCCGGGCTGAGCCTGTTGATCTGCTGACCAACCTGGGGTCAGTCGGGAAGAAGTGGAGAAATGATGTGCAGTGGGTATGGATCTTCTGAGCATTGTAGTAGTAGAGTTTCATGTATGTAGAAAACGAAGTACACTTTGTCCTAGAGTGTTCGCTGTACAAAGATCTGCGAAATGCATTCGCTAATGCTACACATATAGATAAGAAATATGCGCACCTGACGAAGGAAAATCTGTTCAAATACCTTATGTCATCATCTAACTACGATATACTGGAAAAACTCTGTAAGCTCCTCCACGCATGTTTTAAGAAGAGAGAAGAAGCAAGTAAACTGTAATATATATGTATAGCTTTCCGATTACTTACTATGTACTAAACTGACTGCATTTGGCCCCAGTGGGGTGTGAATATGCAATAAACTTCATTGTCCGTTGTCATTGTCATTGTAAGTGGGTAGAAGAATGTGCAGTAGTCCCAGTAACGTTTATACAGTTTGGGTTTCTCGGTGATCTGTGAGCATTGATTGATGATGACAGTCATCTAGCGAAAAACAGTTTTTTTGTTGTTGTTCAAAACGATATCTTTTTTACCATACGGCAGGAAGCTCAGAAAGTCACATGCACGAGCTCATCTGCAGTCACTTCAAATGTAAAAATAGCACTTTATCCTATGACGTAAAGCTCTTTAACGCATTTTTTGTGCATTTGTTGCATTGAGCAAACAAACATGGCGTATTATGGCTTTTAAATGTGAAGTACATTTAATATTAAACAGGTGTTTACTTTAATGATTTAGTAACAGCTTTCGTATTCATAGTGTTAGTATGCATGTAACGTTGCATCTGCAATTTAGCCCTAGGATACAATGATGCACTTCTATGTGTGTTGTCACATAAACCGGTTCACATCATGGCCATTAATAGATCACCTTCCGAGCTGCGTTGTGTATCTGCCATGCCTGCTCCAGTGCCGTCTGGTTGGTTGTGTTGAAGCGGGAGGGGTCGAGCGCTATCCCGCCGTGGGGAAGCACGAACGCCCCGACAACCTTACCTTCTACGGCATCAGTCACCAGACAAGACAGAACAACCACCACAGCTACAGCTGACCGGAGGTAGTCAGCTCTGTATCTTTCCAAAAACATTTCCTTGTACGTTTAGGGTTATAGGTCAACGTGCATCGAATGCTAGCAATTTAGGCAAGAACAGCAGAACGTGTGGAGTACACTTTAGGCATGGATCGCTAGGTGTCACTTCAGTATTACAGCTGGGTTTCCATTGGCTGTCCTTCTGAACAAAAATTCGGGGCTTTTCCCAGAGAACTTAACTTCCTTTACATGTCCTTGCATGACTAAAAGTAATAATTGCCAAGTTGACAAGTTGATGGGATCGTTTCATCGACAGACTTTCCCACTGCCTTTTGCATTGCATCAGCGATCTTGTAGGTGCAGACAGGGAGGGCGGTTCCTATAGCTATTCGCTGACTTGCATCACAGGTTCGAACGCTCCTTAAATCTGTTCCCCATGCATGACGGTAAACTAAATATTTTTCTACCTGCAGACACAATATAAGACGATGGTGGGGTATTACATTGCAGTGCTGTATTTTTAATCATCCATGGAGCAAGGTATTGCACTTAGGCGCTCACACGACGTAACAGGGATTAATCACTATGGTAAAGGGACGGATCTCTTTCGACGCTGAACCTTACCCGGCAGTAAGACTCGCCCCGGGCCAACAATTAACAAAAAACAAAAAGACACAAACTACGTCTTATACTTTTCAGCCATGTTGGTATTTAATGTCATTTCAAAGTACATCATAAGAAATGTGAACATAAAGCACGGACCCTCGAAACCCTTTCGTCGTTTTTACCGTGTACACCTGTCTCAAGACTTAGAGTGTGTACCCTTAAGAATACATGCGTACAATTTCGTGTACATCTATAACATGTACATCTATAGCTTACAATAAGCATCCTGGTCAACTTCAAATCTTAACAATGTTATTATATAGCAATATGGCAAACGTTCAACGGCTTTTCGGCTATCATTTTGGTACATTGATAATGTGTTGACTTTCAAACAGAATTCATGTCTAAACAGGTGCAAATATTACAGAAACGTTACAAAATTAAAAGAAACAGTACTTCTGAGAAATCTATGTACAGTACTACATATCATAACTATTTTGTTGATGCCCATTAAGCACGAATTTTCTAAGCAAATGTTACTCTATTATGGTCAAATCTAAGCCATAATTGAACAGTTTGACCCGCTAACTCTGACATTTCTATGTACGGTATTGGGCGAATCACTCCTTGTTCTTGTCCACAAGTTCCCTCTGCAACTTCTGCTCATAAGCAGTTCCGGAATACTCGTCCACCTGCAAACCAATACGCCGGCATGAGATCAAGATGTTCCAACGGTGTGCATATACGTATGTACCCATATGACCGTGTCCTCTATACCTGTACACATACGCCTGTAACCTCTATAACTGTAACGGTGTACCCGATAAATGTACCTGTATACGTGCACTTTCTATACCTGTGACCTCTATACCTGTACCCTTAAACTGCCCCCCCCCCCCCTGTACCTGAGCCCCCGGGCACCTACGCCCTTATACATGTACCCCTACACCCTTACCTAGAACTACGGCTGTATCCTCTATACCCGTGATACCTACATTGTATACGTGATACCTTTATCCCCACAGACGCGCGGACCACCATTACTCATTTGAATCATGACATGAACAGAAAAAAGGACCCTTAAAATTGTTAAACCTTGAAATTGGAAGATACAAGGAAGTCGTCGTACCTTTTTGCCATTCTTGTAGCAGTAGAATACAGGGACGGAGCTGATGTCACAGTGACTAGCGGTCTCCTAGAAAATGTAGAAATGTTTGTATGCTGTAAGCTGCATATAACACGATAGCACATTAGTATGTGCCAGTTTAAGCTGCATATCATACTATAGCACATTAGAATGTGCCAGTTTAAGCTGCATATCATACTATAGCACATTAGAATGTGCCAGTTTAAGCTGCATATCATACTATAGCACATTAGTATGTGCCAGTTTAAGTTGCATATCATACTATAGCACATTTGTATGCGCCAGTCAAAGACAGCTTGTTGGATCCCCTCACACTAGGAGGGAGCCCTACTCTGTAATCATTAAGTGTGGTGGGTTCTGTACTGTGCATGTACAGAAGCCGGAGAGGCCATAACCAACAGCTCCAACACATCCCCTGCCGTACTAACTACCGATTCAATTCATTTTTCACACGGACTGTCCGCGAATGGAACACCCTGCCCAATGACACCATCCAGTCCAAGTCCTTGGCCACCTTCACCTCAAAGGTGGCCTGTACTCTCTCTTCTTTCTAGCCTACTGAATAGTGGCGACCTTTGACCTGACATATGTCAATTATTGCCAAGCTGTTGGCAGATGGACATTGTCGGAAGAAGAAGAGTTAGCTTCTTTCTAAACGTGAGACCAGCATCATCCAATATTTGCAAGGCCAAAGCATGTTAAAAATTGAATTTGCTTTGAGGCCTGAACACGGATACTTACGCCATTCTTATCGACGTCCAGCTTAGCAAAGATGACGTTAGAGCTATGCGCAGCCACATCCTGAAAAAATACAAACATGGTGAAGAAAACACAAATATTGTGAAGTAAGCACAAACAGGATGAAGAAAACACAAACATGGTGAAGACACAAACTGGTAGCAGAAGTTCAAGACTAAGCCTTTAATGTGCAGCTATGCGTTATTTTAGCAATTAAAGTGTCGACTAGTAATCCATGACAGTACTGAGTCTTCGAATTGTCGATCGGAAACAAGATGGCGACTGGAAGGTATGTGAAAATAAGCTAGTTCACCATTCCGAGGACGCATGCGCAGCAACATGACTTGTGGGTAGGTGTGGGTACCGGTACAGGTCAAAAGGATCAGGTGTGAATTTCTGCCCATATAACATCTTTATTTTCTAATAGGTCTAACATCCGGTCCACCATCCATTCCTCCGAATTTTTATGGGTCCGTTTTCTCTGCACCGGTCCAATAAGAAATATTTCAAAGGTGCCCATGAGACATGAACAAAATACGTCCTGGACAATCGACAAAATGGTCCAGGCGGCAACTGTTTACATGTCTGGGAACTTGCGCATGCGTATTCGAAAAGGCTGTTGAACGAGCTCACCCCAAGACAGTGGCACAAAAAAACCTACCTCAAACACATTCACCATCATCCTGCAGGGTCCGGACCATTCTGCTGAGAAATACACCACCACCAGCTTTTCATTGCTGTCAGCCAGGAGTGCATCAAACTCGTCCTGTAAGAGTCAAGTCTCACGTTAAACACACTAAGGATCTTCTTTCACATCGTGTTTGAAATGCATATGCTTAAAGATCTGAACATTTATTGAATATGGAAATTTCATAATCGAGGTTACACTGTCGCCACATTTCACTCAGCTTGATCAAAATCATTCTTAAAAGAAAATTATTTTTTTCTAGAGGAGGTAATCTTTATTATCGTGTGCATGAACTACACGGTTGTGGTTACACTTTTGAATACTTCGATGCTAGACGCATTACATTGGCCAATAGTGCTTTCTTTGGACAGACAACTCTTCTCAGAAATTTGTCACTTAAAATTCTCGCCAATAATTTGGTCCCCTGTAATATAAAGTGGCCCCGTACAACCAGTGCGACTGCATACGTCAGCAGCGACTCATTCATCATGCAAGCGTATCATGTTGGCATAGACTCTGCAAACCGCTTTCTCTATAGTCTACATGTAAGTCAGAAGACTGCCGAAAGAATAACAAAATTGCATGGTCACATTTTCCACAAAAAAAGTTTTCTTCAATGATAAGATACATGAAACATCTGAATTAACAGCACGGTAGATGGTTTACCAGGCAATTTGCCTTTGTTGTAAGATATTTTTACCGGTAACTATGTTCACATTACATCCTGGAAACCTCCTAAACCTAGCCTTGCACACCTTCAAGCGTAGTTTACATGTATACGAGCTTATCCAATGAAAATGGCCTCTACCAAAGATTTCCACTCCACTGCATACAGTTTGAGGGCAAACGAAGTTTTGAACCATTTCGATTTTGGATTGACAACCGTACAGAACCTGCGTCTGTTGGTCTGAAGTGTAAATGAAAAAATACGGCTTGTGCTTTGAACGTGTTGAAAAACACTACATTTTGCATGTAGCAAAATTCTGTGAAAAATCGAAAGGCTGGAAAGAGGACAAACCTGTATATTCATGAGTATGCAGCATTAAATTCATTCCTGCCAATAGCAACCGTTTTAGAAAAGTAGTACAGTAGAAGCCAGTGATATCTCTACAGACATGTCACCTACCTTGGTGTTGATATCTCTGACCATCGACGGCATCGTGGCGGTTGTGTCGGAGAAAGTCCGGTAGCAGGTTGAAGCTGTCGTGTGAAGACTGTGGTGCCAAGCAGAAGAATGCTTGTCTTTTTTGTAGTCTGTTTGCGGTCAGCAGCAGACTACATCATTAATGCCCCGTTGTCTGTTAAAAACAAGTTATTCGAGTCCTGTGTCAAACCTATCCTACTTTATGGGTCGGAGATTTGGGGTTCTTTCAAAAGTTCAAAATCTTGCCCAATCGAATCCGTTCATCTAAAATTCTGTAAACAATCCCTCAATGTCCCCAAAACAGCTAGTAATCTTGCTGCACGGGCTGAATTAGGGAGGTACCCCTTACACTTGGAGGCCTCCCTAAACGCCATTAAGTTTTTCACCAGAGTCTGCTTCAATGTGCCGGCTGATAGTCTCCAGGCAGACGCACTTTTATGTCAATTAGAATTAGACTCTTTAGGTAGTAAATGTTGGGCTTCCGGTGTGCGGAAAACTTTAGAAGAATGCGGTTATGCCTTTGTTGGCATTCTCCACACTCAATTGTTTCAATAGTGCCCTCAATCATCTCCGCTATTCAACAGCGTTTAAAGGACATCTACTTTCAGACATTCTTACGCGAATAATGACAACAAAAGCAAATACGCAAAGAACAAATTACGCTCATACAGACTGTTCAAATCCACCTATAACGAAGAAGAGTATCTTAAAATTCCGAACGAACGACAAAGATCTATTATCACCAAACTACGAATCAGCTGCCACAAACTCCGTGTTGAATCAGGGAGGCACAACCGCACACCTCTGGAGCAAAGAATCTGTCAATTCTGTAACCTGAACAAGGTCGAAGATGAATCTCACTTTCTATTAGATTGTAGTTTATATAGTAACGATAGAAGTATTCTTTTTAGCTATATTATAGGAAAGTTTCCTCGCTTTGAATCTATGTCTAGTGTTGAAAAATTCATTTTTCTTATGAGCTTTGATCAAACGACATTATACAAACACATCTCAAGCTACATATCTAACATTACTAAGAAACGAGAAGAAGCCGAACAAATGTATTAGAGTTGTTTTAGAATCTATGTTTTAGTTTAGTCTTAGAAACCATGTTTACTGCATTACTACCCTTTGTATCTATATGCCTGTACTTAGCCCGATAGGGCATGAATGTGCAATAAAGGCTATTACTACTAATGATTGACCACCAGTCCCACGACAATGATACCTCCATGACAAAAGCAACATCAAATAATTTGCTTGCTGCAAAAGACACCTCCCACCATGTAAAATTCACGAGTCTCATTGATAATAACTTTATTGCAAATTCATGCCAGAAGGCTAATTGCAAGTATACACGAGAATACAATAATGATAAAAATAATGGTAGACTATAGAATACAGTAATGAAATGAACGTCAAGCGAAATAAAATCCATCTAGTACTACAGTAGAAGCCGCTTAATTGCATGGCCTATTTACCAGTGAATTTCGTGCAATTATCCGGCTGGTGCAATGATGCGAAGTTATCCAGCCGGACCGCATCGGTTTGGGATTTTGGGATTCCGTGCAGTTAACAGTGTGGTTTAATCCGTTGCGTAATTAACTTTTCTAAAACGGTTCTATTGGCTGGAATTGATTTAATGTTGCATACTCATGAATATACAGGGTTGTCCTCTTTCCAGCCTTTCAAATTTTTCACTTAAAATTCTCGCCGATAATTTGGTCCCCTGTGATATAAAGTGCAACCAGTGCGACTGCATACGTCAGCAGCGACTCATTCATCATGCAAGCGTATCATGTTGGCATAGACTCTGCAAACCGCCTTATCTATAGTCTACATGTAAGTCAGAAGACTGCCGTAAGCATAACAAAATTGCATGGTCGCATTTTCCACAAAAAAAGTTTTCTTCAATGATAAGATACATGAAACATCTGTATTAACAGCACGGTAGATGGTTTACCAGGCAATTTGCCTTTGTTGTAAGATATTTTTACTGGTAACTATGTTCACATTACATCCTGGAAACCTCCTAAACCTAGCCTTGCACACCTTCAAGCGTAGTTTACATGTATACGAGCTTATCCAATGAAAATGGCCTCTACCAAAGATTTCCACTTTACTGCATACAGTTTGAGGGCAAACGAAGTTTTGAACCATTTCGATTTTGGATTGACAACCGTACAGAACCTGAGTCTGTTGGTCTGAAGTGTAAATGTAAAAATACGGCTTGTGCTTTGAACGTGTTGAAAAACACTACATTTTGCATGTAGCAAAATTCTGTGAAAAATTGAAAGGCTGGAAAGAGGACAAACCTGTATATTCATGAGTATGCAGCATTAAATTCATTCCTGCCAATAGCAACCGTTTTAGAAAAGTAGTACAGTAGAAGCCAGTGATATCTCTACAGACATGTCACCTACCTTGGTGTTGATATCTCTGACCATCGACGGCATCGTGGCGGTTGTGTCGGAGAAAGTCCGGTAGCAGGTTGAAGCTGTCGTGTGAAGACTGTGGTGCCAAGCAAAAGAATGCTTGTCTTTTTTGTAGTCTGTTTGCGGTCAGCAGCAGACTACATCATTAATGCCCCGTTGTCTGTTAAAAACAAGTTATTCGAGTCCTGTGTCAAACCTATCTTACTTTATGGGTCGGAGATTTGGGGTTCTTTCAAAAGTTCAAAATCTTGCCCAATCGAATCCGTTCATCTAAAATTCTGTAAACAATCCCTCAATGTCCCCCAAACAGCTAGTAATCTTGCTGCACGGGCTGAATTAGGGAGGTACCCCTTACACTTGGAGGCCTCCATAAACGCCATTAAGTTTTTCACCAGAGTCTGCTTCAATGTGCCGGCTGATAGTCTCCAGGCAGACGCACTTTTATGTCAATTAGAATTAGATGCTTTAGGTAGTAAATGTTGGGCTTCCGGTGTGCGGAAAACTTAAGAAGAATGCGGTTATGCCTTTGTTGGCATTCTCCACACTCAATTGTTTCAAAAGTGTCCTCAATCATCTCCGCTATTCAACAGCGTTTAAAGGACATCTACTTTCAGACATTCTTACGCGAAATCCATAATGACAACAAAAGCAAATACGCAAAGAACAAATTACGCTCATACAGACTGTTCAAATCCACCTATAACGAAGAAGAGTACCTTAGAATTCCGAACGAACGACAAAGATCTATTATCACCAGACTACGAATCAGCTGCCACAAACTCCGTGTTGAATCAGGGAGGCACAACCGCACACCTCTGGAGCAAAGAATCTGTCAATTCTGTAACCTGAACAAGGTCGAAGATGAATGTCACTTTCTATTAGATTGTAGTTTAGATAGTAATGATAAAGTATTCTTTTTAGCTATATTATAGGAAAGTTTCCTCGCTTTGAATCTATGTCTAGTGTTGAAAAATTCATTTTTCTTATGAGCTTTGATCAAACGACATTATACAAACACATCTCAAGCTACATATCTAACATTACTAAGAAACGAGAAGAAGCCGAACAAATGTATTAGAGTTGTTTTAGAATCTATGTTTTAGTTTAGTCTTAGAAACCATGTTTACTGCATTACTACCCTTTGTATCTATATGCCTGTACTTAGCCCGATAGGGCATGAATAAAGGGTTAATGCCCCGGCCCGAGGTGTATATGGTGAGATAATCCCTGGTCAGGTGCGATAACCACCGAATAAACCACCGAGTGAGCGTAGCGAACGAGGTGGTTTATGAGGTGGTTATCGCACCTGACCAGGGATTATATCACCATATACACCGAGGATAAGGCGGGGCATTAACGTTATTATCATATAGCCTACACAAACTGACCCATTTAAGCAACAAATTCCTTTATAATACATACATCCTTTATTCAAGACTTCCAAGGTTTGACATAACGACAAATTCCCTTCTGCTGGGACAAGTGTGTTGCTATTCAATCCTAAGTTATAGTTGTACATATTCAATAAATTTGAAGGAATGTGAACAGTAATAATGTTTGGATTAACTCTAACATGGACTGCACACTGTACAAAGCATTCCTTTCTACTGACGCATGACGCCGTAACACGTAGATTCAGGCCAGGCAGGTGGGTATCGCTCCCCTGATTGGTCAGAATGAATCGACACCGGCACCGGTGTCGATTTGCATCGACACTGGTGCCGGTGTCGATGCAAATCGACACCGGTGCCGGTGTCGATTCATTCTGACCAATCAGGGGAGCGATACCCACCTGCCTGGCCTGAATCTACGTGTTACGGCGTCATAACCAACGTGGAACGGGGCCTTCTGATTGGTCCGCGGCGCCTGGCTATATGATAATATGCAATAAAGGCTATTACTATTAATGATTGACCACCAGTCCCACGACAATGATACCTCCATGACAAAAGCAACATCAAATAATTTGCTTGCTGCAAAAGACACCTCCCACCATGTAAAATTCACGAGTCTCATTGATAATAACTTTATTGCAAATTCATGCCAGAAGGCTAATTGCAAGTATACACGAGAATACAATAATGATAAAAATAATGGTAGACTATAGAATACAGTAATGAAATGAACGTCAAGCGAAATAAAATCCATCTAGTACTACAGTAGAAGCCGCTTAATTGCACGGCCTATTTACCAGTGAATTTCGTGCAATTATCCGGCTGATGCAATGATGCGAAGTTATCCAGCCGGACCGCATCGGTTTGGGATTTTGGGATTCCGTGCAGTTAACAGTGTGGTTTAATCCGTTGCGTAATTAACTTTTCTAAAACGGTTCTATTGGCTGGAATTGATTTAATGTTGCATACTCATGAATATACAGGGTTGTCCTCTTTCCAGCCTTTCGATCTTTCACAGAAAATACCCTGGCCTCGATTGGCAATACGTTCCGAGTCCAGTCCCAAACCGTTTTTTCGCTGTCATGTACGGCATATTTGTGGCTTTTATCGTTTCCGAACTAAGTATAGACAAATTACGTACCACTTTACTGAATTTATTTGATTGTGTATGCAAAGCAAGCGTCGGTGGTCTCAAAAGCACAATGAAATTCGTAACAAATGTGAATTTGCAGATATAATATCTTGCAAAAGTCTTGACAACCTCTCAGTAAATACTACTGATTGATTACCGATGTTGCCAATCAACATAGTTGCTGTCCCCAAACTACTGTTGTCTGTCCACTGATTAACAAATGGCGGGCCAAGATCGGCCGATAACTAGACATGAAACGCCCACAACACAAAGATACATTGGCTTGAGTAAACAACTATATCAGCTCAAATGTTATCACATACAATCAATCATCCAATAATTACTATTGCAGGGCGCAAGCCATTTCTTCATTCCTTCATCCGTGAAACTAACGAACTGTTTACAAATAAGGCTGTTTTAGATCTACACGTACATAACATTAAGTAGAGTTTCACGATCTCACACCTTCGCCAAATTATTCTAACCTTAACGACTAATTTATCATCTCATCGATCATGGAAATAAGGTTCTCATTTGACTTGAACAATTTACATTAGTAGATAATCTCCAGGCAAATAATACAGAAGTAGACAATCACTGCCTGTCCCAAGAGGTACCCACCATTCAAACATCACGACCACAGCATGTCCAGAACTCGAGATATCAAAACCACAAGTTGCGCTGAAGTACCGTAACGAGGCACCCCTAGGTACCCCAAATGCATACACAACAAAATGAATTCATTCGAGCAGTTCATCTTTATCAAGGTAGGTCGGAAAAGACAAAATGCGCCTGGAATGTGTCCTTACACCATGGAGCAAAACTTTCTATGGGACTTTCTTTCGGAATGTATTGCCAATTGAGGCCTTAGTAAACCCATAACATAACACATAATTTACAATGCACAACAGTAAAGCAGAGACAGCATTTTTCAAACTCTAGTATATGTATATTTTATTAAAGAAAGCAACAAACAATAAGACAGCACAGAGGATGAATATTCATGTGTTTGTAACATCTATGGGGACCAGCAATTTTACAGGATGGAAGGTGCCTTCGGCAAGAAGTAAATTATTCCCTTTGTTAGTAAAATAGCATTGCCAGAGGGCGCTTATCAATCATGTAGTCTACTTGTGTGCATAAAAAGGCGGCTTTCCTCCTGTTGGCACCAGAACCTTCACGCCAAAGCTCCAACCCGCTGCCCGAACCTCTCCAACTTTGCTGTCACGATGGTGCGAGAAATCAACACAAAGGTAGGTGTACTAGCGGTACTAAACTTCACAGATACGTACCAAGAGACCAGGCTCTTCACTGTTGTCAACCTCAAATCGAAATGGTTAAAAACTATTTTTTTCATTAAACTCTCGTGGAGTGGAAGTCTTCTTTATCAGATAGTTGTGAACAACGCTTGGAGATCTATAAGGATAGGTTTAGGTGAATATAGCTGCAATTGCCCCTCCCAATGTTACACGATTCATTGCAGCAAACAATCTGCCCGTAACTTTTGTTCCATGTAAGGAATTCATGGCCACATTTCTGTCGTTGGGTTGACTGGCATGTTGCAACAGATTGACGTAGATAGATGCAGAATGTTGGGGCGAAGGGGCACTGATTACGGTTTACAGTAACAATGAAGATAAAGAAGATAAAGTTTGTTTAAGTCCTTCCCGCACCATATGGTACATCGGGCGGCGCCCATTTCCGTTTCACGCAGCCAGTTGCAGGGTCACGTAGCTTCCTACAATCACTACAGCAGGGGGCTAGTCCATTAGCAGTGGTTTGACCGCTCAATTACTTCTTTATATTCTTTTCCAAATGATGAATGTTAAAAAGAGAGTCTTTGGTATGACTCGGCTGGGATCGAACTCACAACCTACCGAATATAAGGCGACAGCCCCACCCACTTCTTGCTCGCGTTACCTGTTGGTTCTTGCATAGAAGAAGTGGTAGGCAGAAACTTTGCAGTTATGATACTTTTGCAAGTTGAATGGCAGTACGGGACCACAGTATATCTCAGGGGATTTAATTAGTGCTGAGCTTTGATAAAAATCGTCAGGAATCAAATGAACATGACAATTTGTAAAAGGAGTTGTCTGTCCAAAGAAAGCCCGAACGGCCAATTTGCACCATTTGTTTAACCCACAGGGGTAACATGGTTACGCAAGGACAGAAGTCCAGGGATTTTCATAAGGTTCTCAACAACTTGATAGACGCAAAAACTTAATACAAGTAAAGGAAGCCTATGCACCATATCCACATAGCATGTGCAAAGCTGCGGTTTGCACTACTATCCCACATTAATGCTAATTTTTATGTGGCTTCCAGAAGCAGAATGAATCTTGGATACTTGTATACGTACTTAATCCTATACTACCGGTAGGGTTAAGTAAAATGAATTATTCTGAGCAGGGAGGTTGAAAAGAAAAAAAAAAGGTTAAAAAAACAAGTTTTCAACCTCGTTGTTCTGAGTAAAGGAATGAGCGGAATGTTATAATTAGGTGACAGTTTAGCTTTGAGTCATGCTGAAATATATAATCTTTTTTAGCATATGCATCTGAAGTACAATATGAATGAAGACCTTTAGTGTGTTTAACGCATGAGACAGAAGAACTTTATTGCACGACAATTGTACGTGATACAATGTATGGCAACAACTATTGCACAAAGTACAAAATAGAGGTATAGGATAAAGCTTAACAACCTAATTAACATAACAATAAGGGCTAACATAATTCTTTGATATAGTTTTACAATGGAATAGGCTAATCATTATTTTCGGTATTCTTTCTAATAGCAGAGCAGTCCTTGATATTTTGCTAATTTTTGCATTATGGGGGTTCTGACATCTAAAGATGTATTCAAATATGTTGTAGCATCAAGTCTCTTGAAATCTGTTTATTTTTATTTATTTATTTATTTCACACACGCAAACTTACGCGAGCTGCAGCTTTCCTGAATTGAGTATGGTTTGTTACATTGGGTATCATAAAAAACACGGCATGAACATATACAAATGCAGGTTATATTACAATCGATCGGCAAGTAAACAGCCGGAAGGCCAGCAAGACACCTATCAACATTGCTAAGCAATTGAGTAATTATACAGTCTTAAAGCTGTGTGCATGAAAGACCTTCTCAGCCTTTCAGTTCTGGCCTTTGGTACAGAGAACAAGTTGTGGTTCCTCAGCTGCCTGCCTGAGGCTGTGGCTATTTGGGCGGAACGAGATCACGAAGCGTTTACTTGATTTGAGAAATGTGAATAATTGACTTAACGTGACCCTTGCAGGCCGACTTTGATGCCCTCCTGGCTGAGAGTAATGACAAGCTGGTGGTGGTGGACTTCTGGGCCCAGTGGTGTGGACCCTGTAGGACGATGGCGCCTGTGTTTGAGGTAGGGCTTGGATTCTCACAACTACCGGTCACAGGATCCCCATCTTGTTTCCGACATGATAACTAAGTAAGGTTTTGTTGCAAATTCATGCCCATGGGGCTAATTGCAAGTGAACAAAATCAAATACATGAAGTGGTAAATAATCTAAATTCTAAGTACGAAGATTAACTTATTGTATGTACATATAGAATTAATAATATCGAATACGATTCTAAACCTACATTACTATTGCGGGATTTGACTTCTTATTTGAAAACAGTTGAAAATGAAATGTCGCAGAGAGAGCGCGACGAGAGCGCCGTTAGAGTGGAAAGGGGGATTTGCCGACAATTCGCAGGCTGCAGTTTTACCATAGATTCCTAGTCGACGCTTTAATTGCTTAATACCACAGCCGAGATGCACAGTGAACGTACTCTCACAGTAGATGTTGATGGGGAAAATCGTGACCTTTTCATTATCGTGGCCGTCTTTTTCTGTCAGCTATCCCTCCAAAGACGGCATAAAAGGAAAAGAATCTCCCCATCAACCTCTGCTTGGAGAGTACATTGAAGGCCCACATTAGACTCCTGCCAGATCGCACAAAAGGGCTGCTACTTCGATACCAACACTGTAAGCAATCTAAAAAAAGTGACTTCTTGGCATTAATAGTGATCAATGATACCAACAAACCATGTCACCTACCCGCATAACGAAAGGTACAATGATTAGGACACAAAGCGAGAGAGAAGTCCATGGCCACGCAAACTGGTCACTTGTAGCTGTTGTTGACGAAACTTATTTTTTCTTAATGATTATATTTTCTTCAGCAAATTTGTGTTTTTTTTATCATCAGCATGTCTGTGTTTTTTCCCCGTTTGTATTTTCTACATGTTAACTTTGTGTTTCCTTCAGGAACTGGCCAATGAGAACCCTGATGTCATCTTTGCTAAGGTGAACGTCAGTGTGAATATGGTAAGTATATGTTTTGGTATTCAATTTTTGACACGTTTTGGCCTTGAAATCCACTTAGCCAAATATGCTGATCCCGTATTTAAAAAAAGAGTCAAATTTCAAGTACGATATTCAGTCACTGATGAAACTGCCTGAAACGTCTGTCCGGTTGTTTTTAAAACGTACCAGTTGTTTAAGCTACTTGTGAGAATTAATTACCTGGGTGTCCAACCTTCATCTGCTGCCAAAGCAAAATAAAGAAACCACACCACTTACCGATCAGAATGAAGGCCTACCCCAGTGTGAGTGGATCCGATCTATCAATTTAGTCTAAAGTATTTTGTACTTCATAATGTATATAGAAAAGTGGACTCATTCCTCAGCTAACCGACATATCGCACCACAGTCATCCTTCAGTGAGCCTCATAGTTCTGGAGCCTCATAGTTCAAGTTTCTCAACTTTATTCAGCCCGCGGCCAATACTTCATACTGTGTAAGGCACCAGGTCTGCGTACATGATGTAAAAATCATTCAAATAGAATTAACCCAGAATCCAGGATCAGCTTTTACTCAAATTTAGTTTTAGACTAGAGCAGACACCTGTTTTTACATTGTTTGAATCTCATGTTTACCTGCAATTAACCCACGAGCAAGAATTTGCAATAACCTTTATTAATTATTCCTTGCTGTAGGAGACTGCTCAAGCCGCGGACATCAGGAGCATCCCTGCATTTCACTTCTACAAGAACGGAGAAAAGGTAAGACGATTTCCATGTACCGGCCCCGGTTTAGCTACTAGTTTTGGGAATGTTTACCAAAGTTGTGGAGATCCCGAAGTTTTCCCAAATTTCGCAAAGATGTTTTTTAACTAAGGGTTCTGATTGCAATTGTTTGCGGAGATTTGATTGCTAGCTATAAGAAATGTGCATAGTACATGTACCAGTAGGAAAAGTGTGTCCGGTGGCCTGGGGTCTGCAACAGATGCAACAATGTATCTCGACTGAAAGCTGAAGCGTCATGCTATAGGATTACATGTATGGGGGGGGGGGGGGGGGGGGGGGGTGCTGGTAGGATACAAGCATGGGGTACAAGTGCACTTGTACATAACCTTTATAGAGCTACATATATAGGGGTATAGCCCAGGTACAGGTATAGAAGGGACATGTACAGCATAGGGTTACAGGTGGGGAGGGGGAAGTGGTACAGGTGTGCAAGGAACATATGCATCTTGAAGTAATTTTGGTTTCTTCTTTTGCAGGTTGACTCGGTCCAAGGATCCGTCCCTAAATCAGAATTGGAGACACTTGTGGCCAACAATAAGTAATGGGTCACCCAAGATTTTGCCCAGAAATATCAGAATTTTGCGGGGCTAAGTAATACTTTCGGTCATCATGGTTCAGGTGCAGGCATAGTAGAATAACATTTGATTAGAACAGTTATGCTTAGAAAGTTATGTAGTGAGCCGCATTCTCTGTGGATATGAGACAATAAATTCACAGAACTCATGCCAATAAGAGCCTTCTTTACGTATCATTTGCATTGTAATGAGAAAATACTACCTGGTTTGTTGTCAAGGACCTCAAGATTTGAAAGCTTCTTTGAAATCCTGTTTAATTTGCAGTTAACTGCCTACTTTATACCATGGCCATAGTCCTTGTTTTTGTACCATAACTGATCAATTGCAACTTGTGACAACCTGCATTATACGTTGATATTTGGCGTCTCCCCTAAGACAGAGTAGATACTAATGACTAATGTGAATTTCCTGTGTATGCGGATCTCATAACTTTATATAGGGCTTAGAAGTGTCAAAGGGATCTTTTTAGGTGCGTTTTAACATGATTGAACTGATAAGGATTAAGATGTAGGTCTACTTGGTGTCGGTAAAACAATAGAAATCTGAACTTGGGCTCACGACATGTAGGTAAAGCGATTTATCTTTACCTTGGATCTTTACCTTGAACCATAGCCAGTAGGTACCCTTCTTCTGGGTAATGAGGCTTTTTAAAAATTTTTGTCGGTGAATAATCAGCTATATCAATACTATACGTTAACTGATAGGTAAAGACCACTCAAGTCAATAATTTGAAGCAAAAAGAAGACGCAAAGCGCGATTTATATCAAAACTTTAATTTCCACTGTAATTTCTTGAAAACATGAATTGTCATATGAAAGCCCCAATAGTACTTACATATAATACATATTTTACAGCGCATATCAAACTCCTGTTCTCTTTCTTATGTACATTGCACCGTGGTCTTCGCAAAAGTAAAAGAGAAAGACTCATAGCTCGTACCGCTTACCACAGATAATTTCAAATAAGATCAGTCCACCCTGTGGTGTATACTAACCAACGTGCACGTTTCATTCAAACCAGACCGCTCTAGAATAAAATCGTCTCCACCCCAGCAAACAGAAATTAACGTCTGTATTTCTTTTCATTCCTGTATCAAAGAGCATCACGTCTCCAATCTAAAATAGAGATCTGAGAGACGATTTTGCATAACAGTTGTGGTCTACTCACAGCTGACCTTAGTTTTTTTGGGCCAAATATATATTTTCTACTCTTCTGAACTGAATCCACATATCCTTGGACGGTGAGTATAGGACTGTTCCTACTACACGTGGTTCTAAATGTTTGCAAGTTTTCCTTGGCAAAACTACCCTTTCACCAATATAAGTCACTCCGCCTAAGTCATCTAACAGAAAGGTACTCTACCTACGCCGAAGGCGACAGAATAGCGTTGTGTCACAAAACCTGATCCAGCACAAAACCCGTTAGCACAACTTCGATTATTGCATTGACTAAGACACAAAATCACACAGACACAGACGCGCAAACACACACACACACACAAACACGCTCGCACACACGCGGACACACACACACACACACATACATATGTGCATGCATGCACACAGGCATACTCTCTCACACACACGCGCGCATACATAAACACGTGCACACGTGCGAGACACACGAACACACATGCATTCGTGCATACATACACAAACAGCACACACACACGCACCGACATACACACACAGTTGTACACGCAACGTTACTTCAAGTTGACCATCGCGTGTTAATGTAATAGCAATTTCTTTCTAAAAGGTGACGTTACGAAAGTAATGAATGATTCTGCGGTTTACAACTTCAATAGAAGGAGAGCAAAGCTTAAACCATAATCACTGGAGCCTGAGTACTATAAACTCACAATTTGTGATCGTGTTTCCTTCCCATCGAAATCAGCTAAGTACGAATCCGTATCGTTGAGCGGCTGAAAAAGCCGAAGCTGTCTTTCTTTGTTCCACTGTTAGTCAATGCCATGTGCACTTTCGATCACTGATCAAAAGGAAAAGCTGTCGTGATCTGAAAATATTTTTCACTTCAATTGTATCCTACTTGTGTCCTTTCAACAAAATGCTTGCTAAGAATTTTGTCACTGTGATAAAAAAGTTTTTTGTGTTTGGCATGATTGGCGATATGATACAAAGTATTTTCTCAGTATAACAAATCGTGGCCGGAAAAAAATTCTATGTGGTCATGGTCAGGGTTGGTGATAGACAGGTTTGGTGACACAATAGCTATCGTCCATATGATTGTCTGAATTCTCGCGCGACAATATGTCTCGTTCCCGCTAGAGGTCGCCTATGACTGTCCAACCGCAGGCCTGCTTGCACTACATTACATGGCAAATCATCATTTTTTACTACTACAACTACGACAGGAAAAGAAACATTACGCCAATACTTTATAGTCCATGTCAGTCCTACGTCAACAACTACAAAAACAACAGAAGCCTTGTGTTATAGTACATTGAACAGTGTCGCCAGCGTAAACAACTAAAGCATATAGAAACTTCTAGTAAAATTCCGCATCTCATCACCATACTGGATCATTTGCATAGTAAACGCGTTTCCTTCATATCAGTACGTGAAGGCTATCGTATTTCTAGTATAATTCTACGGTATAATATAGGAAGCAACAATCCTTTAAACTGTTAATCGTTAGAGAACATCCGACATGTCGGTCCGACAGGTCGGGTTTAGGTTCCACGGATCACTTCGTCATCTCTCGATAGTGTTTCTCAGTGGATCGTTTAGCGTCTTCCAGCAGCATTGTCTAACAAAAATATCACTTTCTTCATTCGTGTGAAAGAGCGATTGTACATGTTGGCATAGTATGTAAATGGTTATATCCTCTGTGTTATAGTTCCTCGTGTTGGATAAATGCTCGATGATAATGTCGACATGACCACTTTTTTTCTCGACAACGAGCCCATTTTTTGACCTGTGTTTCCGGCCAAAGTTCGTCTACTACTGCACGCCGGTGACATGGTGGGTACCGGATACTCTCTCGCTCTTTGGTGTTGTCAACCCTTCGGTCGGTCTACAGAAATCGATGGCTCATTTGCAAGAACTGATTTTCCTTGCCTCTCCCTGGACTTCTTGCTCTTGGCATGCATGTTCCTTCTTGCGCCTGCCCCACCTCGATGTTACCCCAGAGTCGTCCCGATGATGCCGAGAAGAAGAAGATGATGCAAATGACGGAACAGATGAATGAATGCGTGTCCCTTGGAGCAGTTGAAATACAAAGTGCGTTTAACAGCCATGATAGACAGGAGGCACGTGTTCTGAACAGTTATCAGAATCATTTTTGTACTCGGAGCTTTTAGCCCAAACACCTTGCACATTTTGCTTCGACGCGAAGCACCTTCTTCCTCTCTGCTTGTCGTCTTGCCTTTCCACTCGGAGTCGTGACGCAGCTGGCACTGGTGTGCGACGTCATACGCCCGATCTGATGACGTCGTCATTGTGAGCTTGCTTTGATATGTTGTGCACGTCGCATCATGTGACTTTGACTCGGTCACCTCCTGAGGTTAGAAACGTGGTAATGAAACTGTCGATGTTTGACTAGAACGGTGGAGAAGACTCGGGGGACGAGGAAACGCGCCTTCTGACGGGCGAAGCCTGTCTGTCGTCGGCACGCTGCCCGATATGTTCGTCTATCGGTGGTTCCGAGGTGGCGCCGAGGGGGGAGCGGAGGTGAGGAGAGTGCGCCTGCGTGGTTGCGATCATGCGGGCTAACTGGTCAGGCAATTGCATCATGACAGCTTGAAGATCATCCAGTCTTTTCTCGATCCTTTCCACCCGTTCTTCCACGGTCTGGTTGTTGGAGTGCAGCTCTGTTACCAAGTCATACATTGTCGACTGCGTCTGTAACAGAGAATGTGATACGGGACCATTATGCACCGCAAAGAACTTGGAGCGATCATAAACGAGGTCCAAAGAGAAACACCTATATCTTCTCTACAACTTATGAACAGGTGATGGAACAAACCTTCCAGACTGAGTATACATCAATTGTCTATATTTTGGTTCGATGAACCAATTATTTTCTTAGCTTTTTGTTTTTACTTCTATTCTAAGATGCCTTACTTAACGATTAATAACGATTTGAACTATGGCACAATTCCGAGATAAAGGAGACACAGAGCGGTCTTTGCTACAACAGTCACGTCACATTTCATCACATGCGCACAGCACAACAACACAAGCTGTGCCGGAAAAGTGCAGCAACTGCCACAAGTAGACGAAGGACCTGAAGACAAAATAACTCGGATGAGTTTGAAGCTAGTCGCCTATGAAGCACGTCTTTGTGTAGAATAAAAAAAAAAACAGAAATGTGAAGTGGACCGTTAATGAGTATACCTGAATATGCATACGTATGCAACGTATCGATTGTGAAAACAGAAACTATGCAATTTCATAACTGAGTTGAGCCATTGTGAAACCATAATATACAAGGCACTCCTGTCTGAGCGCCCTCAAATGTTCAACCCTTTCAAAGGCCCATAGAAGAGATGTTCAGATGAGTATTGATCGTGGAAAGCATGACATCGAAATTGAAAACACTGTGAGTAGTTCTTCACTATAAGATATCCAGCGAAAGCAAAGCTCGATGAGAGCAAAGCTGAAACAGAAAGCAGCAAGCAGATCATTGAGATATGGGACCAATCTGTACTTTAGGAGTGCCTGGCAGACGTAACTGTGATATGTGCCGAGATTATATACTCGCTTCCCGTCTGATTCAGGGCTATCTGGGCGCCTATGGAAGCTAGCTCAAACCAATCGAGAATATGGTCGAGCTGTCTTGCGTTTAAGTTACACGAAGTGCATTTTTGACATCATGATACTGTTTCAATTCATTTCATTGTAGATCCGTGAAATTGACAGCCTTCCGTTGAAACGATAAGAGTTTCGAAACTTTGCAAGTAAGTGTTCCCAGCGGATTTGGAAGCTCCTGCGCCAGCGTGACGACACGCCCTAGCAGTCAGACGAGGAGCTACAGGCTAGGGGAGCATCAACGCGCAGAAGCAGCAGCGGAGGCTGGACGGTGTACGAGTGGACGGACGCACAGAGAATATTGAAGAGCCCATTATGCAATTTGTCCAGAGGCTACTTTGGTAACGCTGAGTTTTCAATTGAAATATTCAATTCCACAACGAGGTGGTATCCCCGATCACTAAAATTTTGAGTTCACCCAAGCTTTCACATTGGTTTGTGTTGCACATATCCAATTCATCCATTTAATGCGGATCATATAAGTTTTTTTTCCAGCTAGGAACCCATTTATTATAACTATTGTAATGCAGTTTGGGCCATATTTGCCTTTGTATCAGTAATTTCCTTTGATTGACTGAAATTGTAAGGAGACAATACACGTGGGTCATAGGAAGCTATTACTGGTTAATGTACGAAATATATTTGTCTGCTACAAATTGAATTCAAGTCGTGATCATATGAGAAGGTAGTCGTTTTCTCGTGAAAGCTCGCGTGAGTTCAGATTCTGCGTGATTTGGAATAGCTTCCGCCGCCATTTTGTTGAAGGTGCGGGTTGAGGTGGAAGGATAAAAGCAAAGGGGCTATTCAACATCTCACAGGAAAATAAACAATTATAGAAATTGAAGCAAACACAACGAGCGTTTTCCACTCCACACCCATGCAAGCACACCTGAAAGAACTCTATATGAGGCACGGTAATGAAGGCCGTCATTTGATTTTCATCTGAGTCGAATGGGTTCTGCAAACAACCGAGAAGATGAGAGAAATAACAAAATAAGGGGAAAAATTTGTCAGAGGCGTGAAAGTTGTTAGGCTCAACAATGTTTGATACGTGCATCAAAGGCCGCATTTTCACCAGACTTGCAAAGACGGTTAGGATATATACAGACATAATCTGAATAAATTTAGTTTCCATAAATGGTGAACTGTTTCCGTTAAGTTTTCACTTTGTACTCAAACCGGGGAATGGATAGCCTAAGGTGGACGATTGCATGTCTGTTGAAAACACAACGACAGACTTTATTGCGAAAAAAGCCGACGACTGTGCATTGAAAAAGATCAAATGACGCCTCTATTTCATTGCCACTACTGTGCAAAAAGGTAGACATAAAGATAGACATAAATCAGGACGTGGTGCAAAGGTTTGTTCAAACTAGCAAATATAGCGATAGCTGAATTAATAATGCATAATGAAATGTTCAATACATGCACTATTTGTTTAAATATAAAAGTGTTCAATGATCCCATATTGATGATGAATACCAATTATTCATGTTAGACAAATAACAGTCGTACATCCTTGCCCATTCGAAAGGCCATTAACAAATACAAGCCTCCAACTTAGGAAGTGAGTGTAATACCCAATGTATTGAAGTGTGTCTTACCTTTGCAAGATCCACGAGCGTGTTGGCTTGGTCCGACAATTTTCTTTTCTCCATTTTTACTCTTCGGAGCCTGCAACAGAGAAACACACCATTGTTGACCAAAAGGTACATGTTTGAGCAGTTGTCATCACTTCTGTGATGGTTGCGTAGATTATATGGTCATTTCTTCACTTGCCAACGTCAGTGGGGGTGGATTGCAGTAGGCTGGATGGAAGGATGTTGGGAGAAAATAGTGGATGATGTGGGGGTGGTTAGTACAATGTGCCTGCGCATAACTACTGTATGCCGTACATACAGAATAATTTCCGTCGTATGGCATGCATGAGAGAGAACGAAGAAGCATGCAGAAATAAGATCTTAAATTAAGAGATTTGCAAACATAACGTTTACGCAATACGTCTGTGGTCCCCAAAGTCTAAGATGGAAAGTGTTAGTGTTGGTTGTTCTAGGGGCTTAGTTGTAGAATGAGCGATGTTCAGCTCACTTCTTCCCTCCCTTCCTTTCTTCACTCCTATCCATTGTATCCCCCCGCCTAGCTAGATGTAATTTTCTGACCAGCAAATAGTATGTCATAAACATTACAGTGAAGAAAAGGCAGCGAAAAACGTCGAATAATAAGCGCCGGGTCCACATCCTACCGTTGCAACCTTTCGTGGTCAGCATTCAAAACAGAAGTGAAGATTAGTGTTGATGGAATGGCATGGAGATGACAGAATAGAGGACAGGAAAGAGAACAGCGCAAGACAGAATAATGGTAATTAAGCTTTCCCCGGTAGGGAAACATATTGTTTTTGCTGGTGTGTCCTTTTTATTTCTTCTTCTTCCACCTGTAGCCAATCAGAGCTTAGGTTGAATATTAGCTGTTACTGTAAATGTGAGCATTTCTCTTTACTCGCACACAATACTCTGCGGCGAGCCTAATGGTAAAGTAGAACCCTGTTAATGAATTGGTCCAAAACACAAATCTCAATAAACAATAAGCAATAAATACATGTACTTCTTTTTTGATCACACAATATACTACAGAGCGAGCCCAATATTGTGTGCGAGTAGCTTGACAAAAGGCTACGGGGAAAACATTCGGAATTTTTGCGAAAATATTGCCTTTCTGGTATCGTCTAATATTGTCTTGTCTGGTCTATAGCGAAGGACCTTCTAATGTACGCGACAGTATCAGAAGGACATCTTCTGATCGCAAAATACTATTTGACATCCACATATACATACAGGCATGCAACAATCATCATCATCATTAACAAACATTGGTAAACAATAAAACAACATTATGATGAGATCATCAACATCTTTCGGTATGGTAAGCCTCCATTTTGGCTACAATGTGTTTCATAATTAAAGTACCATCTCAGCAGTGGAATTATGGCAAATGTTCTTAGATTTATACATAGAAAAGAATATAATCCTATTCATAAAGCCACGTCTGCCTTATTCTTTTTGTGTGTGCCGGGGAGTACTGATAATTACCTGTATTCTTTAGTGCCAAGTTGCTGGTGCACATGTCTACAATGCAACTTTCGCATATCTATAACGTGGACTCTAGGAAGACTAGTGCATTTCACTAATGGAGATCTAAATAAACCAAACCAAACCAAACCTTGAACTGTCTCACTTAAGGCCTCAGCGGCTCACATGTACGCCAATTGCAATTCCGAATAGCGCCTTCCTTTGTAAGCCATTACAAGCAATTTACTGCAAACCAGTAGAAAATAACCGTATCTGTAGTTACGACGAGATACAGCGACGCCCATTACTTTTGCGTGGGTGGACCCATGTTCCTCACGATGCTCTTAACACTACCGAAACGACTAAGATTTTATTACAGGCGCGGAATCCATCCATTTTCTGTTCTAATTGCGGATGCACGATTACTGCAATGGGAAATCATGGTTGTTCGGCATTTGTGCTCTTTTAACACAAGAGACAGTTACGGCTCTCTGGGGGTTTGCTGAGATGCTGAATTGAAAGAAAAGACTATATAATAGATGTGTTAAATCAACAGGATCACACCATGCAGCCAAGTTCTTATCATAGCTTTGGGATACCATCGTACAAAATTGGATGTTGATTGTACACGCGTTAGATGTTGAGAATGTATAAAGCTGAACGATTAAAGGTATGTAGGTGCCAGTAACGAAGTGATCATGCCGGAACAAGTTCCAAATGGCAAATTCACCATGAAATTATTCGGATGAGAGGTTTGAGCACTTAATGGTATTTTACCACGTCATTTTCGTGGAAATGCAGGCTGTAAATGTGCATACTTGGGTAATGGTGTATTTTGATGAGCTGTCAGGTTACTTGTGTCCAGCTGATCGCGTAATTTGCTGCCTATCTATAGGATGTATGTATATGTCAATCAACTTGAATCAACTTTCTTTTATGTGCATCCATATTCCAAGCCTTTGCAGTATATTCAGTATTGCCTTACAACTTTTTATTTCGTAGGGTTGTGGTAGGTGAGTAGAATCTGCCTGTCCATATCTTCCATCATGGCATTGCAAAATACATCGGTATCTGCTGATTATAAGGATCTCAGCCATGGCCTTCTTGTAATTACAATGAGGACTTCTGGCTGTGAGCTCTTATGAGAAAAATGCATAATGCTGTATAATTTGGCGGGTAGCCAAATGCATCACTGGCACATCAAGATGGGGATGCCACACAGATAGGCCTACAAACTGCGTTTTTGATATTCTTTAGTGTATATTACTCCCTTAACGTTATCTGGGTGTCTTTCACAAGTGTCATACAATACATAATCATTCCTTTATAACGGTGAGGAAAACAATAGAGAAGTCAGGCACTTCAAACGATGCATTCTATTGATACGATATGGCGATATGATATGATATGACAGGACGAAAAGCTAAAAGCAAAAGTAAGGTACTCACTGGTGGATGGCTTGAAGGAACTTTCTTTGATGTGTTCTTATTTTGGCATGATTTCTATCCAGTTTTCTGTACTTGTAAATAAGCCACGTTTCTCGAAGCACGTTCGCTGCCGCGTTTTTTATCTGCAAGAAAACAGACATATGAGTGACAACAAAAATAAGACACGTTTAGCTGCTGGAGGAGTTCCACAGGTAACAGAGTAGTTTATAGGGCAATCAGAACTGGACAGACAACCCAAAGGTCTGCCAAGAACCATTTGGCCACCTCAACGACAATTGTATGCTTTCACTGCATAGACTGAAAGTGTTTTGCTTCCGTTTGAAGTATTGCCAACAATAATGATTTTATCTATTCGCAGTGCAGCTTTCTTTCTGGCCGGTGGCAGCCAGAGAGTAATCTTTAGCTTTGGCATGTTTTTGATACTAACATACATTTGCATAATCATTGTATACATACGTTGACACACAGTTTTGTGAATGAAAATAGAATAAAGTATCAAGAACACACTAAATATCTAAGCGTAGCTAATTTCTTATTGACATGTTTAACCAGGTCTTTAATTCCAGGGTTATTGATAATGTCCAGAAAGAAGACAAAGGATTGATTTTCTTGATACTACGTCGATACAGGTCGACCATAATCAATGGTTTGTTCGTTAGCCAGCATGTATTAGATATCTATCATAAGATTGCATCTTTTCTCCAATAAACACGTAGTGCAATGTTAAATGGGACTAGTTTTGAATACTTTGTCTACGAGCTTAGTCCAGGGGAAAATCTAGGTACCAGTTCTACATAAAACACAGGCAGCAGTAAACCCGCTGACAGTTCTTAAATCTGTTTTCATTGGTGTGGTCCTGTATAGTGGCAATGCAAGCATAAATGATTGACATTTGTAGGACAACAAATACCACCAGATCGTAGCTATTTCAAGGAGAGTATTAATTAGGACCATGATGAATTTTATTTATAGTAAATGCTATATTTAGGGGGGCAATCTTCATTATATTGCTGCAACTGAATGTTTGCTTAGGATCATCGATGGTCGTAGAAGGCCGCGGGTTCCATGCTAATTAGTGACTATAAAGTGTTGCATGATGCAGAGATGGGAAGAATGCGTCAGCTGTTCACTCGTGGATCACTCATATGATGTAGAAATAAAATTTCATCACCGCTGCAGCGCTGCTGCCAATTCATTCTCACGATCTGTCACGTTTTAGCTGCCTTACTATATTGACCACCTTTTTTAATTTGCATGATTTGATTATGAAATGTTCTATCTAAAACTTATATTTTATGCTAGTTAACGAGACGGGTGTATCATTCGATTATATTAATACTGTATCTTATTTCTGACTGTTACTATCTCCACCCAGATTGAATGTTTTTGTCTCAAACGGATAAGCACTGTCTCTGAGTCGGTTTGGTTTTAATGGACATAGGACATCTGTAACAACATGAACAGCTAGCAACAGCTTTTAATAGACACCGCCGTCTGAATACACATAGATACAATGTGTACTCAGTTGGGCATATCTCAATGCCGAGCACGTTTTTCAGATTTGTTTTACCAACTGTACATACAACGTAGACTCGGCACTGCGGAAACAACTAGCTTTGTGTTTGTTATTTGAGTATTTGGCAGCCGCTAGTATGTCGCCGTCGACAGGATAAGAATGCTGAGGAGGCTGGCGGTTGTAAGGCCCCCTTTCCACTTGACGCCTGCGCACTCCCTGCGACCTAAATAGGATATGTGTAACCTTCGTTTTCACACTGGGTATATCATACAGAACGTAGAAGTGCGACTGAGATGCCAAGAAAACACACAAAGTTGAGTGATCTGTCAGATTTTAGGTCGCGGCGAGAGCGCCGTCCAAGTGGAAAAGGGACATAAGGCACCCCTCGAAAACCTCATCAGATGGACAGCTGCAAGACCAACGTCACATGGCAAGACCATAATGTACTGGAACACTAAATTGAACATGAACCGTACTTACCCTTTTTGTTAACTGTGTGTCCATCATGAAATTGTGAACGTGTTTTTCGGCGCGGGTGAGCTCCAGTTTCCGCGCTATGACAGCTACCACTAAAGCTGTACAGCCGGCTCCCTGTGAAGTTGTAGGGAACACAGGAACAGACGTAGAAATCAGACCAAGGACGTGGGAAGACCATGGTACGAGGAAGGGGCGTGCATGGATTGAATGAAGGAAAGTGGGCGCTAGGAGTTGGGCTTTTGAGTTCTGTTGATATGTAAGTCAGATAAATACGTCTAACGTTGGATAGTCAGTGCAGAGGTTTAGCAAGGCAGCAGAATGGAGATTCGGTTGCATAGATGATGAACTCTTGGTGATTGGGAGGGGGCAATGAAGATTGGTCATTGCGACAGCAAACATTCGGTGATGGGATTAGCAATGATCTATACACAGTACATGCATGCAATTCATGACATTGCAACATATGATGCGGAAGTGTGGTTGGGACGAGGACCTTTCATGTGGACGCGGGGTCGCGAGAGAGATTTTGGTTTTTCCTTCCCGTTTCTGTTTTCCTGATTAACAGTAAATTTTGCGTAAAGAGTATGATAAAAAAAATCAAAATGATGTATTTCAGAAACGAATAAAAGGACATTCTGTTCCTATTTTGGTTACACAACCGGTTACGATTAATGAGGATGCTAAGAGAGTATGCACATGGGTCGGAATGCTGATGAAAATGAATTAGTTGTGATATCTATTGATTTTTTTTAGAAATGCAAGTGATGTTTGTGACGTTGTTAGATCGGTGCGAATGTTTGATGAGATCTAGGCGATATATGCGAAATAAAAAAAAATAGATTTGGCAACCATATTGCTAACAAACATTCTTTTCTTACGCTTTATAACTGTTGATCGAATTTTTCAGACTTCGATCCGAAGTATTGTATGAACTGTGTTAGCTGTTACAATGATGATTGAAGCTTTTTGCGTATTAGTATCGGAGGGATTAGATGAAAATGAGCATGTAGAGAAAAGAATGGATCACCTTTTTTTCCATGAATGCTGAAGCTTTCTGCTTTTGGTAGATGCAAACATACAGTGGCATGCCAGCCTTGAGTAATGAATAAGCAGTCTTAATTTCTGTCATGCATCGACAATTTGTCTTGATGATATCTTGTCAATACTACCGGGCTCAAACATGGGGCACCAACAGGGTTTTGTTAATATGATCGGGTCTCTCTTATATAGAGCTTAATCCACCAGCAGAGGTGACGTAAGCTGACATCCATTTGCGAAATGACGTAAAATTTTTCCATCTGTGACGGCAGAGAGTCGGGAACTAGCGTTCTGGGCAGACAGAGGTGCTGAGTAATATAGGCGCTTGGGTCCTAATGCACCGAACCAATTTACTGTGGGTGCATTAGTGTCGACTCGGCGGGGTGATGTACTTGTGTTCTCACGCGGTGCGGGTCAGCAGGCGCGCCGGGCACGTACGCGGCCCGACCCGGATGGCCTCTCACGACCACGCGCGCCATCAGTGAGACGCCACCGTCTATTTTCATTTGCATCCGCGGAGGGAATCGTTGCTAACCTAATGGTTGGGGGAGATCGGGCTAGCTATAGTTTATCCAAAGATGGTGGCATCGATCACATCAAGATACGAGCAAAAACTGTTCATTTGGCTTTAGGAAAGTGATGAGTCCGTGTATGAAAAAATCTGGAATCTTTGGTTTTGATACTTCTTAACA
The DNA here is from genome assembly GCA_019207045.1 of Branchiostoma floridae x Branchiostoma belcheri. Taxonomy (NCBI): domain Eukaryota; kingdom Metazoa; phylum Chordata; class Leptocardii; order Amphioxiformes; family Branchiostomatidae; genus Branchiostoma; species Branchiostoma floridae x Branchiostoma belcheri. Next base: position 6,052,393 of record CM033025.1, on the reverse strand, counting down.
TAGATTTACAGATATGAACTCGATCGGCCTTGTCTTTGATCAATCGTTTTGACGTAGGAAGATATGATGAATCACTTACTATGGTGATGAGCTGAATAGTTATCTGACGCTACAACTGTTATTTACCTAGATTAGAATTCATCCACGCGAGTCGATGAACAGATTCCAGTGATATTTGACTATTTCAAGAAAGGTTTTAGATGCACTGTCATTGAACTTAATAAAAAAAGGCGTATTCTTCTCTGAAGCCTATATTTTTACAAAACAGGCCATGGTTTTTCAGACTTTGAAAGCATCTGTCGGATGTTCCGCATCACGAGGATCCAGCACACGTATATCACCCCGGAACCAAGTTCACAAAATTGCCGAAAAATAGCATTTTTGCCATTTTGCATCGATAAAGGCATCTAAAGGAAATACTCATTGCCATATATTTTAATGCATCCTCTGCTAAGCCGAACGCCTGCCGACACACTGCGCAGACTTTATCAGTGCACTTAATAGACACGTGTTCAAAAGGGTTTCATCGGTATTTGTTTCAGGGTAAGATCGCGTGAAAACCCTGGAAGGCAGAGACGGACTGATATTTGGCCGTTCACCGGTCACCAATCTGAATCCGACTTCTCATTTGTTTTCCGGAGTGCGCCGAAGTGCAACACGAATTGATCGGGAGTCGTTCTGCCGCGTCGACCTCTGATTAAAGAGGCGATTGAAGTGGACGTTTCTTTATTACGGACTGTGAGTGTCCATAGGGAAGTCGGTTTGTTGGGCGGGGTCGGTCGTCCCCTGTCGGTGCAATACGTAAATGAGAAGCGTGCGGCCATGATGATGATGATGATAGTGCGCCGGCTTCGGGGCCAGTGCAAGCTGGGGTAGTGAAAGAAGGCCAGACATCGGGAAACTTCGAATTTGTCTTTTAACAAAACATTTTTAACAAAGCAAATAAAAAAAATCAACTATGCACATAAAATATTTTTTTGTTAATGAATCAAATAAAAAAAGATTTACTTATTTTGAGATAGATATTAGCATAAATTTGCATGAATTTCCCGAAGTCAGGCCACACGAGGAGGTGCAGCGTAGAAAAATTAAGGTCATTGATTATTGGTGAATTGCAAGACATGTGTCAATAGAAATTGGTGCGATTATTTCCACACTGTAGTTACTGGTGATCGTTAATTAAGGGTACAGAACCATGTACATGTACATGTACATACAGTGTGACGTTTTGTAATACAATAAATCCACCACGGATACAAATTACACGGCATAAAACAAACACATTACGACAATTAGTGTTCTTATGCGAAAGGCGAAAAGTAATAAATTCTCTGAAGACACCGTAATCAATTTGGCAAAACGTATGTGCAAGTTTGGACCGAAACAGTGCTCTTTCATCTATTACATTGATGGTAAAATGGTAAATGAAACTCTGGTCACGTGTATGAAGTGACTAACAAAACAATAGTAAATATACAGTGTCTAGAGACCAAGCATGAATATATATTCATATACATATAAACATTTATATAGATATATGTATACAGTGATGTCGAGAACAAAACACGATACTTCGCCAAACGAGAAACACATGCACAGACGCATCAAAACGCAATTTTACGTCGAAACAACAATTTTTTCATCACACAATATGCACCGTTTATAATATAAAACGTAATGAAATACCATAATCCCTGCTATTAGAGCGATGCCACGCCCACAGTAGGTGTTGGGTACCATGTCCCCGTACCCCACGGCCAGAAAGGTAATCGCTACCCACCACATGGAGTTTAAGAAGTTAAAGATACCACCGTTGTCATGATACCTGTATGCATACATTGCATAGCATAAGTGTGAGAAAATAGAACGGAATAAAATACCATAATGCCTGTAATAAGAGCGATGCCACGCCCACAGTAGGTGTTGGGTACCATGTCCCCGTACCCCACGGTTAGGAAGGTAATCGCTACCAGCCACATGGCGTTCAAGAAGTTACTATTCAAATCACTCTGATCATGATACCTGGAAAACAAATTTCTGTTAGTCGATTTGCTCCGATGTTGCCGAAAACAAGCTAAGTTGTTGGGGCCATTTCATGGCCACTGCATCGGTGTATGCATGCTGTATGTACAGAGATTTTGAGGATGCTTCTGCCAGCAAAAGTATGGCCAGTGACAATATTTCGGTTTTGCCATGAATTTAGATTTTCAAGAAAGGAAGAATAAAATGTTCACGACCAAAGAAGCTTGTTCTTGATTTATGATCGGTACACGCATGTCTTTTAGTTTCATTTCCCCCGATGTTACAGCGATCCATTGCCAGCTACGTGAGGTTGATCAATCAGTCATTTGATCTATTGATTTATCGACAAATCTTCCCTGCTCAGATTATTCCATTAGAATGCAGCTTACCCTCAAAAGTATTCATTGGTGATTTCCTGGTATCTTCAAACATTCGAAGACGTAATCCCCAGGTCATCTATCTAACAGCATCTCAATAATGCAGCATGTGTGAAAGCAGAGCACCGTACAGTTCCATCTGCACCAACCAGATTGCTTTCGCGATTATGGAGGTTCTGGAAAGGGCAGATGTTGTGCCTTTCAAGGCGAAGAATATAACTCAGCTTTAAAATTAATTGCAAATCTCCTTCTTTATAAAATATTCGTTAGCATGGAAAGTTCGCATAATTGGGAGGTATTCTGAAATACGTTTCGACAGTCAAAGTAAAGGTTCGAGAGGTAAGGATGCTCAAATTAGGCGGTCGGTATGATTTATTTAGTTTTTCCTTCTCCACAATATCTTAAGGTTTTGCTCACTTTTTCTTTCGTGCACTTGCATCTTAAAATCGCATAGATCATAGCTCCCTTGCAATTACGCCAGTTGTCACTGAAACTACCACAAAATCCAGATCACCAGCTTCAATGCATCATCTCATATACGAGGTTACTATGTCTAGTTATATTGAAGCCCTAAAATCGATCGATTCAAATAATCTGTATTACACAGTGATGAATTAGATGCTCCATAGCATTTCAACTTGATTATGTTTTCTGTTGTTGTTTTTTTCAAGAAAAATGCTGTATGTGGTGTTTTTTTTGGCGATCTTGAAGTGTCCAGAAATCATCCATCGTACCACGCACTGCAATCATGCCATCAAAATCTTGTCAGGTGATGATGTGGGGGATTCTCGAATGTTGGCACCAGTTAAAGATAGTTAGATATATCGGTAAGATTAATATCCTAAGTCCGGGCTAAGTAATTTTGGCACATTTTATCACACCATTTAACACCTCGAAGCATTGGTAGATCCACCACCATATTCAGCTTGGCATTTTGGAGGATTCCAACATTGATCTCAAATGGCGATCTTGTGAAAATGACACAGAGCAGTCTAAAATGTTTTTGCTGCTGCACACGAGAAAACTGAGCCCGGTTTTCCATTGATGTTCTTTTTGTAAATTCTGAGGTTTTTTTTAAATTCTAAAAGCATGGCGATTCGAAGTTTCTCTGATTCCTCACTCGTTAAAAGATCTACTAAGACGTTGGCTATGGCGTTCATTTCCAGTTGCTTAGCAATACATTAGCAAGTTGGCTACGTGGCTAGGATACAGAATGTCTCCAAATAGAACATAAAACGATTTTGTGACGAGAGGGATCCTGGCTTCAACAAACTAGTACGGGTGTGTTGATGTCTTCTAATCTCTGATCCTTTGCTGACAACGGAAGCAACCTCTTCCGTGTCTGTGAAACCTAATCGTAGACTAAGTCCTGACCAAACAGAGCGGTTTTCAGCACTTAACAGTCTGTAATGTGCCTGGCTGTTGCGACGTAGGCTCGTGCATTTAAAACGAAATTGGGCTTCGTTAGGCAAGCAGTACCTGGAATATGTACGTTCGTGCTTAGAAATCGATTGGAACCCATTAGCACATCCTGGATGCAGTGGATATTGGAGAAATGGGGTCAGTGGAATTAAGATAGCTGAGACGAATGGTTCTGGTCGCACCGATGTATGCTGTCCATACTACTCTCATAGTCTGGGAGTGTGGCCAAAGCTGTTCTCAAAAGTTAATGCCACTTTTTATGGAGGTAGCAAATTCCTCACACATCCCTGGTTAATGGTCAAAATGATGCACAAGTGAGGTTTGTAGAATGAACTAGGTCCCTTCTTGCCATTTCACCAACGTCGCCAACTGGGCTAATTTGCCATTTTAGGACTCGATAAACTATGTTGACAGCATATCAATCAAATTAGTCATCTCAGGCGTGCTTACAAGAAGAAACACTTGAAGAAAGGGTTAAGATATAGGTTACACCAACTCCCTATTTCGCGAGTTTAGACTCTAAAGAGCGTACATGTCTTAATAGATGCCCTGTACTTGTTATTAAGACTGGATGGAGGAGTACAACTGCATCACGATACGTTTAGTTTGCGAAGTACAAAAGAGAATTTGTTTCCCCTCCCCCCAACCAGAACGCGGTCACAAATTGCCTGATATCACTTTTTTTCCATTATTCGATAAATAAACAGAAGATGAATGTGCTGCGATTTAGAGATGGTGTGAGAGACTTTAATGCTTCAAAGCGTATTTTAGAAGGGTGATGAATATGATGTTACAGCTTCGGAAAAATGCATCTGTGAATCAACTCCTTATTAAAAGAAGAAATTGGAATGGCTCGCTGTCGCCACTTCATCAAGTTCACCAAATGCGGTAAAAATTCTAAATGCCCTTAACTATACCGCTCTAATAACCATCGGAAGGCAATAGATTACGATATGCTAAGATTGTCTTCTAAGACCCGATGGAGTCTTATTCATTTTTCTAGCATGTTGCGGTTGACATCGAAGTTTTAGAAGAAAAAAATGGCTGCAAAAAGAGCAAATCTATTGGGTTCGAAGACTGCTTCGATCTGCATGCTTTACCCTTTGAGGGGCTGCTTGGCCCAAACTCCAACCAATTATTATATCCCTCCCTGCAATCTAGAGTCCCATGCAATTATTCTTAAGCTTATATAATAGATACGATTGATAAATGCTGCTTCTGTATCTATGTCAATTTCACGGTCTGCCTGGCAGAACGCGCAGCGGGTGCCCCACACTGGGATTGCCGCGAATTCTCATCATTTACATTTATGAGGAAGTCTTGTAGCAGTAAATCAGGGCGGGCGTGTACTTTAATTGGAAATATCATTTTCCGCTCAAAAACTTTAGACGATAATCGTACTGTGAACTTTCTTTTCTTCTGAGATTGTTCGATCTGATGTCTGCGGCATATCGGAAGTTTGTTCTTTGTTTGCAGAACAATGTTCATTGTTGCATGTATGCAATCTTATGTAAGATTTGAAGTATTCCAGAGTATAGAGAGGCTGCTCTTGCTAAAATCAATTTGTTCCCAACATAATTTCATTTACATCGCATCAAATGCGTGAAAACAAATTTATGGAGCCCCTAATACTCCGTCATAATTATCTCTGTGCACTTAACGCTGATTCGATGTGTATAGCACTCCCGTAGAATTTAAGAGGCCGGTAAAAATGTGCCTTGTACTGATGGTGCTGCGAGCCGAGAGCAATATCTTTGACGAGGTTTGAAGCATGTTTGAAGCATTTATCGTTTGATAAAGAATATAGCGGGATTTTGTTATATTCACATGTCTAGCGCGGTGGTGTGGCGTAACTGCAATGTTTTGGGCCCAGAACCTGGCTGACTTCGAATCCTGTCATGCTAGCCTTCCTTGCACCTTACACGATTCCCCTCACTCCAGTTTGGTGTAAAAAAACGAGTACCTGACTTCGGTAGGAGAAGTAAAAGGCAGTGGAAGGAGTGGGTTAGTCTACTACCGTGCCAGAGACATAGTGTATAAGAAGCCGCTGCCTCTACGATTACAGCACATGAGCAATGGGATAAACAACAGGTACTTGGGCGAGTTATTTGGAAAGTGAGATGACAGTCATTCATATTTCTTTCGTTTGCATCAAATATACAACAGCGAGTCTTACGTTTCTTTCAGTAATGATATTTCACTTAGTTTCCATGGGTTTAAATGTTATAAGATATGGTAGGAGTCAGGGGTTAACCAATAAAGATACGCGTCCATGCTTGCTGATGAGTGATAAACCGTCTGTAGGAGACATTATACAGCTAGTCGTATATCCACGGGTAATCTTTAGATTGGAGGCCGTGATGATCATCAAGCGATTTCAGGGCGTGTTACACCGTGATCCAACCTCCACATCCACGAACAGGCCTCGTCATGCCCGTATCTATGGCGGCGCATTACCTTCCTACCTGCAAAGCCGGTGCATTTTCGATAAGGAATATTCCAAAAAGGTAGATGAAATGATATCCCCCATTCAATTTTTACCGCTCCCTTGAGGCTCATGACTGCCATGAAGTCGGAATTGCTCCCTGTCGGTATTGTGTGATCTTAATCACTGGTTAAGAACATGAAAGAATCGTATTTTCTTGTATTATTTCAAAGGCTCCACACGCCCACAGGGAGAATACAGCATAAAAGGCTCTGCCGTTTTAAAAGTAATAATTTTTTCTCACCCTGGTAGTTGATTATAGTAATATACCTTTAGGGCTATAGAAATTAGGCCTACAGTGAAACAGGTTGCATAGAATACAATAAAGACGTGTTCACGCGCCTGTGCAGAATCGTGAAAGACACCCACATGGATGATGCAGGCATATTCTTATCACGTTTTGCTGTCGTTAATAAGATTCAGAAGTAGTGGATCACCAATAAAGGCCGTGCGAGAGAAAATGGTCGTTAACCAACGGCGCATTCTGCCGTGTGATTTTCAAACTTAAGCACTGCGTTTACAGCTAACTGTAACTACAATGATAGTGCTGAGCACTGTCTCCCGAAGTGACCATGTATTGCTTTTTAAGGGGGCCCTTCATAGAGGGGATATCGCGTTACAATCAAGGGCATCTGTATGCGTGTCCACACTTTGCGGGTGACACTGGGCTGTGACATGCTCCCAATGCAGAGTGTGCCTCATATGGTGCAGTACCCTTAATATGTCCTGTTTCTTAGAAATGAAATCCAGACCAGTGCCGGTATCCCTTTGATATAGAGGAACGTACCATGGCGTTACATACATCGTTTTACATACCTTTGTCTTTGCTAAAATCTATGTCAATACGTAATGGGTGAAGAAGCAAACATGGCTTCCAGTCTTCACCAACAGGTGCGATGTTGTCTCCCTGTACTTCATACATGTCGTATAACGTTACGTTGTCGTTTTCTCCATTTCTGTCAGCCACAGCCACAATTTCTCTTCAGTCTTTCGGATCGATAGTATCTATTTGCGACACAGCTAGCGATCTACACGCCCCACTGTTTAAAATATGTGCTGATGAAGTAAAAACTGCGTCAAGCGAGGATGTAATCTTTATTTCGCCGGATGAATGACGTCATGTTAAATACACCTAGGCGAACGGTTCTCATTTGCCTCGATGTGGGGGGTGGGGGGGTAAAATCATGAGCAGCAGTATCAAAACAGATAAACAGAAGGACGCCAGGCTTCATTTTATAAATAAACCGGACAGAGGGGCAAGAGATCTCTGCTGCTGTGTATTAATCATGAAGGATTGACGGGGCGCATTTCTGGCTATGCTCTGGCAGAATCATCAAAATGGACGGCAAACGCAGGCTTCGGGGGCAGACGGTAGATCGTTTCCAAAGAATGCCCTTCTATATGTGGATTTATCAGGGATGAGATGGGATTCATGGGAATATAAAAAGCCGTAAAGGGGGTTAGCAACTGGACGTTTACGACTGTAACTGAATTCAGCAAGGAAATGGGATGGGCGCCATCTGTGCGTGGCCAACATCAAATGTAGATCTTAAAAGTACGTGTACATTCACGAGCGCTGATCCCTGACTCCGCTTTACATGTGTTGTTAAAGTACTGTACTGAGCCATAGATTTCGGGTTTGTTAAGGTCGGCCCGCTGCTGAGTTATATGTGCATGTACCATGCAAAGGGAGATATCGATATTTGATAAAGGCTCAAAAGACAGACGTAATGTATCGCTGTTACTGTTGCAGTGGTGGGTAGCTAAAGGATAAACAACAACCTTCATCCTCTAAGCTGCCCCGGGCTACTCTAGCTCTTAAAAGCAGGATCGGCCCTCTTCATGAATATTTAAAAAGCGGCATACAAGCTTTCTTCCTTCCGAATCTGTCACAAACATCATCCGGGCTCTAGCGGGAAGATTATATACAGAAAATAAAGAACATAATATACACTTCAAAAAGGAATCTATGCATAATACATAATATAGATTCTGTTAGGGGAGATCTTTTATCAGATTGATGCTGGGTACATGCTATCACATAGTTGTTTATAAGATTCGCGATTTAAACATATCGGCTGAACATTTGTGTATTTCAATAATTGCGCAGATGACTTGCTTGCATTCAACAAGACATGAACTAAAATCTGCTACCTTATTCCTTGCGGCAATATATCACTTTCAAGATATAACTGAGAAAGTACATAAACAAATTTGAATTTGTGAATAAAAATGTAAAAGTCTTCAAACAAATAATAGAAGCATTGACTGGCATTTCGATATGCCAGGCAGCATCCATGTGAATGTTTCGTAAGCCTTAAACGTCAATCCAATTTGAACCTTGACCTGTCCAATGGTTTTCTTATCAACATCTATTCTGAAATTCACAACTTCGACAACCCCCTCCCCCTTGGCGGATGGAAGACGAATTGCTTGTCAGGACGAACATTTTGCTTCTCCAACTCCGCTAAGTTTGAACAGAAAAGGGGTCGGACAGGGAACAAAAGAACAATAAAACTGAAGATAGAGGATTGATTCTCTGCGATTAAACAGAACTATGTGATTTCCCCTGGTGTGGGAGAAAATCCCAATAACCACTGCTTTCCGTCAATGAGGCCCGTAGGAGTGCAGTAGGTTAATCCTATAGATATGAATACACAGTACTCATCTTTATCGGGGGATCTCTTCATCATCTCTTTGCCCGAAAACGTTTCTTATCTAGGTTACGGCTAAATTACAAACGACAGAGACGTGGGGACGGCATACATCCTTGATGCAATTCAAATAAATTCAAAGACATTCATCCCGATTTATGCTCCGTGCAGTCCCTCTACGATCCCTCGCAAACTTTCTATTATCGAAAGAGGCCGCTAAGATCGTTACAAATCACATGCTCCGCACCAACCCTCGCGCATTACTTCGGAAGAAATAAGACGGTCTCCGAAAGGTGCACGCATGAATCTGGCGTGGTGTTCGTGATGAATGGTGTGTGCAAACTCTTTCGGAAGTTCCCTCCCTTGATGCCAGTGGAAACTAATTCCGTACAAACAATGCGATACGACGGTAGATGGTAAGCAAATCGGATTGATGCTCATTTAGCTAATGGCAGGAGTGCTTAACAATGGCATTAAGGGGGGCGGGTGCATAAAATAGTAATTCATGAATTACATACCGTAACCCAATAGATTCAATAGTTACGTAGGCAACAAGTCTCATTATCTAAACTGATGTCAAATGTTTCAATGTGGGTTGACATGTTTTCCCTCGGTGCCCAATGCTTTTAAGAGTCGAATTATTTCTCATTAGTTGCCTTTCTTTCACAAAGCTAATCAAGGGCCCCTCAATGCTGTCACTTTAGGATATACATACATTACGTTTAACCTGACATCGCATTGCTAAAGTTTGTTATGCGGACCTTTCATATACTTTATATCAATTAGAGTGCAACAACGCTGATGAAACACAGGCCCTAGACGTTTGGACGTCTTTAGAAGTGCAATAAACACAACTCCGACCCTTGTGAATAAGGAGTTGGAACACGTTTCTAATTTGTGCAAGAGAAATTCCGAATATGTCTGTGCGTGACAGCGTATTATAGCAAGGGATTTGGCCGGAGGCAGCTAAAGAGCTTTACTGGAAACACTCTCCAGTTCGTTGTGACAGACAACATGATGTATCATGGCTCTCATCTGCTTTACACGATAGAGCAAAATCAATCAACGTTCGGATCACAAAGGCGTGCACTTTCAAGGTCTGGGGGATCAACCGCGAATGAAACGTAATGACTTCCCACCGACTTTTAATTTCAGGAGGAGAAACTTAAATTCCAAGACAAATGAAGAACTCCTGACAGCGGATTGAATTGTCTTTGTGGTTTATGTGGGAATAAGTACTTTGGAAAGGAAGGTATTGATCATCACAAAGAGTACAAGGAGCTCTCAAGTAACCCGAAAGGCTGCATTACAAAGTTCTGTTTATGGACGTAGTCCGATGTATCTTGTTTGCATAATACATAGAAACTATATATTATTTTTTGTTGTAAAAATTGCTGCACTTATTACATAATGTGACCTTTTTTTTCGAAAGGGACAATTATCCGCTTGACATTTTACAAGTTCTCCCATCCACCCTATGTTATTAATCACAAGTTAGCAATAACCTCCACACAATATAACGGTTACAATATGGTATGAGTAGCGTATCTACGACTAAAAGTTTTTTTACCGGAGATTGTGACACTTGATGCACACGTCAGAGTATGCCCAACATTAGTTCGCAATTGGCTGGAATTATGTCTAATCTGCGTTACTTTGTGAACAAGCTGCTTTGGCCTGAAGCATAATCAATGATGCCGTTTCGGTCATCTATTTTCGCAAGTAAACTTGGTGACTGTTGAAATGGGTTGCAGTATAATCACCATGTCTGCTGATGGGAGAGATGCAGTTTATCAAACCAGTAAACCTCAGCGACCTGCTTCAATGGTACAATGACTTGTTACATAACGTGACAGATGCATCTTGAGGAGAAGTCAAGGCAACGGCAGCGGTTTCATACTTCACCGCAGGCGCAGTAGCTTCAACAAGTGACACAAACGTGGAAGTAGAAGGCAGTGATTTGCTGCAAGGTCAATATGCACATTCTAACAATCTTGGCAGCAGTATTGTGGCGTGATTATATGACCAAACTGTGGGCGATTATTGGACGAGAGATAATTGGGTACTGAATGAGAGGAAACATCGCCTGTGGCATGATCCAAGGTAATGAACAGATTGATTTCACGACCAACATGTGAAATTACGTGCATGAAGGTTGGCCGTTATCGGTGGCCTGTGGACATCCAATTTCAACCCTCTACCACAATGAGCAGGCAGTAAAATGGTCATCATCATTATCATCGGCAAACTGTAATGACGAAATCTAATAATACGATGTACATCAACAAAAGATAATCTGAAATTCAATATAAGAAACGAGCCGGTTAGATCTTACCTTTCACAGGCTGTCGTTGTCCATGCCGCTATTATCCACAGCGTGACAGTGAAAACCAGTAAGACCGTCCCTGGACATATTGTCATCAGCGTTTTTAGAACAAAGCGCGTATTGAAGTTTATTCTATTCAGGGCACCGATACTTCTGGACGAAGCATCTGTGAAGAGTTTACTGTGCAACAGCATGACTCTGGCGATAAGGTAGAGTCTCAAGAACATGGGTATGGAGAGGAGGATGTCGACGTCGGCTTCTTTCGTTGATACGGCGCCTGAGAAGGCCATGCGAGCGGTCCATGTGAACATCCAGACACCAGGAATAGGATGTATTGCACAGACTACGAGTTCCAGCGCAATGAAGAACACTCTTTCAAAAGTCATGGCTATCCTCCAGTCATCTGCGCCGTTGTCTACCATGAAAAGCTGCAAGACAGTAATAAGAGTAATAAGAGAACATCTGATAAAGATATGACTATTGTATGTGTAAAATGTAAAAAAATTCGTATTATTCCAGAACTATTGTGGAATGGAACTAGTTGCCATCATTATCAAGTACTGTAGGGTTATCCTCATTAGACAGCGTTTGCTGTCAGATGTGCAAAAGTTAGGTGTGACAGGTCGTTCAGTGTAATATAACCAGCTGCTGCCCCTCCGCGTGTGTTACGCCGAAGGGTGGTTATACCGGCTATACACTCAGATGCAGATACGCGTTCTCAGTTGCCTGCTGTAGTGTATGAGTAGAACTGGTCAAAATAATTTACCCTCTGGTATTTGCTTTTGAAACAAAATGAAAGAGGGATGAAGTGTATTTTATGCACTATTGATATTGCATCTTTCTGTAGCATGATGTTAAATGTCATGTATAAAAATAACATTTAAAACAGCTGATGTCAACAGTACAGCTGGTAATCATCAAGCCAGGAAGGAGCATCTATTGACGAAAGTATTTTTGGTGCTTGTCTGGCTTTTTGCACATTCATAAGTCGTTTTCAGGAATGTGTACCTTGTGGACTTCAACCGCCTAGGCCGTGTAAAACTACCCAAGCACGTTCTGGTAACAATGAGAGCAGGTAATGTGTGTCAGCAGGGGAAAAGAAGCACCCATTCGTGGCCTCTTTCTCAGCATCTACAAGTCAGATCTTCGGGTCAATTTCACGGTAACCTAGTATTTCACGAGGTTTTCGATGACCTTGCATGACCGGCGCAGGCAGTTACGAACTCTCATCAACCATTAAATGTATCTTTGTCGTAAAGATGACTCTCCTACTGTCCAGAGAGGCGTTCTTTACAACCTGTGTGCAGCTTTAGGAGGGTGATCTATGATTAATCAAGGTTACGGGGCTCTATTGCGGTACATTTGTTTCTTGCAAAAAGCAATCACACAGTTTGGCTGGTTTCATAGCGGTGAAGCTGTGTCTATCGGTCAGCTGGGATGACTGGGAGATATCGCAACCTCAGACAATGTCATTCCAGTCGCATGTATTCTCTTTTGTCAATTGAGCCGAACCATGTACTATATGAAAACTGAAAAAAACTAGGTACGATGGAAACCGAGTCGACGTCAACGCAATGCCTCCAGTCGAGCGTTGCGCCATTCTGTGACGCTACACGCGACGGCCGCAATGCTCGCTGATCAGACCGAAAACGTTGGAAAGGTGCAACTTTTTGTAGTACACGAAAGGCGGCAATGTTTCGATCTGTGTCTGAAAATATTGCCACGACGTCGTCATGGAGTTGTTTCCGAAAAACAAGGAAGGCGGATGATAATTTCCGCATCCGAAGCCTTTATTTAGTATCAGAGTGATGTCACAGAAGTAGCGTCAATAGTGTAGGTAACCTTGAGACAAATATTCTACTTTATGTGCATCGTACACAATATACGTTATACTCTAAGCATAGTGCAACTATACATAGACAGAACCCTATTTGTAATTCAGCACGGATTATCCAGGATTACGTGTTGGCGTCATATTCCCTTTAACTTAAAATGTCTAATGATTCAGGACCACCCCCTGGTGTATCATGTACACCTAGCAGATTCTATCAGCAAACCAATATCGCAATGTTCACTTCCATTTGAAAACAAAGTTTGCCTTATCTTTCATCTTAGCTACTTTCCAATTACGCCCTAGTCCACAAATCCTCGTTCATTTACAAAAGTTCATACTGATTACACATGCTTTTCTGTAAAATCTGTCAGTATGAGACCCCCATGAATACAGTGGTACGTTCTGGTACGTGTGTCGCCATGTGATGGCGTAAAGATTCCTGCAAGGGACGTCCTTGGCGCAGCAAATGACGTCATCTGTCAAAAGGACCCATTAGGCTCAGTTATCCATGCTGACTATCTTGGGCCTGCTTTTGCTCGGTAGTTTATAACGCCTTGCCAATTTGTACACCGCAGGTCTTAAACATAATGGTGGACTCAGATAGGATTACACACTTTGTTTTTCTAAGAGATCAACATCGTCTGCGCTGCGTAGTTAGTTTACAACCGGAAAAATGAAGATGAGCTCCGACAATTTCAAATGAAGATCGATCTATCTTAGCAACCGCCAAAGGGCTCTCGCTTCAATCCCTGGAATTTCGATCAGCTGCTCGGTGGCACTTGTTTTTGCTCTGTCAATACATTTCCTCTTGTGCACAATATCCTGAGGATCTACAAAATGGTTTGATGTGTGCCCTAAAATGTCCTGGGGGAAATAAGCTAATTCTGGCTGGATTTCCAGTCATCCGGAGGCAAGGCAAACGAGGGGCTGCTCACAGGGGTCACGTTTTGGAGCATACGACTGATGAGGCGATGCACACTCCTAGCCGTTAGAAATACAGTAGATGGGGATCTGCATTAGTCAAACAGTACCGTAACACTACATCCTAGTTATCCAAACGTTCAGACGACTTTACCCTTCATGAGGGAGAGAGAGGGCGGAGGGAGAGAAAGAGAGAGAGAAAGAGGGGGAGTGAGAGAGAGAGAGAGAGTGAACCGTTTGTCCGCATCTGGATGCAAGAAGAGGAGAAGTGAAACGATGTGGAAAACTGTTTCTAAGGGCAGCGTTTAATGGGTTCCTCCTACCTCTGAGTGTATCTACGTCATTTGCTTCACAGATTGACCCTTTAGCCTTTCATTGACCTAGTTTCGTGTCATCACCCAAACCAACAGCGATGGCATGGGCCATTAGACTTCGCCAAACCGTGCAAGCAGGCTGGTTCTTCAAATTATGAGAGCAATAGATGACGCACTTTCAATAAGGAAATGACGGACTTTTCGGTTCTTCTGATGACGTCACGACCAGTCTGGAGACCGTTTAAGTAAGTGATGTGGGGGAATGATAGGCCAAGGACAAAGTGGTGTACCCGGACAAGTTGTGTACAAGCTCATCCCTGTCTAAACCTTTGGCTTTTAAAAAAAATTGGGCCTTTTCATACTCCCATATCCCATCCTCTTACGCTGTCGTCTTCTTACAGAGTTAAGTTACAACTAGGCAGTCCCAGATCTTTGGTAATTTGTTGTGGATTTTTGAACGCTACTAGTACCACAGGGCAAAGAAAGGTGCTGTGTCAGGCAAGAGCAATAGCCACATGCGATCTTTCGCAAATTGATTAGTAGTCATTCATCCTATTGCAATGTGTACAATACGAGTAATATCAAATATAAGCAGTGCGAAAAAAAAAGATAGAAATGAAAGTCACATTTTACAATTTGAACCATCGCTATTTTGAGTCGTCGAAAATCGCTGTGGATAGATCGGTATCCTAGCAAACAGTTTTCAAACGTGTCCGTGTTCTACCGGATATTAGCAACAAGTGAGTTGCCCCTGGATCTCTGCATAGAAATGACAGCGCCTGGCCCCATTTCTGAAGCGGAAGGATACCAGAAAATTCCAGGCGGTGTAAGCAGACAGCCCCAGGGCTCCGCCCACGCGAGGCGGTGAATCGGTCTATCACGGGTACCGCCTGCCGTATTACTGCCGTGGTAAGAATGTCCACCGGCTTACAACATCAGAAAAAAACGCTGTACAAACGTCACGAATCCGTTGTATTTCCGGATAAAGCTGAATCACAAATACAGTTTTCTTTTTCAAAATCGTCTGAGAGAGAGTTTCTGTCATCAATGCACCATGCTGACGTCGTCAGACGCCAACGAAATCCACTAAACGTTGATTGTCTCCCGAAGCACTCTCTTCAATTTCTCCTCCATGCACGTCAATTGTTAATTGAACATATTTGTTTTTATCCTTCTGCTATGAAGCATTTGCTTAATGGATAACGTATTGGCGTATGGGATCCAATGTAGATTACCCACAACTTATAGTCGAGGGTCTGTCTCTGTGTGCATAGAAGCTTGAGACCCAAAGTGTTATATGGACGTCGTATTCGCGCACGTCGTTCAAGCTACCCATGTCAGCTGCATGGCCTTAAATGGACGAGAAATGTGTTATGTGCGCGACCTCCTTTCCATCAGTCGGCCTCAATTAGTTCTACAGGCCATCTCGGATGAGTTGTGTACACTCGGGTCAAGATGTTATCCACTTAGAGCTGCACGGAGCCCGGGCAGGGGATGGGTTCGTGAGAAAGATGACAGGGGATCACTTCCTGCGCAGACCAATACAGGACTACTGCCCTTGACCAGCGAGCAGCTGGTGCGGTCGACTACTGGTATCCCTGTACGTAAATCTTGAAACTTTCGCGATGGTTTCAATTTTCGCGGTGCATGACCTCTCCACCGCGAACTCATGACGCCGCGAATAGGTCTCCCTCGAATGACTACTGCACTGTCTCAACCACAATTTTAGAATACAACAAAAACCTCCATTTCCCTCCTATCGTGAAATAAACCCACCGCGAACAATCGTACAATATCTGACATATTATGTAAAAATCTTACAAGCAGAATTTGAAAGCTGTGAGTTACTTGTGGGAGGAACGAACGAAGAAGGTCATCTTCGCTGTGTTTCTTGTCTTAATTCTTTTTTACCGGACAAAAATATGCTTTCAAAGTATACTTTCAAAATTAGTCTCCAATATGGCTATGAGGACATTGACAATTCTTCGTCATATTACATCTATTTCAATGTCTTTGAATAGCAGAAAAAGTCTCATTGTTCTGCAAAAGAATTCAAAATTCAAACAGATTGTCTAACAAATTGTTTTCCCAAGAAAGGTGCAGGCCACATTCGTTCGACCAGGCCGATTGACAATTCGTCTCTGTCGGTGACCATCCATGTGTTAACCATACAGAAGTTTTGAGCGCCCCATTGAGAGAAGAACCGACCCTGGATCTATCGGTTCATCTGAGGAAGCAAGGCCATGGGCATTCAACTTAATGAATCTGGGCGATGCGATCGTCCTTCAATGTCCGAGGGGAGCAGATCTTTCAAACGAATTGTGTTTGACAGAGAAAGCTGGCACCAGCGCAGGATCACTTTTACGATACAACCCGGGACAAATAGTTTCTGACCACAATCAGGTAGAGGAAAAGGGGCCGTTAAAGTATAAGCAACACGTAAAAACGAGGCTTTAGAAAAGAAGCTTTTGATCCCTATAACGATACCAGGTATAAATGCCCTATGGTTATTCGGCGAGAACATGCACGGTAGACAATCATACCTGAAGTCTAAAGGGCATAGCTAAAATAAGACCGACGTGAGCAGATTTGTCTAAAAGCACCAACTTTGGTACACAAGAGGTTAAATATTTTACATTCACAACTCTCCAAGAAGACATAGTAGCTAACCTTGTCGTGGCACAGGCCGGAGCCCACCCCCTATTAAGTCTTAGTTGAAATAGTAAGGAAAAGCCAGAACATCGCTCCTGGGAAGCCTGTGAGATGCCTCCATGTCTAGATTCGTTTACAATACATTCAACTACATGTGTTCAAAATTTGGTTCTGAAGATGGACAAATTTTCACAATTGTTTGATAATGCCACTGGTCTTGGACTTCTGCGACACTTTTTTGTCACCATTCATTTCGAAACTTGTTGGAACGCTCATTGGTTGTAATGTCAATCTATATATATCTTCGGATCTGGGGCTTTATTGCCTCCTATAATGAGGCCTTAGTACAGAAGGAAATAGGTTCATATGGACTCAAGTCCCTCGTGAGAGACTTAGAGGGTAATATTCCTCCATGTGCATTAGGGCGCAGGTGGATCAGTTCTCATGATCGTATCTTGGAGGCTCAGTGATGGCGCCAGGTCTGGTCCTAATGGTGGCAAGCGTGCGGACGAGTTCTTTTCCCTTTTGGCCGGCATCAGACAAGGTCATTCATGGACTTAAAAGAAAAGAAAAGAAAACGGCCATGTAGGTAAAAAATAAACTCCTGGTGGTCTACGACCTACGGCAGTTCTTTCTGCCCCCAAACGCTATCTGCCACCTAAAATCTTGACCAAAGCATGCTCGGAACAGAAGATAAAGAAACGGACTCGAAATGAACGCACCCTGGTGAAGCCAACAGTTACACACATTGTCAACGTTCTACAGTCAGTGGAATTAATGACTTCGCAAAGTATAACCACTACGCCTGGAAATGTGAATGATATTGGAGTCCCCGCCGCAGACCGGCGGCAGTAAACGCTATCTGCCACCTAAAAATCTTGACCATAGCATCTTCAGAACAGAAGGAAAAGAAACGGACTCGAAATGAACGCACCCTGGTGAGGCCGACTGTAACACACATTGTCAACGTTCTACAGTCAGTGGAATTAATGACTTCGCAAAGTATAACCACTCACCACTACGCCTGGAAATGTGAATGATATTGGAGTCCCCGCCGCAGACCGGCGGCAGTGAACGCTAGCTGCCACCTAAAAATCTTTACCAAAGAAACGGACTCGAAATGAACGCACCCTGGTGAAGCCAACAGTAACACACATTGTCAACGTTCCACAGTGGAATCAATGACTTCACAAAGTATAACCACTATCCTTAAAAATATGAATTATATTGGAGTCCCGTCAGAACAGAATATAAAAAAAAAACGGACTCCAGATGAAGGCACCCTGGTGAGGCCAACATTTGGACACATTGCCAACTTTTTACAGTGGAATTCATGACTTCATATATAAAGTAACGTCATAACCACTACGCCTAGAAATATGGATGATATTGGAGTCCCCGCACCGGCGGCGGTGAGACAGTCCGGATCTCTGCCAGGATGATATCCAGCTCTTGATCTCGCAGAAGGGAACAGCTGGCTTTCCTCACGTCACGTCTCTGCAGCACGTCAGACGATAAACCTGTCATGTTCTGCACCAAATGACGTCATATGCCTTACAAGTCTTATGAGAGAGCTTGTCGAATTTTCTTTACCCTTGTGCATCTCTCTCCCAAAAACAAACAAACAAACAAAAACTAACAAATACATGCATGCATGGATAGATACAAAACCTGATTTACAAGGTAAGAACAACCTTTGTGGATCTGGTCAGGCCAATACGAATCAATGCAGATTCTCATCGTTTGCTGTTTCGTTTTCTCTGCATCGTTTGCAAGTCGATACGCAGCATTTTTGCAAAGGACAGGCGCATGCACTAGAGACGGGAGTCCATATTAACTAGATCAAATATATGGAAATATGTTAAAATATTGACTGCATACCACAACGTTTGAAATGCAAAACGGCTATACCAACATAACAGTACCACAGTGAGATGCCAAAAAAACGTGAAATTGATTCCAACGCGTTGGTTATCTTTTAAAATATTGCAATCTCAGCTAAACGTTTGATGTCCGTGGTTTTACAATTCTACACTCCATACATAACGTATACAAGAGAAAAATAGGTTTTTAAATGAGACAGCCACATTGAAGAGTCGGGTGACCAGAAACTAGTGTGCGCGTTCTCCAAGAAACCATTAGATAGAATTGGAAAGTTGTTTGTAGCATATTTGTCCATATTACATGTGCTCAGCGGAATGGGCGGTGGAAACGACATGACTGTTTGGCTGAGAGGATTGGGAGTTGGAAATGATGACTGCTTTCTACCGAAAGACTGTCTCTTCGTGCTTTTTTATGGCCACAAATGGGCTGCTCCTAGTACATTTAGTGCGAGAGATGGTCTATAGCCGTTTGGAGAGACTACCTACGCCACGTAACGGACATTAAGATGATGTTGCTAAGAGGCAAGCATTCGATTAGATATCCCGTAATAGCTCCTACGCTGCCATAGTGACGGCGGCGTCCGTAGGATTACAATAACTGGTATTTCGGGATCATTTCAGCTGCGACAAGGGAGCCTAATTGGACGGCTCAGAGAAGCACATCATCCTTATTCCTCAGCATAGCAAAGTCTACCATACTGACAACAGTTTATACTCTCCCTTTTCCCTAACTCTTTACGTAATTACGTACGCTATTTGTTTTAACACACGTATGACCACCACAAACACACGGACACACACACACACACACACACAGAGTACACGGACACACACACAAACTCATAACGACCCAAGTCAGGTTCGCCACGCACATTGGCCCTGGATTGGATTGCTGTCTCCGTTATCTATATTCGAAAAATGGGATGAAAGATGGCGGGAAAAGATCCGACCGCTACCGTCCAGTAGCCGGGGTCAAACGTATTCCAATTGGTAGATTGCATCCCGACGTGCAGGTCCATCTTCAGAGCCTAACAATTGTAATAGATCAATAGCTTTCTCAACCGGGGAGACTGCCCACATCGATTTTTTCAGCCCTCTCAAGTTTTTTTTTTCAAATCTAAACATGAAATGTGTTTTCCAGCTTGGCGTGAACGCATCAAAATCAACCTTTTGTACGTCAGTTTGTCAAAGAGGTACTAACTAGCATGCGGGCTAGGAAATAAAACTCTGACAAATGTTCGGGACAAGTGGCGCAGAAAGAAATATTTTACAGAAATGAGCGTGGGCCCGCACCGAGAGACCAGATCCATTCTTCATGTACTAATGGACCATATGGTCGTATACCCTCTGCAATAAAATATGCTATCATATTACAAATATCAATTAAGAGATAGGGGCCCTTTCGTCGCCGCTCATCATTTTTCTCCGTAGATTTTATCGATGCCATACATCGATCCCCGTTCCGGCCTTGAACAGAACAAGTGCAAAGCAAGTTGCCCATGTGTCATAGAATTTTGGACCGGTTCCCTTCGCCATCTTTAATACTTATACCAGGTATTTCCAGCAGTAACCAGTTCATTATTTGAAGTCAGTGAGGATTTCTTTTATTCTTGCTCAAATAGCCTCAGAGATCTAGGTATTTAACATACTTGCTTAAGAGGGTGGTAGTCGAATTTGACGTTAATCTCTCTCTTTCTATTATAGATATAGATGTTATGTCTAGTCATATATGATCTAGTCGAAGCGATCTGGACTATTTTTATTCATGTAGACCACTGGTTTCCTCTGTAACGCTACTGACGCCAAACGGAATCTGTGCCATCGTTTGAATAGCTGATTGAGTCTTTAAAAAAACTCCCCAACAACAGACTGTGACCAGGACGTATGCGAGCACACATTGCACAGGCCAACATCCACACATCCACTGGGCTGCTGTGGCAGACAGGGCGATCCCTTCAGGACAAAGATGGCGCCTGGATTCAGCCATCACCCACTGCAGCCACGCCGCACGCTGAAACAGCCTAGTATGCTGATTCCGTCCTCA
The DNA here is from genome assembly GCA_019207045.1 of Branchiostoma floridae x Branchiostoma belcheri. Taxonomy (NCBI): domain Eukaryota; kingdom Metazoa; phylum Chordata; class Leptocardii; order Amphioxiformes; family Branchiostomatidae; genus Branchiostoma; species Branchiostoma floridae x Branchiostoma belcheri. The sequence goes on along the minus strand of CM033025.1, from coordinate 6,031,459 downwards.
CCGTCATGTGAAAGGGATGACAAATGCTCTCCTACCGCAGTGACATTGTGCGTGTGCATCGTTCATGATGACTTCAATCATTTATGGATTAATATTTTATGCAGGTCCAAAGGAAAGAGCGTCTATAATCATCGATGCTGCCCTGATAGCTTTTCCGAGTGAAGGATGATCCATATTTGATACCACAATTCTCATATATTTTTACTAAATTAGATTTATTTTCCATGGATGCTTGGATGGCATATCTTCCCTTTAGATGAGATTAATGCTATCAATTGCAACCTATTAATTATGCCATTAATAATCATCTGATAACTTTCAGTGAAGATAAACACATCAGAGATGGCAACGCAAAAACCCAGAATGACCCTCGACAGTGATCAGACACCGTTATTGTGTATTTGTGACGCAAACCCTAAGATTTAAGTTCCGTCAGACATTTGCACTTTACGAGGATGTAAGGCTATTTCTCCAGGATGGCAAATAAATTTTGTGGCGTGTCAATCAGCACAAAAATGTATTCTGCGAATGGCCGAACCTTCCCAAAGGTCCAGCTTATTGATTTTCGATAGATAAGAGATTTAATCAATTTTTGTCATTTCTTCTGAGTCAAAGGTTATGACAATGTGCGTTATGATAATCTCTATTATTCCGCCACTCGGTCAACCTTTGTGAATATCAGCATATTGGCCGGCCAACAGAATAAAACGCTTAACGTTTTAGATTTTGATAATGTCTAAGATATCGTTTGAAAGATTCTTGCCCTGTATTGCGAGAATACAATATCCCAGCATCAATATGCATTTGTGTTTCAAATGCACCATTGACTACATTTCATTCGCCAAAGATGTAGCTAAGTTTAAAACCTTTAAGGTTTTTTTTTTTGGGGGGGGGGGGGCATTATCTGCTGTCTGTGTCATAGTCAAATATGCTTTAGATGAAGCCTTCAGACAGATAGGACGTGGGAACCTTACCGGTACGGTCCTTTAGGAGCGTGATATGACGTGTGGGCGGTGAGGAAATTGGACCTTTCCCGTTCGGTGCGGACGGTGCATTTCTAACGCGCCAAAGTTATGTTTATTGTGACCCGTATCGCCAAAGGTCACAGGACTTTCCACCCCTACATGGAAAAGTCATTCCGCAAATAGAGAGCGTTTCGATGGGACCTCCTGCAATGATCCTGTTTGACCCTGGGGTCATCTCCTGAGCGGTCAGCGCTGGTCATCGTCCAGTCCAGCTGTCAGCAGCTGCGGATGACCAACCCACTACATGGTGGTCCCATGGACTGATGTCTGTGGTGTGGTCTGACTCCACTGGTCAGGCTCCAAGAAGCTTCATGGTCAACGCCTCTAAATGTTAGGGTCACATTTCCTAACCGGGGCCCGGGCGGGCTGGTTGTGGAAACGAAAAATTAAAGTGTACATCGGTCGATATGCACAATTTATGCTCTTGAATGACTTTGTGTACATGTTGTGTGTATTGCTGTCTTTTATATCGTATGTTTTGTTCGCCAAAACTGCCCGGCCGAGTCCGGTATTGAAAATGTGACCCTAGTATAAGTCAATATCTTAATCCTGTTAAATTATGCATAATTGCTGTCATTGATCAGTTGTTATAAGGCTGAGAATCGTGGTGTTGGAGATGGCTTCCATGGTGACAGAAAATCCTGACCTCCTACTGGACTTTCATAGAGATAAAAAGATCATGTTCTCCCTTTGGTAGTTAAATCCGACAACAAGAAACCTACATATATCGCTTGAAGACAAAGGATCTATGCAGCACGATTTTAGACCCCCTGACACTCTATGGATGCGAAGCAGAGCATACAGATACAAAAATATTGCTTTACCGACGAATCGCCGGCAAGAAGTTCGTATATATGGCAACTGAAAGCAATAAGAGAAAGTGAAAAATGCTTCTGATGAAGCATGTCAGGCAGTAGGAACGATCAGACGAAGATGCTTGAAGTGGCTCCTTGATGTCCTAAAGGTTGCTGAGCTCTGGAAATAATGACTTCCCACGTGTGGCACTGTGTCTCCCATGCGGGCTACTGCAGGCGACAAGGCGATGGATGGGGTACATAGGAAAAAAATGGCCTCGACATATCGCGCGATTCGGGTAGGGGTTCATCATCCAACATCTCACAAAAACAGCGCCGATGTATCTTTTCGGCGTGGCGCAACCGGTAACTTGAGTTCAGGCCCACTTGCATCGGAAGATATTTTTCCAAATTTGGCCTAGCAGAAGCGGTAGGAGATTTCAAAACTCGAAGAACTTAAAACAATGTCGCGTATCAAGTATATTTCCACTAGCACAACGACAGCAGGTGCCATGCATAATTTCATCGGGCTGACTTTTCAAAGCAAATGAAAAAATAAAAACCATGGCGGACCGACAAATATCAATCTACGATGTATCCCTAAAAATAATTCTTATCAGTCGGAGAGTTGGATGAAACAATGAGGGAATATACTTCATATCTACCAACTGCGTTAAGTACAGGTCACAACAAAAATACTTATAGTTTACAGATAACCATAGCAAATGAATTAGGCTTCCCCTTCTCCTCCCTTTGCTTTGTGACATACTAGTATACTGGGAATGTAAGAGCAGATATGTTTTATAACCAAAGGTTCGTCCAAACATATTGAGTAGCTACTGACATCGATGGCCAGTTCTGACAACGTTAAAGGGAGAGGAGAATTAGCTCGTCAGCTTGGGTAGATCCGTGATCGGATAAAAGATGCTCATGTGTTGATCCCCGACCCCAGTGTCGAAGGAACAGACATCCGCATGCTTACTAAGGAAGACGAAGACCCTTCTCGACCTGGATGTTTGGTGGGATGGATGGGTAGGATTTCAGTTTGGAAGTGGCGCAACACGGTTTATCATGGTGGTATCAGGGGACAGATGTAGAGCACCGTAAATGGCAACATTTCCAACATATTGTGAAAGGTAAACATGTTCCTGAATGAGCGCAGTTGAAGGCACACATCAGTTCCAGAATAACGATTCACGGGTACCTTCAGCTTCAGATAAGATTCACGTATCTGGTCAATCTTTTCACAGCGAGTCAGACAGTTCGGCTCAAATCAACGAGCAGAACAGGCCGCTTTCTTCAAGAAGGAAATGATTTGCGATAGCAATGAATCAAAATGAAACGGCGGTTAGGACGTTAGATCGTTTATTTTATCCTACCCGGGTGATAAAAGTGATACATAAACCATCAGGGTGGTAGGGTCTTGTGGTAAATTAACGATCTACAGCCAAAGTTGCCTTACTAGTTTTTTTGGCCTGTTGATCTTGTTGGCATTGGGAGTTCCTGCGGCCTGTGGCAACCTCTGCCAACCTCAGTTAAGAGACATGGGCCGCAACTGGACGGTTTTCCTTAGTCATTTAGATCGTAAGGGGTTACTTACTTGTCAGATTCATTGGATTTCCAGAGGAACAGGCCTTTGAAATATACAGCGTTACCGTATGCCTGTCCAAATATCAGAGAATGTCAATAAAATTCCACCCCAACAATATTTGAAACTTTTACTACGTATTCAATTAGGTAGATTTTCTTTTTTTTAAATTCTAATCGAGGGGCATTATGAACCTATAGATTCGACATGGTCTCTGATTGTCGCAACGTTCCAAACAAATAAACAAACAAGCAAACAAATAAACAACAAGCCTGTATGTATAGATTCAAGACCACGTACTCTCTAATAATATGGCAAACAAAAACAGATTGAACGGAATGGTATGTACAAAAATAGGATTTTTACCGAGATATTGGAGCACTCGTGAATCGCTCAGACCATCTGATTACTATCGCCTATTTAGTACATACAGTTTGAAAATAGACAAGTGGTAGATTTGACAAGTAATTAATGAGATGATTGACACGCGAGGAAGTTTGATCGCCTCGTCCGTTTGCGCTGTCAATCACCGTGTTTCAGATGACGTAAACTGTGCCACATGCACGGGACAGCCTCCAAATATATCGTCGGTCGGTATCGTAAGACCGGATTGGAACTAGAACATTATGGAACAGAGAGGTTTACTTAAGTGGGCTGTGCTACATTTAGGTGACTAGGCCTTTTAGGAAACGCAATATAATTACAATAAAATACGCAGTACAAAAACACAACGATATGACATCCACATTGAAATTTAAAAGCATCCACATTGTTGTGTACGTGTTCTAGTCAAGACTGGTATAATTGTCAATGTCAACAATGAAATGCTAATTATGTAGACAGTAATAGTATATTTTTTTATCGTATCGTTTTGCGTTAGGTGTGGTTGGGTCTTCAAACGTAGGGTAAACCTGATTCACAATATGGAACACAATTTTTGGATTTCCCAATTGAAATTCTATCGTAGACAGGCTTTCTTGATTCTCTCGTGCCTCCTGTAAAATATAAATCGTCCACCTGGTATTTTTCATTCGGGTATCAAAGCAAAGACCACACGACTCCACGGCTAAATGCACACGGGCATTATTTTCGAGCTCCCTCTGCGTTTTGATGCCGCGGGCGGAGATTACTGTGCGCCTTGTCTCCGGGCGCGGACATGTAGTACCGACCAGTGACACATCGGCCATTAACAAGCACGGGTTTGGAACGGTAAGCACTAACAAATGAACGGACTGAGACGTATGAAGACACATCACATCACATCACAGCGCTATCCTACGAGACCTGACGTCACCACGTTTACACAAACAGGAGCAAAGCGGAGGCATTTGCAGCGTTCGTGTTTGTCGTGGATTTGTGACAATCGGACGACAGCAAGACAAAATTAGCCGGCCCCTCTAGCTCTTCCGTCACTCGACAGAGCGAGCGGCGGCCGGGTTTGTAATAATGGAAGGGGCGTAATTGGGGAGGAAGACATCACATTTCTCGGCCAATATGGTGCCACGCGTTCTGTGGAATCCGCCCGCCGTTCTATTTCCACGCCGCCCGTACAGTATGTACAGCCTCCCCTGCCCCGGCCGCCCCCGGTATCTTCACAATGTCTACCCGAGCGGGGATCAATAAACCCTCGTCAAACCCTGTCTACCGGCACTGCTGTAGCGCCGCGGCACAAATAGCTGTAGGCCCATTACGGCGGTCGGCCTGCTCTATACGCATCTTTAATGCAGGCAATTTCCAGGGCCCTACTTAGCCCACTGAGATCCACTTGCCAAACACGGGGCTTTGCTTGATTCATGGACTAACCACGGCGCGTCGGCGCCCGGACTGTACATGTACATACAGTACAGCATACCAACTTATATGACTCGCACCATCTCGCCACGGTTACGATATGCACAGAGAGAAGAAGCTGAATGTTTTGCTGACTTACCTGGATCTCCCTGATATGGTAGGCCAGGATCAACCCCAGAAGAATGATCGTGGAGAACGTTATAAGGCATTTCAAAGCCGTAGAGTAGAACGATGTCTGAAAAAGACAGGGTAAGGCACATATTTGACTACATGTTTAAACGCATATCACACACGTTAAGTTCGTAAATACATGGTTTGGTTTGTTTTGGTTCGGATGGTTTGTTAAGCCCGCAAATACATAGCAAAATGGCATCAATTTACATTATAAATTGTAATTGAAGCCGATATATTTTGTGCATTCTGTCATGAAACTTTACACGGAATTTGTGGGCGAAAAAATTGAACGACACAAGGAATTCTGCAAAACATTGAAATCCACATTTTTTTATCAATTATCATGTCGTACTGATTACATACAGGCGTTAAATCCAGCGCAGATGAAATAATCTAGTCTAGCAGCAGTCGTATCAAACGGATTAAGTATTTCACGCGGTATCGTACCGTTCCATACGGTAGCACGGTCTGAACCTGACGATAACCCAGCGGTGTATCAGAGACAATGATGGGAAAATGCTTTTATGTTTGGTCGGGGTTCAGCGAGAAATTGGCAGAAAATCAAGGAAGGTTAACAATATGACACGCGTCCATATCCCATTTAAAGACTCCGCTGGGAAAACAACAATCTTCCCTGCCCTAAAAAAATCCCCAGTAAAAGGCTGACGTCACACAATGGTCCTGTGGGGATTTCACGGAATCTCCTCGTTAAATAATAATAATAAAAACAACAAAAAAAGATAAATGAACCTTTAGAGGCTTAATGTGACAACTGTAAAAACATTCCTCTTCGTATAATAGGCTATTTTTCTTCTCTTTTGGTCACATTTTTTAAAGAAGTAATGCACCTGGCATAGACAAACGAAATGGGCTTAAAAGATTTGAGATGGAGGGTTGGATACTCTGTGCGGGGCACGAATGCTAGGGTCAGCAAAGGATCGGGTGACACGTCTACCAGCAGTGGTAATGCTGTGTATGGCCTGGGGGCAGACGCAAACAACGTCATGTCAACACCGCACCTACATGTCAAAAGGACTGCGTCATCTTATCCCTTTCTCGGAAAGGATCTAGCCGTCTATGAGCCTTTAGGTTATTTATTATTTTTTGACTACCCAAAAGGGGCTAGATTTGAACCACGACTTGAAAAATGCGCTGTTTTTATTGATAGAGGATATGGGAGGGTCTGTTCAAGATTTGATTGACAGGGAAAATATGCATCTGAGCAAAGAGGCTTTGAAGCGATCCCTACTAATGATGTGTTTTTATGCCCAATAATCTGAGATCTTGTCGACTTGGCAGCACACAGTGATTATGAAAATACCGTGCCCTGTAGAGCTCTCATGCTGGCTCTTTGAAACCATCAACCTGTAGAATTCTCGGAACACTCTTCTAGTTGTTTGATACAGAAGGTAGACGATGGTGTATGGAATTCACTTGACCTACCTTTAAGTACACCGACCATGACAGCTCCGTTTCTATGACCATCACTATGATGCCGAACATTCCAAATATCAAGGCATAGTCACTTAATCTCTTCCTGTATTCGAACAGTGCCCGCCTGTGTCCAAGCCTGTACCCAACATTGGTTTTCCGTTTGGAGTCGGGCCTGGAGACCACCACTTCGGGCGCGTTCATGACGTGCATGGGCTGGGCTTCCTGTTGCGAGTGTTGCTTCCTCAGCTGTGAGGGGGAACCCAGCGATCGTACACTGCCGTTGACTTTAGTATTATTCAGTGCCGTTATATCCACGAATGGGTTATCCTCCTGCCCGTCCATGCCGTCTGGAACGGCAGCTTCAGTGATCGCCCCGCCTCCTCCGGCTCCTCTTCTCCCCCCTGCTCTTCCGCGGGTTACTCCTTCGTGTGTTTCCGAGGTGCTGGTCTGCGGCCGCCCCTTGCCCCTACTCAGACTGGACAGACCTAGTTCTCTCGGCGCGGCGCCATACTTGTTCTGTGTCTCCATTTCATGGTGGTAGAACGTATTGGTGTTGCCGGTAACCCCACGCTCCATTCTTGAGTCTTTATACGAAGCAGTCGCGCAAGCGTCGGAAGCTTCTTGCTCCTGCATACGAATGAGGCTGTCCGTCGAATCGATCCTCGCGCCCTCATTGGCTGGCTGCACCACAACAATAGACATGACGCTATGCCCGCGACCCTCGACCAATCACGAGCTTGGAAATTAAGTAGTCATATAAAGGTACTCAAAACGTGGGTTTTACAACATAGAGATGTGCCCTTGCGGAAAAAAGGATTTTCACTTGCTTGATATTTTCAAATATTGAAGCTGCGGAGATTGACCGCTGCAGTTTCTTCTTGCGGTCTTTTTTGTCGTGACCAGAATTGATTGAAAGGGCACATGTGTTGATTGTACAGTGAAGGGTTAGCGCTATATTTTTACCCCGGTTCCTAACCCATGGGGAGGTTCTATTTTTGTCCGGACAAGGAATTCCAGTATGTCATCTTGGCCGGGGGTTTTGAAGGCACGATGCCATCGGTGAATAGTTCTCATTCCTAGCTTGTTGCGATGGCTGTAATGAATTATTTATAAGGAGGGATTTCTGGTAGCGCAGCGGTTGACACGGGTTCATGGCGGAGTGGCGTGGCCTCTAGCTCCCGTGCAGATGAATCCCTTCCGTGGGGCAGTCTCGCTTAAATCTCCAGACAGGGACCGAGGTCCTGCGGAGGAGAAAACAAGGCGGATTTAATCGCAAATGGTGGAAAGGGGACGCCATTTTTCACGGCCGCCCGCCATCACAGCGGCGCGCCGCGGAAACGTCATGTAGCAAAGAGTCACGCTTTGTGTTATACCGCCTTTTCACTAGGACGGCGCTCTTCACGTGCTCTCTCTGAGACCTGAAATTTGACAGATAGCTCAACAGATTGAATGAATCTTTTTATTTAATCAAATTCCTGTATTAGCATCATTAAAAATGATATGCGGCTCATACAAATAAAAGCAATCATACTAACACTACAACGTAAAGAAGAAAAGGGGTATGTCACGTCAGAGATAAAGCCTCGAAAGTTACACACATTATTGTGATCCACATAGCATTGCCGTTTTATGCTTTGTGATTTTTCTTGTCTTTTCAGTCAAGCTTTTACATTTTTGATGATATACCCAGTATGAAATTGAAGCTAACACACGTCCGTTTTAGGTCGCAGTGAGAGCGGAGCGCGATCGCCGTCTGGTGGGAAAGTGGCCTTGGCACAGCTGTTAAAGTGGGAGACCTGGTGCATACCTACAAATTATGGTACAAATTCTCCAGATTATGAGGGTTTGGTAACGTTTGATATGACGTAGTCAGCCTGTAAGCAAATTTCATATCGAATGAAATAAAGGTACGTCTTTTGAATGTTTGAGGTGGAAACTATTGTGCCACCGTGGACAAAGTTGTGTGATATTTTCTTTTTTTTTTCACTTGTCATTTCAGCATAAACATTGTACTTAATTATGATAATGATATACATGTCTGTGACCCGCCAGGCATCAGTACACAGCAAATCTTTAAAAAAAAAAAAAAACACACGAGGATTATAAAGGTAACCAAAATTTGGCCTGTCAGTTATAAACGTATTTGTTTTATATTTACAAAACTAAAATAACAATACTTAAAAAGAATATAAAAAGAATAGGTAAGATAAAGAGGGCAACTAGAATAAAATGTGATACCAAAAGATTGTATCTACGCCATCATAAACAAGAAATAAAGAGTACCACTGAGCCTGCCACTTTGTTAGACTTTGCTTGTAACTTCTACAAACAGCAAGACCTGTGAGGAATGTTTGTGACGGGAAAAAGGCCATGCAAAGAACTAAAACACATTGAAACACTTCTGGAAATTGTCAAAATGATAAACCGTAAACAGCACTTTATAACACGGGGTATTTTCCCGCCAAAGAATTAAAGGGCAGTATATGTTATGTTGTCGTTTTTCTGTCACACCGTAACGCATGGCTCATATTCATGACTATCGACCGATATCGACGGACAGGGACGGTTCATATCAAATGGAGGGGGGGGGGCGAAATCATGGTAAAATCCTTCAGAAGCAACAAAATATTCATTGTAAAGTTGGTGTGATCTAAATCATAGACAGATGTCACTGTCCTTTTACAATTTACCCGCCTACATATTTCTATTACAACAGATACATAAAACACAGAAGGACCCCTACTTTCCATCCGTGTACAACCCTGGACTCAGGTACAGCTTATAAAACCAACCTGTGGCCCAAATTTGTTGGCGAGGTGTTGCGTCGGAAATACGGCTTATATCTTACTACCACGCGCCCATAACTTTTTTTGTTATTGGCCAACATGCAAGCTTTTTGCATCACACACGTTTTGAACAGCTTTATAGAAATGGATGCTAATCTGTTCTATCGCATAATTTGATTTCGGCGTGCTCGTCCGCTGCTTAGAACTAAATCATTCCAATGAGAAGGAAATGAAACGATTCGAGCACCACCTGAGGCTAGTTTCTTAAAGCAGTCAGTCGTGAAGAGGGGAGCTTTTCATTTGGACACTTGGTTGGGCACAGTGTACAATGTTGCGGAACGGTCGACCGGCGAGTGGCATCGGATTTTCGATGCATGCTTTCTGTCTCACTGCGACCCAAGATATGACAGATCGCTCAACGAATCTCACAGTTATACTTCCACTAGGACGGTGTTTTCGCCGCGCTCTCACTGCGACCTGAAATCTGACATGTCGTTCAATGAATTGTATAGAAAAGGGACGAATCTTTTTAAACGTTATGTGTTTTGTTGTCTTCTTAATCACACTTTTACGCTTTGTATGATATACCCCGTGTGAAAGCGAATGTTACACATGTCCTATTTAGGTCGCAGTGAAAGCGCCTCGTGATCGCCGTCTAGTGGAAAGGGGGCCTTAAAGAACATTTTTTTTTACTTTCCGTTTGTTTTGTTGTCTTTTATAATTGTACTTTTATATCGTGCATCATAGTCCAATGCATTGCTGAACGCTTGGTCACTGTATATCATTCGCTCAGAATATAATCACACTCTAGCGGAAGATAATTTGGCTGGAAGGTGATAACGCTGCGACATCACTGCAACCTCAATTGGAATTACATATCCCTTGATTTCATAATTGGTATATCATGCAAAATGCGAAACACACAAAGCGTGAGAAAAAATATTCGCTTTTCATCTATGAAATTCGTTCTGTGATCTTTGAAAAGCGCGGTCGCTGCGAGGTCGCACATCTAGTGGAAGGGCTGCTGCACCCCTCCACCTGGTGATCTGTAGAAGTAGGTGAAGAAGCTCTCCATAAGTTACTGAAATAGTAATACCACCGTCAGTCAGTCTATACAGACTGTGACATATAGTAGAAATTGGCCAAATAGACTGAATAACACAGAAGTGGGTATAAAAGGCCATGGCGTGAGTTACGATGCATATATTGCAAATTGGAACACTATAACCGGCAAAATTCTCTTGCATATTATTCTTTTAGTCAATTTCAACTATTCTCCAGCTACCAATTGAGCCTGTTGGAAACTAGACAGCCTGCGGTGTCTTTGGGATATTTTCACTACATGCAGCGTGGAAACACCATTAAGTTCCCCTATCCAACAGACGGCGATCGCTGAAATGAAGGCCGGTCTGAACTGGAACGAGCCGGAATTCTCTGTATATTCCTAGGAATTCCTAGTGTATTCTAGAAATTCAAATTCTCGCTGCATCCTGGATATCTATGCCTATCCTTTTGGCCGTCCCGAATATTTTTTTCATGCTCAATACTTTCCAGGTGCATTTGAGGGGGATCGAGCGGTATTAAAAGTGTATTCTAACTATAATAACTGCAATCTCATTCGACGGAAAACCGGCCGGCCATAAGAATGAACACAAATATCTGGAATGCAGTGAGAATTTCTAGAATTTACCCAGGAATATACAAGGATTTTCATCCAGGCGCCATTTCGACTCATTCCGCCTCTCGTGTGAAGAGCTCGAGGTTTTAGGTTCATTTGGAATTCCCGCCCGATGGTGGCACGAATTTGGCGAATTCTTTATTCCGGCTGGTTCTGCTTGATTCCTGCTGATTCGGTTTCAGTGTGAAGTCCTTATCTAATAGTAACAGTTCATCGGCAAAACGTGCATTCGTGACACTTGATTTCATAATTGAGATATAAGATGTATGGTTTAAAAAGGCAGAATAAATGTACTAGTAATCCTTTACCTCATAATTGATATATCATGCAAAGACAACAGCTAGATCAAACATGCAAAGCGTGAAAATATTCATCTATGAAATGCGTTGAGCTATCTGTAAAACCTTCGGCCGTTCACCTGTGGCAGCCTCCAGCGACATGGAGGCATAAGACAAATGTCTGTGTAGTTCCCTACATAGCTTTTGCCTAAAGGGAATCTATGTCCACTGCATGTGTCCTTTCTCACAGCATCACACTTCCACATTTATGCAACACGAGTCCGTTGGATACAATTTATTTCCAAGTGTTCATTCAACCAAACGAAAGAATCACTTTGTTTAGAGAAGCCACAAAGGCATATCCCAACTTCCCCACACTCACAGACGAACAGAAAACCACTTTTCTCTTGAAATCGCAGAACTCACAAATTGTAGAAAAGGTGGGGCTTTTCGTCTCCCTCTGCTTCCCAAAAAGAAGTCAAACCCAACCTGTTTAGAAATAGCCAACACTAGTATTAGAGTAGAATATTGTTTATAACTGTTCATTGTCACTTGTATATCTCCTATGTTTGCAATTAGCCCTCGGGCATGAACTTGCAAATAAACTTCTTTTATTTATTCTTATTTATCTGCAATCCGCCGTGAAGTAATTATAGTGTTTGTGGTGTGACTGAGGTGTTTGCCGAATGTTGGAATAATCCATCTTGATAAGAATCATGATGCCAAGACGCAGACCCAGACAAAAACAAGTTGTTCAAACTATAAAAGACTCGTCTTAGCAAAAAAGGATATTGAACCATTTTGCCATAGATTATGTGAATGAGACCCTGATATGCATAAATGTTCAACTTTGCTTAACTTCTAAATGTCATAAGAATGAGATTCCCATCACTTATCAATACAGAATAGTCATTTCTTATATTCTTAGCATCTAGGTATTAATCTGCATTACTAATAATAGTATGCATCGATATTCCTCTCTGTATTAGTGACATGTGTCACGTGTTTGAGAGTCCTATCAAGACATGCAGTGGATCTATAAACTTTCCTCTTCAATAATCGAGTAATTCATTAATCATTCAAGCTAGGTACTGATTCACATGATTTGTATCTAATAGCGGTTTCTTTTTATGTTCAGGTAGTTGTTTTATCATAAAACTAGACAAACTAGATAATGAATGCAGTGTACGAAACCAGAGCCTAACGTCTGACTGGAGCTAGAGGTAGCTAGCTGCTCCCTGTGTTAAACTGCCAGACGAAGGAAGTTAAAACATAATCCTACATTTGCTTAAAAAAAATAAGGACTCGCAAAAGCCTAGCAAAATTGACGACCTGTACCCGTCAACATAAAGGTGCTTTTTTTAAATATCACATTACTTAACTAGAGTTCGGGGACCTCATACCTCCATGAAATATTTATTGCTTTTTTGTGGATGGTATGTATGTTTATAGTTGGTTGTATTTGAGAGTAAAAGTTATATATGTTATGGGAAAGAAGTGGTGTAATCATTTAAATATCGCAAACGGGAACAAAATATAGGTGCGAAAACCACAGACAGTAACCACTCATTTTCCAAGACAGGCATAATGTTCTACATACTGGGATAAATCGCAACTGTATGATTTGTCATAATATGACATATGACAAAAACACTACTGCAATACAAGAAATACAATACAGGATACAAACATCAACACAACCAAAAGGACATGAAATATCCGACCACGGTGGTCAAATACGCGCTCAAAACCTCCCATGTCTAGCCGAATTCGAACCTTCTTCCATGATGTTCCATCTGACGTAATTCGAACCGAACCCTTGTTCTATTTAGGTCATCTGCGGTCATTGCAGGTAAAACCGTGCTTTCTGGCCCTTTTCCCCCAACTAACTTGAATCAGGCGAAAAACATAGTTTTTAACCAATATAAGCAATTTTCTGGACAGTACATTTATGCTTTCTCTTTGTTGCGGACCTGTAATATGTAACGAAGCTACTGGCGCTTTTGTTGGTGACCTTGAGTATCATAAGTGTTGTTTACACCGGTATCAATTACACCCTCCCGCTATCCGTGCGGCATGACATGCGTGCAAACATCGTTTAAGATCTCCACCAAGAAGAGTCCAACTTAACTCATTGACGGCTCAAAATGACCGCAACGGTTTTCCCGAGATTTGTGTTTTTGGGATTTTTAAAAAATGCCTTCGATTGTGAATTATTGGTAATTAAGTGCGAAAAATGTCATTTTTACGCATATTTTTGGCTGTAACTTTGCTTAAAATCAAAAATTTAAAAATCCCCAAAACAGAAAGTTTTATTTGCCTCTCAGATGACAAAAAATACCAAAATCGAGAATTTTCCATGGCACTTGCGGCCCATCTTATCAAGAGTATGGTCAAATTGAAGGCCTTCTTTGAAACAGACAATAATCGTCTTTGGAAGCAAAGTAGAAACAAAACAGGTATCTCAATTCGAACGGGAAGATTCAAACTATCAAAAATTGCGAATTTAATCTTATTTTGAATACATTTTCCTTGTCATAACATTTTGTTTATTTTGAAATATTTTACGGTTAGCAAATAGTAGGCCTCTTGTAACCCGATACTCTGTCGAACTCGCATAGCAACGGGAAAGAAAACCCTAGCAACCGACCGCCGTGGACAACCAATACCTACATGTAGGATACGGGGACAAGTTGGTGCCCGATATATGATAATGCAAGTACTTACCAACACAACATCAGCATAAGCCACACGGACCACAAAATCTAACAGCGCAAACAAAGTATAACACACCAGGTCCCCAAAGGCACAAGTGGCTAAATACAAAGTTATTTATCATATTCAAATTGTCCAGCATCGGGAAACAGTTGCCCAGCATCGGGAAACAGTTGCCCAGCATACTAACGAAACTTCCGGGTTACGCAGCCCAAAACAGATGTTCTAGAATGTTGGGCTAGGCAAACAGGGGCACTAATGTGCCAACTGCTACAAATATTTGAAACGGTCCTAAGCAGACATAAATAAAACTAATGGGGGTTCCCCATACAGCTGTAATAGAAATCACCTCACCATCTGCTTGCAGCTAAGCCCATTAACAAACACATAAAGCACGATGCCTGTACCAATATATCTCAAATATAGGGGTGATTTCTGACATTATTACATCGATTATAACGACAGATACGGCTTCCAAAATCTCATCGTTTCAAGCTTTTATCACACCGCACCAACACAACAAGTATGAAACCAATCCATTCAGCCGTTCTTGAGTAAACATCTACACAGACAGAGACACCTAACAGAAAATATAACCTCCATTCCATGACATTTCATGGAGGTAATAAAAACTTATGGAAACAGTTAACGGTGGGGAAAAAGACAACGTGCATCGTCACTCAGCTACGAGCAGACGGAACGCCAAACTGCATACGAATGCAGCAAAGGAAACACAGAGAAACAGCTGCAAATAGAGGTTACCCAACTAATCTTGATACTCCATCTGGAGGTGACCCTCTTTTCTGGAGTAATAAAGATTCCGGTTAAAGCGATACCCTTCGACTTTGCCTATATATTGAGTTACACTCCCTTACCGCTAGACGCTGCTATCGCGTTGTAACCGATAGATAAATCATGCACGAATGTTGTTTTGCTTTGTGTGTTTTGTTGCCTTTTCAATAATACTTTGATGAAACTATGAAATAATACTTGTACGCCTTGCATGAAATTCAAACTATTAAATCAGACAATTCCAACGTCTAGTGGAAAGGGGGGGGGTGGCTCTTCGGGAATATGGGCCACGTGACGTAGGTAAGGGTAACACCGGAGGGATTGAAACCCCTGGTGCATTGGCCCACTCATACCAATCAAAAACGCCACCAGGCATTAATGAAAAGAGCCTTTTAATATATAGTGTGACATTTACGCCCCCGATGCGTCCCGAGGCAAAATTATAGACGAAATTTGACTCCCTCCCCACAGATTATTGAGTACGCACTTAGGTGCGTAAATTAGGCCATGGCAAACACACAGTTCCACGGCAACGATTGCAGAAAGATGATTAGAAATATCATTGAGCTAATATGCGTGACGATTACTAACGTTACCGTGTCAACTTCACAAGCTTTGTTTTGCTAGTCTCGTGTGGCCTCAGCTTAATGAGCAATCCAGCTGTCAATTATAGTTAACATCACCCTTCATCTATCGTTTTGCTCGGTTCAGCCACTCCATCTAGCTAATTATTAACCTGTGATCATGCACCTATGTCCGACTAATGGACTCCGTAATGTCGCCTTCGTCTTTAATGTCCTGTGCACCCCGACAGACCTTCTCCATGTTGCATGTTTTAGGAGTGTTATTTGTATGCATGGCGCACCATGAGAAACGTGCATGTCCGCTTCACAAGTCGTTCCATACTTTGATGTGTCGGTGCTTGATGGAGTTAATCGTGCCTATCCACACCCAGGGTACATTACGGCGGTTGATCCGTTGATATACACTCCTCATGGAAAGTCCTTTTCCGTGTTGCCGAGGCTATTAAACCGTCAGAAGTCATCCTTCAAAGTCCAGATCAGTGTCAAGGCGTCGGTCACGAACAGGAAGGGAGGCACGTCTGGGCAACAATATTGCCAATTTACCTGATCCCAGGGCCCAACTCTTCTGAAGCCTACATTAATAAGGCCTATGTTTTTAGACCTCGGAGAGCATCACTCGTGATTTTGTAAAAGAATGCCGCCAATACGGAAGTTTGAAAACGTCCGTCAAGTGTTTGGTAAAAGTTGCGCATCTATGCTTTCAAAGTTATGAGTAGATCCAACAGCACTTGAGAACTGTTGCTACTGACGAGCCTAGCCTGACTAAAATCAAGCCCCTAGCGGCCGGCCCTACAATTGCCGCCACTCTCATTAAGCCCAGCCGGCGAGAGCTTGTGTAAACACAGGCTACTGACGAGCCAGGCTCCGGACGTAAGTATTGCAAGGGACAACATAGTAAGTTACCGTGTGAGTACGAAATTATGAAGGGAAAATACTAAGGACGGGAATTATTATGAAAATGTCAGGAATTTCATTCGAAAGCAGACTGAAACAGGAGGAACAAATGATATTTCATTCTCCTAGGCAGAGATGATATCGCGTCGTGGATAAACTCCTCTGAGCCTACTATGACGCGTTTTAGAATCTGCGTAGGAGAATGATGTATACACGTAGTATCTTTATTGTTTTGGGAGAAATACAGCTGCCATAGAAAGTTGCGATAAGCGCTAAAGGTTGTTGATATTTGAACCTGAGAAGACATGCGAGCCCCCGAAAGGGTAACGGCAGTATGCACGCCATATCTCTGCTATAAATGCACCTCATCACGTATCAAGGACATGTCGCCAGTCGTTCCCTGCCAGATACTGTAGATTGCAATCAAATCGCTAACAAGTCTCCTGACACCACTGAAATGACGGTGTAACATTTTCGCAAGATTGCTTTCCCGATCCGGCAGCTATCATGATAACAGTCAGTTGGCTGCTCATCTGTGAGCCTTCATGGCTTATTTGACCAACTCACCGCAGCTGCAGATGAGCTCAACTTTGCCACTTATCTCACCATCGCCTATGATCTCTGTAAAGTGGCTGTATTTCTGGCCCACGTGACGACACATTAGACCTCACAGATCGTGTTGACGGCTTCTTTGATGGATATGCCTTTTAGCCAGCACATTGGAAGTCATGACAACCGTTAAAGCTATTTCCTTTCCCTTCAAACGGAAAGCCGTAAAGCCGCCACTTAGTTGGAAAACGAAAAAAATCTTCACGAAACCAATTCCATTGCGAGGGAGGGAGTTGGTAATGTACATCCTAATGACATTATAGCCAGGGAAAAGTACAACCAATAGTGATGTAAAGTGCGTCTTCTCAAAAATCAATACTTCGAAACTTCAGGCTTGGTATGTACTAAGTATGTAAAATAGACAAAAGTTTCCAATCTTTCAGGTTGCAATTGGACTATAAATCATTGGAACACCTCATCTTTATGTCCAGACCTGTAGCTAGGGGTTAAATGTAATAACACAAAATTATTCATACCCGATAAAAATTTGATATTTTTGGTGTGTTTTTCTCAAGATTGAATTATAGAAAAGTTTGGACCGTTTCTTTAATTTCTCATTTATAAATCGAGAACAATTGTGGCTTGATATCCTAAACCAGAAACGAATAATTCTAGACATTACAGCTTTTGTAAAATGATCCGTATAGTTTCATTAATACTGCTATGCAATAATATTCAGTCATATTTCTAACTTAAGCCAGTAGTTAAATGAAGAAGACGAAAGCAAATTTTCACTTACCAAAAGCAGTGAAATATTATGAGGATCATGAAATTTTATTGTTATAATTAACTGTACGAGCCTCGTATATACCTCGCCAGTTTGGCATAATCTACTGTATGCGTGGACCATCCAGTCAACTTCTTTTCTGTCTATTTTGGAATGTTCAATTGTGAATGAAACGTAAAATTTTACACATTATCACCATTAGAAGACACTCTTAGATATTTTACTTTCTTGTCGTCATTGCCTTGTCCCCGAATCCCTCCTTATGGAAATCACATGTCGTTTTTCCTTTCATACTCAAAAGCAGCTTCTGGTATTTCCTATGGGTGCTTGATTTTATTGGAAAGTACATCTTATCAATATCCATTTGCCTGTGTTATAACCGCAGCGGTGCATGCTGTACGGGCATCAATATTTCGTTACTGCCTGTCTTACTTCCTCCTCCTCCTGCGCAAAACCGGCGCCTCGCAGCCGGTCAGATCATAGGGACGTTCCTATCAACCACTTTAAGAAGTGAGTTAAGTTGGAAAACCAGATCGAAGGATCTGTACGATTTTGTTTCCATATGTATGTATATATATATATATATATATATATATATATATATATATATATATATATATATATATATATATATGATGTTCTATTAATCTTTGTGATGTCGAAAAGCCGAAGGACTACATGGCAAATATATCTCGGTATAGATGAAAGGGCTCTCTAGCATTTGTTCGTAAACCACATTCCGGCTTTCCTCAGGACATCCCGGTCACAATCTCTCGATAAGTTTGTTGAATCACTACTAAAATATCCATAGCAGGACAAGTAAGGTAACGCTAGATGGTTAAAAGTAGGTAAACTCCACTATAATGTACTATTTCACCTTGGGAAAATTGTTAGGTTCGTGGTCATCAAATTCCAAAATTGTCCCCAAGCCTGAAAGTTAACTTGATGTACGCACACCTTTGTAAGGCTAACATAATAATTTACGGTGCCGACGGTACGCCTAGCTGTATGTAATTGTCTATAATTACAATCTGAAACATTTTGAGATTCTTCATTGGCAATTCAGATGATGTGTCTCTGAAAAAGTAACACAAAACGCAACATCACATCGATGGACATGTATTGTTTCACTTGTATGAATCATGTTTTAAGTACACTTACAACAGCAATTGCTACTAGTTGTTAATTAGTAAAACAATATTCTAGATTCCATTTATCAAACTAGTGTGCAGTAGGGATGTAGAGGAAAATCAGCAATTGTGTCAAAACCATCCTAGACTCCGTTTGATTTATCTACCATGACTTTGCCCTAGTTTACACACAAAGCATTAGATTCGCTGCACATGTTTCTCGTTTCACATGTCACATGCAATATAG
Source organism: Branchiostoma floridae x Branchiostoma belcheri (assembly GCA_019207045.1). NCBI lineage: Eukaryota > Metazoa > Chordata > Leptocardii > Amphioxiformes > Branchiostomatidae > Branchiostoma > Branchiostoma floridae x Branchiostoma belcheri. The sequence continues at coordinate 6,012,213 of CM033025.1, read as the reverse complement.
CCTGTAATGGATTATGTCCATCCTTTAATATAATGCAGCTTAAAAGCATATGTTAACAAAGTGGAGATCACAGTATGGGGTATATCAGTTGGAACAACCAGGTTACGGTGGTTCTTTTAAGGCCGACTGAAAACCCTGTTTTATGAGGTAAAATATCGGCCCATTACTCGTTTTTACTCTATTGAATACTACATGCAATGATTACACTTTCATTTCACAACACGTACCCTGCTGCCTGAACAAACAAAAAAAAAGGTCTGGGCATTTCGTTCCATTTTCTCTGTCTTTGAATGTACATGTACATCAAACATATGTGTGGTTATGTTTTTTTTTCTCTGCGTATTTCAAGACATGGACCTATAATGATTTTCTATCTATAGTTATCATTACATAAGGCAGCTACAGATCTTACGAAGAGTATGGTGTTCGGACAGTACATATTTTGCATTAACACAATCTAATCAACGTCGCAGTCACAAATATTCATTGCCTCAAATTTACGTCTGATGTCAGATTGGATCCTTATGATAGATGATAAATTTCAGTGTCAATTTCTAGTTTATCGTTTTACTACATGCAAAAATGAACATAACCAGCTTTCCCAGTTCTTCCTCTCATCACACATGTATATTTGCTTGTGTAGGGCTTACCTCTGCGTATATACACGTAAGCCGCGGAGGAATATTCTAAGAACTGTGTCATGTGTTATCTTTGTCTTCATTAGACATAAACCATTTGTTTCATAAAACACAGAGAGGTGTTTTCAATGGAAGTAATATATTGTAACCAATGACATAATGACATATTTACATTACACGAGAAGCACAATCAAGTACAAGTTTCCTCTTGTACATGTGGCAACCAAGTTGCTCACCCTGTTGTTCCTAACGTCGTATGTTAGCGTGCTGTCTTATCATGTAACTTAAAGCCCCCATGCAACGGTAAGACAGCTTAGGCTCACCACTCTTACAGAACTCAAGAATAGGAAATCGAAGAATCAACCCACAGCTAAGCTCTCCCGGAGCCTCATCAGGAAGCATGAGCGAAACAATACAATCGCAATATCTCGACTAGACAAGGAAACATATCGAGTTATTATTGTATCCATAGACCGTATAGCAGAGCCTCAAATAAATCCACTGCCATCTCCAGGAAGACATTTGGCTACTGGAAGAACAATTATCGTTCACAAGATGGTGCAGATCGGCTTATCTCAAGATGGGCGTCAGAGATAGATTCAGCTAATTGAAGAGACGCGGATTCAGGGAATGGCGCATTGTGCGGCAGCACAGCTTAATGGTCATGGCTCGTGCGTCAAGAACCATGACACGCACAGAAACCAGTATCGAATTCTGCCAACAGTGGCGAAATCGATACTGTATTTTCCAGGACAGGTAAGTTTCCTTAAGATGGTACCACAGACTTATGTCGTAACGAAAATATCATATTGAGTTCTCAAATAGTTGCTAAAAGAAAAAAAAGTTATATAATGTATGAATGAAAGTTATCTATTCTGCTGATAGTACAGTTCATCAAGGTGACACCCGTATCAGAGCTGATTGAATGTACGTCCACGCCATCACCCATGATATATTTACATCATTCCAGCATCGAAATTGAGGAGGCCAGAATAGCATTTAAGATCACCTGGATGATTTTGGAACAGAGGTCACATTTAAAGAAACTTTTATGTTACTTAACATCTCTTCCTTTGTAGTCCCATAGCTTCTGTCGAAACCCTCTGTCATGATGGAATGTTTCGATTATAATTTTAACGTAAATTAAGAATGCTATGTAAGTTGATCACCAAATCTCACATTTGCAATGAATATTCCAGAACAAGTTCGACAACAACAAGCACCACAAGTGCCAGAGAACTTTGCATCATGTCAGTCCTCAACCACTTCTTTAACACACCTAGAATGCGTACTCTACCGGCGAGCAACTATTCACCAAAATAACGAAATTGGTGTATGCTATTCAGAGTTGCTGCCCGTCTGACCAGGCCTTCCGTGGGTGAAGGTTATACTAGACATTCAGAACACGCTAATCAATGGATTGGAATGCCAAAAGGCACCGATGATCTACCTACTAAGTGATGGATCATAATTGTACTCCGCAGGGTCAATGGAAAGTTGTTATCAGAAGTTACACTCGTGGCAAATAGGAGTAACGTTTTGCATTGGTAGCTGCGCATTGCCTTTGATAGTTAAAGATTCTGTGGCGTGACATTTTTCGCTAATTTCAAAGCTTGGGGCTGCGTGGATTGTGCGTGGGGAGTCCATGTATTTCCGTTTCGCACTCGCGGCAATTCATGTTCAAAAGATGCGGTGCAGACCAGACATTTCTCTCATGTCAATGATTCGTTTTCCCCTCTGAGAAGGCTGACATTTCCTAGGTGAAATACTGAAATGCCATTCCTGCAATGTATTTTCCTAATCTAAGACTTTTCATCGTCTGTGCTATATTCGTTGTAGGCCCGGCCACACGTCTTACATGCGATATGTTTGCGAAGAAAATCTAGGGGATTATTGGGAATATCACAGTGTCGTACAAACTTCGGCGTTAATATAAGTTGATAACTTGAGTGCGCCACCACTACGTCTATCTTATCTGTCAACTTGAATAAAAAAATGAAATAAAAACTTTAGCTGTCTTGTGGCTGAGAAGCTTGTCGCGGATACTGTCTACGGTTGATTCTGTCAAACCTATGACAAAAAGCCTCGTTCGACGAGTGTTATCATGCCATTGCCGTCTTGTTTTACATGTAGCTATTTGCCATCGTGAATTGAGACCATCAACGGACTAACTTCGACACTTCACAAAACGTGACCTGTTCCTCAAGAAGGTGCATAATTATGTTACTTTGCTTCTGGTCATTAGGTGAGGCCATGATGTCTCAAAGCCAGCTTAATCTAAACCATCCCGCCTCTGTCTCGGCCAAAATGAAGGTGCGGTACTCGAACCTGATGTGTTGCAAAGGTGCAAACCACACATTAGCGGCGTCATAGATGTTATCCAACGAGACATTTGGTTCCATAAAACAAGAAAAAGGGGAACTGTTGCGAGTTTATCGGGGCAGATTTTTTTCCGGGACGAGCCGTGTTGTCTCGGCAGATAAGTAGATGTCGTGACCGCGGGACGATGTTACGCGAACCCTGATAGCCGGTGCGCCAACAGGAATGAGGTAGGAGGATCAAAAGGTTGCAGGATGACTGCGGGGACGACCTAATGAGGTCTTACCTGATTCGTGGTGATGGAGTGAGAAGGTTTACCCTGCCTTTACGAATATGGATAAAATATTACTGATGTATCAGGTCATAAAGCCTGCAGTGACTTTGCATGAAAATTCCCTTGATGAATTCACCTTTGGACATGATGTGTGTTGGAAGGCCGCCGTGTATTTAAGACCGAGAAAAAAGTTTGGGAAAGGGTTTAGTCGATAATTCGACTGTCATTATGATTGAAGTAGGATCTGCCATCTAGACTGACAGGTTGCTATATATTGTCAACAATGTCATGTAGACATGATGCTAAATTGTATTTAATAGCTAAACTGGGTTGTAAAATACAGCAATATGTCTCTATCATACCAAAGTCTAGGTAATGTTCGAAATCATGAGCTATCCATTGCTATCGTAATCATCATCATCATCATCATGCATCCGGTTCTTTCTATCCGGTATGACCTATCCAATACTATGCGAATTATGATAATAATTTGGTCCACTCATTCAGGGATATGTCATGGTGCCACACACACAATTTGACATTTAAAAACGAATTCCATCTGGCCGGCCCACACACGTGTGTAAGTGTGTGTGTGTGTGTGTGTGTGTGTGTGTGTGTGTGTGTGTGTGTGTGTGTGTTTGTGTGTGTGTGTGTGTGTTTGTGTTTGTATGTGTGAGTGTGTGTGTGTGTGTGTATGCATGTGTGTGTGTGTGTGTGTGTGTGTGCGTGCGTGTGCGTGTGCGTGTGCGTGTGTGTGTGTGTGTGAGCGTGTACGAATGGCACATATTAATGACGCATTTAAGAAATGGTGGATGATAAAAGAATATACACAGATAGCATCTATACAAATGTCTTTGGGACGAGATGGTTTCTGGATGACACATGACATGCACAAGGGGCGACACAGACAGATGTACCCCAGTGCAGCAATCAAGGCCTGGTAAGCTTAAGTTCGATTTTCCCCATCTCCAGCCCCGGAGATAATTAGTTCAGGCACCTCGGGTGATGCCGTAATGGGCCATAGGGTTGAAGGACAGGTGGTCTGTTCAGCCTTACCTCAAAGCTCTATCGACCTCTTTTGGTCGTATGAGAAAGCTGTCAATAACGGTATGACGTAGAGACACATCGGACGGTGCGATATATGTGGTAGTAGTGCCAGTACAGGACTGATAATGCAAACCAGTAGAATCTTGCGCTACGTCAAGTATGTCTGAGTCGTCTTAAATAATCCTACTGGAGGGTTTGCATTAAACAAAGTCCGTTACGTTTCAAACCATACAACGGCAAGCAGTGGAAGGGACAGTGTGCACTGTCATTTTGGGCAGAAGAAGACTGATGTGCATTCATTGGCCGAAGAACAAGATTAGGTAAAATGGACAGGTCAGGTCAGACATATTTGACCGAAAACCCTTTTTCATATTACTGTGTCCCCTTTCCTGAACGATTCAATTTGCAAAAACGTCATCCCAACGGAATGCATTTTGATTGATCTTTGGCAAATTCAATCGTTTGTACATTAAATGAACGGCCAACTATTTCCCCGCACTAAAATATAAGACACTGATGTGACCTTTGACATGGGTCAACAAGATGGCTGCCCCGCGGGGCCAGAGCTGCTGCCATCTTGTGAAATAAGTGCAATTTTCTTGAAGCGTCGTTAATTCGGTAATGTTGTTATGGTCTTCATCTGCACAAGGCGCATTTGTAAATTAGATTCGGTCAAATGTTGTCAGAGTCGGTGGAAACGTAAGAGGAAAAATTGGCCCTCGCTGCTACTTCTGTAAATTTGATAAATTGAGGCTGTTGCAAAATTCAGGCTTGCTCCCTGACGCTGCTTCTACGGAGTAGTTATTTAGGTATTACCATAGATGCGTGTAAATGGAAAAGGGTATGGGTAGCCATTATTCCTCGATCCAGACACGACCAGTTCTAATCCAGTAAAAGCACACAAAGCCAATCCAGGAAGCTAAGGATTTGGTAACTGTTGTCGCTGGTTTGGATCATGCAGAGTGTAATAACCATTTTGACATAACATAAACTCTAATAATTCCACCACGTTCCATGATACCACCACACCAAAAAAAAATGTTAAATTGGCTATTTCAAGATTGCCTTGAAGAACACGTAGTGTAACGTTACATACCTTAGGATTACTGATGCTACATCACTTTCGATAACTTTGAATTCATGTACATGTGTGTATTATTTTCTCGTGTGACATAAAAATTTCATGAATCTTGATAATTATATCTTAACTTTAAGAGAAAGCATTGCACTACCTGATATAGATACGAAAATATGATTGCTTCAAGAATACTAGAAACGATGGTCTTGGCATCAGAAGAGACTTAAACCATAAAGGCAGGTTGACAATCTGCCATACTCCAGGAGACCATATACAACAAGCTTATTGACGATCATACTGCACATCATATATACGAAGACAGCACATTTAAGACCCCCATAAGCCGAGGTTTAAGTATATAACTGCCCATTTACCACACAATCTCTTACGACACCCTGTGTGGATGTGATATTCCTTTAATAGTTCCTTTCGTGGAGTCTCTACTGATCAACTGCTATTTATTACAAATGAAGCCTTTGCATTGCACAGTGTTGAGACGACTGCCTGCTGATGGAGGCTGGAGAGGGTGATGAATAAAGGGAAGGATGTGCCAAAGCGGACAATCGTTTATTCAAGGAGTTGTCATTGTTACTGTGTGACGAATCGACGCTGGGCAGGTGTTACACGTGACAATAAATATGAGAAGTTAGAAGATATCAACGGTTCATATGCATTGCGTGGCGTCATTGACACTCAGTTCGTTAACCTCACAGTAGAAGATAACGCACACTCTTATTTAGTGCGCATGCCCAGTGTTACAGAGGGCAGTGAGTTCCTGCTTCAGCAGTAGGGAATATTATTTACAGTTGGGTTGCTAGCTTTCCCCCGTACGTTAGCATGCTCAATGTATCTCCACGAACCGATGGGATCCCCGTCCCCTCCGAAAGACTGGTGCAACCCCAACCGAGATGTCCTGCCCCCCGGGGACCTGAACCGGCGTCTCTTAGCTACCACGTAAGAGGAGCTAAGCTGTTAAACTACTACCAGTTGAGCTACAGGGACATCACATAAACTTCTGTGACTTAACTGTTGCGACCCGTCTTCCCTGTCCCGGCCCCTATTTTCCGTTCCACTGGAGCGAGACGCTACATGTAGGTGCTGATGACGTCGCACCTGGGTACCTGCCGTTTGATTGCATCTTTGATTGAAGAATGACGTCAAGAAGGAACACTCATTAAGACAGAAAGTAGGTTAACATGGCAATTTACTTCCGCACGATTGGATTAGACGTTAGCTTTGAGAATAACTTGCCACATTTAAACCAGCTTAGATAGACATGGCTCGTACGATCCAGTCATTTTCTCCATGTGATGTTGGAATAGGGTTCCAACGGTTTTCCTTTATAGGCTAAGGCGCTACTTCCAATCAGTAGCATCAAGGTCTACCACTGCAATAACGCGCAGCCTTACATAAATAAACTGATGATCTACCAAGGTCCTTCCTTACCACTTCCTTCAGGGCCCAGCGATTGTAATTTCGTCTTGTTCATATTTTATAGTTGTAAGACAAAAATTCAATTATATATGTTCGGTAGGGGGCAAATTGCATCACACATGCAAGGTGTTACACAAGAAAAGCAATTTTCTTTTAGTTTTAGTTTTACACAAAGTAATATTCGAATATTCATACTGCTCACACCCACCTACACTGCTCATCAAAATTGGATGAAATAGATGTTATTTGATGCTTTCAAAATTGATGGTATCATATACCCAAATCCACACATACGGAATGGGTTATTACATAGTGCAAAGAAAATGCATGTTGATGTCACAAATCTGGACGTGATCCAAGAAAATGGGATTTGGAATCCAGATGAAAAGTCGTCATGTTGCTTCGGAGCATGCGACAAATGTTAAAACCTTCGATCAAAGGACTGCAATATATGACGAAATGGTGACTTGAGTTATTCATACTTCCAATGTGTCATGATATTTCCTCGCATTATTGCCCTTAAAGCTGATAAGACGATGTGAAGGTACGTTCACGAAGGGAAGATTGTCAAGATGTCTTCAGTCTACTTGCTACTTCTTTAAACTTGCGATCGAAGCTGTCTAGATGTTAAAACATTAAGAGCTGATTGAATGTATGTTTATCCTTTTTCCACGAAAAGCCAATTATAATACGGTAACAGGTCAACTGAGAAAACCAAACGAGTATTCTGTTAATGCCGCGCTCACTGACCCTGTAAATTGACAGGCGGATCGGAGAAGTCGACGACCTCTTACGAAGCAACATTTATTTCAGCCTCAGTTGCACTCAAACTAAGCTGAATAGACTGCCGAATCGTTACGTATGTTTCATGCTAGTGTTTAGCCCACGACGATCAATTAATCAATTGAAGACTCGAGTGTACTACTGGATGTGCATTGTCGCAAAACCCATTCTGACAAACAGTCACGCACGTTCTATTGTTGATCGCAAAAGGGAGATCCAGAAACTTGAAAAGAACAATAAATCCCTGACGAAATCAACATCAGAGCATTTAGTGGTATTCAAACACACATAGTATTTCATAGGCAGCCTTGTGGATTCTCTTTATAGAAGATTCAGTACAAAGGATATCAATGTGGAAGTATTGAGCTACAATTACTCGATTATACAAAAGACATAGCTGGTCACGTATTTCGGACGGTTAGACATTCACATCCACATATTCGCTACCTTAGATCGTATCTAAGACCACTTCAACACGGAAAACGTTTTCAATAAAAATGTATGTCTGCTCCTGTAAAGCACGAAAAATTTCGTCCCATTCGCTCAACAATAGCCACAAATCGATTTCAGACGCTGTCTGCCGCTGTGACGCCGCATCCTCATCGCTCTGTGGTATACCAAATAACAGGCAGTAAGATTTCATGTCACGTTCTTTCGGTACCGTTGTTTAAAGTGTTTCGTGACAACGTTAGGACGCAGCGTTATAGGACCTTCACACTGAAACCGAATTAGCAGGGATCAAGCAGAATCAGCCGGAATTACGTATTTGCAAAATTCGTGCCACATTCGGTGCTATTCGGGTGGGGATTCCAAATGGACCTTATATCCCCTTCACACGAGAAGGAATGAGCCAAAATGCCGTCAGAATAAAAATCATTTTCTATTCCTGGGAATTCGTAGTGTATTCTAAACATTCTTACTGCATTCCAGATATTCTTTTGGCCACATTCGGACAGGATTTGAAGTGGCGTGCCGTTTCGGTTCTCCATCGAATGAGATAAGAATGTTTCGAATAATGTTGGAATACTGAACTGAACTGGAATACCACAGAATGCGGTCAGACTGCAGTTAGAATAGGTAGAATACACTTAGAACCACTTGGAGTGCAATTCGATATTTCTTCACTTCGAATGCACCTCGACAGTTTTTGACATGTCAAAATCTTTCGAGCCTGCCAAAAGAACAGGGACGAATATCTGGAATGCAGTAAGAATGTTTAGAATACAGTACGAATTGCCAGGAATTGAAAAAAAATTCATTCTGACGGCATTCCGGCTCATTCGTGCTCTCGTGTGAAGGGGACTTTCAGAGCGGATTTATCGTGAACAAGGAGGCCTTTACGGAATTTTGGATTACCTGGCTAAATATGAAATCCAAATTTCCCCCAAAGTCATCGTGAACTGTGGATAGCACGAAGCCAACAATGTCTAACTTGATATTAAGAGAAATACTTCTCCCTGAGGACCTTGGAGATGCACAACCAAACAATTAGGAAAATAAAGAGACAAATTGAAGACATACAAGATTTGGCACTAAATTTCATATAAGGCTTTTTGATCTACGGTGAAACCGGAAATGTCAGTGTCCCTTGATACACCTGATGCTTACGTGTCGAATGGCTGCAAAGAAATGCCTCCTTCTTGGAAACACAGCGGAACACTCCTTTAAAGTGCGTCAACAAATTTAAGACCGTCTCGCAAACCACAAGACGCCGAACATGTAACCATTCAATCTTAGTACTGTATGAATGCAAGGGAATTTTGTCTATATTACAGTAATAAGAATATATATCTTTAGAGGCAACCTTAGGCTCATTCTATGCCGTAGTGGAATTACAGGAACATACATACACTAATTGACAAAATTAATTACCTTTGGCTGGGAATGTTCTTTGGGAATTACTAATGAGATGAAAAGCTCTTTTAATTTACCGATTGTCCATTATGATTTTTCAATCCTACAGATACTATTGAGTACCTAATCCCTATCTCATTTCCTTTGGAATAACGTTTTGGTCTTGGTGTAACTTTCTAGCGTGGACCAGAGATCATGAAGACCAGCTGTTCATTATATGCAATACGGCACGCTGAAGGCGGAACTGAAGATTTGATTGATCGATGTAACATTTCACCTAATCAGATGGGGAACAAATGTCGATTAGTGATGACTTTTCCTGACAACCTAAAGGTTACCGATTCCTGCGGTTGTGTCTAGAGGGGTGTGGTGTTTCGTCTGATCGCGGTGTCTGAAGAGCACCGGAACATCTGGTGTGCATCATTAGGGCTGATGATGAAGGCGGCAACGGGACTCTGCCTGCGGCAACTTCCAAAATATCACAAAGGCGACATCAATTTCATTTCTTGGTACTTGTAGATTTACAGCTTCATTTTTTTCTGGTTTTAAAAATCTTCACACAATTCATCTATTCCCTGAAGAAGTTGTACTACAACAAGGATATCAACTTACAAACATACAGCGCCCATGCCGATTGAAAAGTTTCCAACGGATGAGGCCAATACAGTTGGCTGACGTTTCCAAGTGTTTATTTATATCTTCGTCATAAATACGTCGCCTTTGGTTTTTCCAACGTAACGTTTGCTTATCTTCTTCTCTAAAATCAAATACATCATCTTTAAATTATATTACGGCCGACTTGTGCGTGGTGAGTCCTAGTATATAGGAAACCTTAAGTGTAGATATAGAGTGATTTTCGGACACCGCCGATACCAGTGTGTGGGATCAGAACCATTAAGTAAAATGTTCTTCTAACACGTTAAACACCGAGGAGAAGAGCACGTACGGTTATTCGAGGTCTTGCTACACGGTACAGAAAGATAATTGGGTAGATATCCAATAAAAGTAATGGGGGATCTGGAAAAATATAAATAAATGATACAGCAAACTACCTAGGCATTTTTAATGTATTTTGTGATACACTCCAGCTTCTTGCACTTGTCGAACACTTTTCCAAGCGTGAAGACATGCTTGAAACGAGAGTCAGGTTCGGTGAGCAGGGTGCCGTCATCACCTCAGACCTCACCCACACGGTCTCAGCTGCGGTGGGAAAGCCAACATGGCCACGCAGAGCTGGGCAGGCCGCGAGCGTGACTTGCATCGTAAGTGTAACCCGCTAATCCAGGGGCTTACACTCATACTTCACAGGTTTAATGGAAACACTGGGCACCGTGGTAAGGCATTCACTCCTGTCTATAAAATCTTATTTCATGCCCTTCTGTAAAATAATGTCGGGGGCAGTTGCGACAGAATAAAGGACACTTTATGACCAATGCAGCCGCAGTGTATCGAATCAGGGGCTACATGCCTTCCCAGATGAAAAGTTTTGGCAATGAGAAACAAATTGAAAATATCGAGCTAGCTGCTAGAGTAAAACGAATTTGTTGTCAGAGCCGAAAGTCCGTTGTTTTATCGAAATCATTGGCCAAGGCACAGTTAAAGCATCTGCCAAGAGGTTAGACAAAAGAATAGCCCAGCAATACACGTTCAATACCATTTACCAATGTCCTTACAGACGGCCAATGACGTGTAGGTTCAAGTTGAATGTCAAGGCAACTCCAATAGCCATATATGCTTTATTGCCTTCCTTCAATATCTTCTCATAGCATGAAGAAATAATAAAATAGCAAATTGCCCCGATCTATCACCATAATAGCTTATCAGATCAAGATATCGTTTTACCGTGCCCTCCATAATACCGTCCATCTGTTGGTAGTTAAGGTTGTATTACAGAAAAGCTACCTTTTCGCAATGGATCGGCATGGCCATCTGTCTTTCTTAATGGTTTTATGAACCGTTGGAGGGAGAGCTTAGGTAATCTATTCTCGATTTTATACAGAGGCTCAAGTCCTCTCCACAAGCCGGCGTCATACTGGGGGTCAACGACCTTCGCTCGTATTTCTTGACCGGAAGACCTCACTTTACTCAAGTGAAAATGAGTCGTCCCTCGGATAGGACGTTTAAATGGAGGTCCCGTGTCTGGGGAGAGCCACACCCCAGGCACGTTAAAGAACCCGCCAAATGTGCGATGGTGCGGTGTGAGTGGTTCAAAACCTACAGTTCCTTGGCCGCACCTGGGGCAATTACTGTCGTATTGAGGTCACCTGAGTGGCGCCAAATGGCAGCTCGCTCCAGACCCTTACGATTTAGCCCCGCCTATTGTAAGCTCCTCGCAATTCAGCCCCTGGCTGCAAAGAGTGAGTAGTCGGCCCACCCAATAACAAGAAGGTCGCCGAAACACACAACGACCGGTACCAGAGAATCGAACAGCGTATTTTGGTACCTAAAAATCTAATATTATCATCTCATTGGGCATGTTTCGATTACCTGCGAGCATCGGCCGATGCCTAAAAATCGCGCAGTGATCGAGACTCCTTTCGAGCTTGCAGACTCGTCCGATGTGCTTTTTTCTGCTGTATGATGTTAGCTTTAACATGACAGTGGATGCACAAGAAAGAGGCATCACTGAACATCTATGTCTTATGACTTTCTTGCATTATAACCTTCTTGCATTTTCATTTAGCTGGTGCTGTTCACGCCTACGATCAATCTGCTTTACTTCTCTAGCATCAATCTCTATGCATAGCACAGCTATAAGAAAAACATTACTCAATCCATTGTTTTTCCATTTTACTGTACATTGCAGAAGGTTTTCTAGAGGCTAGACCATACCAGACTGATTCAGTGTTACAATGATTAACCCTAACCGAAGCCCGCTCATGTTCGCCACAACACGATGATGACCACACCCAGTCCAACCTATTGATCGCAATCGGCGCTGAAATTACGCAGCGTTCCGGGTCTCCGATTCGTTTGCCAACTCCCCGCCTTTGAGACCACATTTGCCCGATAATCTCTGAATGATGACTTGTGCACAACACCTTTGAATGTATTTGTTGTTTCCTCCAGTTTACACACTGTTTGGCTGTAACCGTTATATGCATAAACCCTTTGCGATACATTTTGGATAATCAAGACCTTTGCATAGTCAGTTTCGGATACTGTTAAATCAAACTGGTGGTAAGCCGACCAGTGACATCACGACTGTGAATTCCAAATGTCAAAATAATGGTGAAGATGATCTTATTTTCTATCACCTAGACATTTGAAAAAAAATCAACGCATCATACATGTATGTAATCATATAGATTTCAACGCATTTAACTTCACGCCTTTCCTAAATAATATATATCAGACCGACTGTCACTGTCTCGGTGATGCTTCATTGATTGTTGGAAGTATGCAAACTTTATCTTATATAATTGACGTATTTTTTCCTTCTTTCGGACAACAATAATTATGTCCTAAAGGAGATAAGAAGAAAATTTTCTATAAATTTGTTATCCTCTACTTTCCCATTAGTTGTGGTAGAAAGTTCAGATACAAGATCACGAACTGAACGAACTTGTCGCGAAAAGTCGTTTCATCCCTGTGTAGAACTTCGCGCAGGTGGTTCTCGCGAGAAAGTGCGAGATTTTCTGTTCAGCTGTTCAGCTGTTCAGCTCAGACGTACCATATTTGGAACCATCAGTTTTCAATGTGAAACAGTGAATTTCACGCCATCCGACGAACACCAATGCACTCATATGTCTACATTTATACATCCATGTATCAGCCAAAGACCGTAATTACGCAACAACAAAAAGTTTGATAATACCGAGACCATGTTCCGATCTCGAGGTCAGGACCTGCACAATGACTTCAAATATTTCAAAAGATTCCCCCTTTCAAATAGGATGAAATTAGAGGACAGAATAGAAGGAACGGGGTCATTTTGGGGGTGAGCTCGTGGCCCCAGAAAACAGATGATGACCAGTAATTTTCTAAAGGCAGGGTTGGGCGGTGTCCTGTTCCCATTTTCACCGCAGAGAGGTTATCACCTTTTCTAATCGATCCATAGCGACATGCAATATGACACGTTGCCGTGTGCCATATACTGGTGCATTTGTGCCAGCTGAGTCGGTTTCTTATTACCGGTATCGTTAACGATGCGAAAGAGCATGGCTTCTCAGCTTTCTCTCTCGTCACATCGTTTTTTGCAAAGAGTGCTGATACGTATTTTCAGTTAGCCAGGTTCGCAAAAAATAAATCGCCATCTTGGTCAAATAAATTGGCAACGGCGTTGCAGTGGTTATTCTAAAGTTGTAACGTCGAAGAGGTGATAGTCCTAAAGGTATTCCATTTTGGATGTTTCATTGTCGTATAATTGTCGGTAGGCTCATTACATTTTATAGCTGTCAGAAGCGAGACGTTGTGACAAATGGGACTGAACAGCAAGAGTTTAACCGCTGCCATTCAACACTAATTCAGGTAGATTCACAAGGACAGTAACAAGTTACTAACAACCGAGATGCAACTGTTACAATGAGCTCTTTGTACGCAGCGTGCTAGGCGTGCAGTTGTTGTATTTCCCCAGACACGGAACCAACGACTTCCAGCGTCCATTCCGTGGGGCTACGGGAGCGACTGTCATTACCAAACAGGCTTCTGTTGACGCAAGCTCCAAAAGTCACAACCTGAATATCGTCATTTCTACATGTTCATTTCTCGCTAAAAGGCTTCCACAGAAATGCAGGGGCAGTTAGCGAAGCCTTCATGCCTATCTTACGACGTGTGCGTCGTCCAAAAGTGCCCTCGGTATCCGCGTGCTAATGTGCCGGGTCATTTCCTCCCCACAAATGGCGGTCTATCCTGCTGGAGCTAAAAGGTTCAAAATGGCGGCCGGCGCGAGACGGCTGTCCCTTGTGGGATGAGCATACACTTTCATGTGAGACATCAGTATTCGTCAAACTGGATCGACGGAGCGATCGGTGTGGAAAACTACAAGGAAGAGGAAAAGCCACCTTGAACTTGAATCTGATCAGCAGGGTGTGCTGGTATTGATTCATGTAAACCCATATTTCACAACACAAAGGCACAAAGACCCTGTAATCCCCTTCTACGAGCTGTGATATTGAGTTTCAGCTAATACCAAGAAGTACAAGGAATACAATTTCGCCAGGACTTAACTATGCTACTTAGGATTTGCTGATAGAGGATGGCTATGTAGATTGCATGTGGTCGCCCATCAGCACAGCAGATTCTTCTATCTATGTCCATCTCTCTCTCTCTCTCTCTCTCTCTCTCTCTCTCTCTCTCTCTCTGTGTTTGTGTGCGTGTGCGTGTGCGTGTATGTGTCTGATTGTATGTGTGTATGTGGTTGTGTGGTTGTGTGTGTGTGTGTGTGTGTGTGTGTGTGTGTGTGTGTGTGTGTGTGCTCGTACTGTGCGTCCGTGCGTCCGAGATAACGTTAGATAGATATGTATATATATATGCATACATATTAGATAAACTCGCTATATTGGTCCATAACGATAAACAACTGCATAGTTGAATTTATATTAACGCATCAAATATAAGTCCAAAGTTGCTTTCAACTTCGTAGACTAGTTATAAGTAGTGCCCAGCTTAAACGTAACCTTCAACTGGGTATTACCGCAACTTGCAGCATGTAAGGCGCTTATCCCAAATGGAAAATTCCAGGTTATCTTTCTTTGCGATCTACAAGCTGTAAAACCCTCTTGCAAGAAAATTGCCACATCTACATAATGCAGCCAACAAACCCAACTCTAGATCTCTGTACCTGATTACCAATAAACTTTCAATTGGTTTAAAATGTAAACTTAACATGTTTTCCTAGCTTTAAGTCTTCATTGGTCCGGGATCAAGCAAATCTGTTGTTTCTCCTTACTCTCCAAGCAGATTTTAGGCTTCGGCCGTTTTTTTAGTGTTGTTTTAGTCGTTTTTATCGGGCTTTCTATTTTGTCATTTTTCTTGAAGTACGACAGCCACAGCAAGATAAAATGAAAAAAATAGAAAGCCCGATAAAAACGACTAAAAAAAACGTTAAAAGCAGCCGGAGCCTAACCTCTGCTTGGAGAGTAGTTTCTCCTGACAAATGATGATAACAATTTGTTTAATGTTTGGCAATACTTTGTTTACCTTAAACTTTACTCGTTAAGGATGCAACTCCTAAACTCTGCCACGATGGATACGGTTATCTTAGACGTAATGTTGACGACGTGTGATGCATGTCAATAATGACCACTACAATGTCTGACCTTTGGCCAATTATAAGAAGCCTGCTTTACTTACAGGTCAATAGTTTGACCTAAAATGTACGTGAAGATTTTGCACAATTTTGACAGATTCAGTCGCTCTAGTTAGGACCTTATTAAAGCACATATTTCTTGCAAATGGCAGCATTATTGAACAGTTATCATCAAATAAAGAAGAAAATATACAAGTCGTTACTACAAATGACGCGAAAAAATGGCAATTAGACAATCAACAACAAATTCTTGTATGTACGTTAACGTTTATATATACGTAATATTTAAATGCAATTTAAGTGAGGTTTGTTAATCATTTACGACATCTTTAAGCTGCTGAAAGACAACTTAAAAAAAACGGCAAATACGGATCTATCCGAACCTACGTAAAAACCACGTAACGCCAATCTTTACGTACTCGTATAAGATGTGTATAGATCCATAAAGATGGAAAATACGTCAATGTTAAGCATAGTTTAAGCATGCTTAAATACCGTTTTTCGTGCCGTGGTTTCTAAACCACTTCAGCATAATTGCTTCAACTACCATGGCACAGAAGAAGAACATATATGCTGTTTTGCTTGAAATGACCAAAAATATCAGGTAATTGCTGCTAAATAGAATTTATAATGCTTCTATCAACGCATACATGTACGTGTGTCAGATTTGGTTCACTACGATGAATTTGCACAATATCTCGACTGTGCCACTAGACCGAGAGTCGAAAAAAGATGAATTCCTAGATTAGTAGGAGGAGCTGAAGGTGCTCTAAAAGATCCGATGACTTCAGGAAAAACATAAGAAAACCTGGTGTGATTAAGTATGTGTATCAGCCATGCAGGTGAAAAGAGAACGACGTAGAAGTGAAAGGAGTATTAGGATGATGATTTTTAAAAAGCTTTGAACAATCAATTAGATATTTACTGCTACCTGGTTTCAATAAATATCCATACGTTTATATTTGACACTTTTCTAGAAATTCGAGCGAGTAATGAATGTATCTATGCCCTTCAATGATCGTTTGTTTAAGCTTAAGTGTTAGGGGGTGACATAGACAGGACAATGATCAGGATTGAGTGAGAAAAAAAATTCTTTCAGTTGAAATAAGTACAGTTTCCAGATTTGTGTTCATCCATGAGCACACCCACCCACCCACCCACACACACACACACACAAACACACACACACACACTACCGAAAATATAACCATCCAGCGAAGTTAAAACATTATTTTTGAAATGGATGTAACCAGACGATGTAGATACACGTAGTTCACACAGGACGCGTGCCATGTTGCCAAACGCCTATTGCCAAAT
Organism: Branchiostoma floridae x Branchiostoma belcheri; assembly: GCA_019207045.1. Taxonomy (NCBI): domain Eukaryota; kingdom Metazoa; phylum Chordata; class Leptocardii; order Amphioxiformes; family Branchiostomatidae; genus Branchiostoma; species Branchiostoma floridae x Branchiostoma belcheri. The sequence continues at coordinate 5,995,219 of CM033025.1, read as the reverse complement.
TAGATATTTAAGCAATGCCCCTACCGGAACCCACGAGGTTCTGTATTACAATTTGGTACAGTATCATAATAAGGACGCGTACCATTCGTTTTGTGTAGCCTAAATATGATGGGAAACTAAAATGAATGTAGCAACCATGAAGACAATGACTTTTTTAACTGTTCTTTAAACTTCATAAAATTTAAGCACAACGTCATCAGTAATTTGTCGACATCGTATGCCGTATATATTTCTTCCCCAGATTTTGCCATGGCCCCAGATGGATAGGCTCCATGTACATGTTCTACCCCCTTTCCACTAGGACGGCGCTCTCGTCGCGCTCTCTCTGCGACCTAAAATTTCACAGATCGCTCAACGAATTGTATAGACAAGAAAATAATTTTTAACACTTTGTGTGTTTTGCTGTCCTCTCAGTCACACTTTTACATGCTGTGTCATATACCCAGTATGGAATCAAAGGTTACACATATCCTATTTAGGTCGCAGTGAGAGCGCATCGGGACCGCCGTCTGGTGGAAAGGGGGCCTAGTGGATTTAAAAAGATCTAGACATCGCAGATATACTTAGGCTGTGCACGAGGTGCACGTAGGCCATGTTGGCGTGTATGGCGGGGGATCGGTAGGGAACCCTTCCCGCGCAGGCTCAAACCAGTCTGGTTTCCCACGAATATTATATTTAGGAATTTTTGGTCACTTTTTGATGGTCACTTAAATCGCTTTTCCCCATTGACCCAAGCAGTGAGAACCTGAGTACGATGGTTATCTGTGTACTGTAGCTTTTTGTCAGTGGTCACTATGAATACACAGCGTTAGGATTAGTGAAGTAACGCCCCCTACCGGAAACAATGATGTTTTACATCGCAAATTGTTGCAATACCTTTAGTTAACAAGGACGAGTATTATTCGCTTTGTGTACAATAATTATACTGGTAAATGAAAAAAAGGGAACAGTTCACAATCTTCCCAGACGTCTTGTCAAAAAAAATTCCAAAGCATCCAGCTGGCAGTACGGACCAACAGTCAACCATAGCCAATCTTGCTTAGGCCACGGACACATTTCCAAACCGGGGCCCGGCCGGGCAGCTTTGGGAAACCTAAAGTATAATTTATTAAAGACAGCAAAGCACACAGAACATAAGAGAATTAGCATAATTTGTGTATGTTCTTTCGTAAACACTTAGAAATTCATTTTCCGTTTCTGCAAACGTCCCGGCCGGGTCCCTGTTGGGAAATGTGACCGTGGCATCACAACGTACTACCAACTATGGTATAGGAAAGGTAGGGGTGATAGGGAGGCCATGACCGGCTATGTATGTATCAGGGACTTAACGTTACTTCCTTCTAGATGATCAAAGCCCGTACGGTACCAGCGCGCTCTGTAGAAAGGCGCTGCGAGAGGAACCATCTGTCTCCATAGGGATGCCCCAGGTGTCGGGAAGTGTGCTAATGGATACCTATAAATATTTCAGATAGAGATGTCCGGAGTTCTACCTCCTTTCGTTAACAGAATAAAACCCCGCGCACGCATCGTATCAAACAGTGAATGAATATCTTTCCCTGTGTCATTTTTCAAAATCATACGAACATAAATGAGTGCACTGATGTTATCCATAAAATGTACTTGCTGTGACCCAACTGGTAGTGGTAAGGAAAGACTGATAGAGAGATCAAGACCATATAGTAAAGCCGTGTCTAGTTTCACGTTTGCGACAATGTGAGGAACATCAGAAATCACTGTTCTTTGAATGCTATGATTGTTTACTAGTTTGCTGTTTACTCTAGGTTGCTCTTATGATATCATCTGAGTTGATTAACAGCAGCTAATATTTCTTTTGAACGTAAAGATTGTTAATTGATTATTCTTTTATAGAGTGATGGGCTGTCTACATATACATGTAGCTGATTGCATAAAATTATCATTGTTTCTGGTTCTTATGTTTCTGCTTTGTAGTTTGAAGCAGTTACTTTTGTTTCATATACAGTATGTTGTTTTGTTGCGCATGTGTCATGTATGTCTGTATATGTCTATGATGCAATATTGAAAAGAAATTAGAAAATGCTAGATATCATAGGTTCAAGAAGATCCAAATGTTCAAGTATCGTTAAATGTGTGGGATGAAACGTCCCGAGATCAGTACGTGCTGAAGGTTTTACTTCCAAAGACTAATCATTCATCGTGACCCCTATAGTACATGGATTTGCAGCTCACAAGAGAAGACGCCCACTCGTGCAGATATGAGAGAATGATCGTGTACCCTCAGACTTGTAGGTCAACAAACTGTATCCCATTATAAATGGGTCTATGACGGAGCACTGCAAAACGCTGTCTGAGGTCCCCAACAGCTTAATAAATCGTACCATATGTAGGTCAGGTAGATAATATGTCGTTTATAATATGTCCTACAGTCCTAGAAAAACTTGAGGTCAAAAGTCTCAATTTTAACGACACTCTACAAAATGTCTACCTCTACCTTACTTCACGATAAAAGCAATGTCAGCGAAAGGTTTATTGTTTATTGACTCCTTTAGTTGTTGACAGCTTATCACAGTCTGCAACACCTACTCTTCCAGGAAAGAGATTTCTTCAGGAAAAGGTTGATGGTATTTTAAACATTATGAATTCTCAGAAAAATGTACTTGAAATACAGAAAGCGTAACTAGCTATGTCGGGTTCACTGGAAAAGTCATTAGATTACAACCTCTATACGCCAAATGAAACACTAAAACTCATTCTGCATTGAAGCAATATCACCAAGACTAATTATTGTATGTCAAAGGCATTACAAAGATAAATGCCACAAAACGTAACACATCTATAAGATCCATGGCAAAAGTGAAGCGTCATTAGATTAAATAAGAACACTGAATTGCAATGTTATAAACTGCGTCTGTGTACCCGATTATATTCTTGTAATGACCCATAACCATGCACGTTACATCGTGTCTTATTGGAGACAATAATATGGTGAAACCCAGAAACAGTACCAATACACTCGCACGCGCGCACGCACGCGTACGCACACACACACTCACTCACACACACGCCCCCCCCCACACACACAAGCACACACGCACACAAGCGCGCACACACACACACACACACACACACACACACACATACACACTCACACACACACACACACAAGCACACAAGCACACACACACACACACACACATACACACACACATACACACACACACTCACACACACACACACACAAGCACACAAGCACACACACACACACACACAAACACACACACACACATACACACACACACTCACACACACACACACACAAGCACACACGCACACAAGCACACACGCACACACACACACAAGCGCAACACAATAACCTGTCTTAAGCGCAACACAAAAACCTGTCTTAAGCGCAACACAAAAACCTGTCTTAAGCGCAACACAATAACCTGTCTTAAAGGATTTAGCTTTGATTGCCTCACAATAAAAACTAATCCCCCAGGGCCCGTTCCGTTCGGTTCTCTCCCCGCGTGTCTGCAGAGATAAATCACCTGTCGTCACGGATCAGACGGCAATCTTTCATCTCCAGACATGATGACGTCATCCTGGCTGATGCTTCACGTTTATGGCTGATAAATATCATGTGAATGTCAAGGACTAACGTCTCTAAGTTATGAGGTTGGCATACAATATGGATTGCAAAAATAACTCAGCAAATCAAACCCAGACATCACTTTTCAATATTTTTGTTCTTCTGGGAAATTCAAATTTACTGCCGTGGGAGGCAATGTTTATAGAGTGCAAATAGGTAGATACATCAGTAAATACTGACATAGCGTCACATGCTGAAGATGATCTGACATTATTGGAAAAAGACAAAAATAAGTGATACAGATGCCGTACGCAGATGAAGTCTTTATCTGTTGTTATAGCTTTATACTAAAATCCTTTCAATGCGCTGGGATGCCCAATTTCCCCTTCGATAGCAAATTACTAAGATGATAATTTAGCTGGGACATCTATTGTGATATGCTATGTGCCAATAACAATCAGTCGCTGTAAAATTCAGATTCAGACAGGATATGAATTTGGGGTCAAAACAGCCACTCAAAATATTTTCTGTGAGATTGATGACGCTATCACTTCATTCTCTACGTTATCCCCCATTACAGTCACCTTCAACACCTCAGATAAAACGCGAGGCCCTCTCTGTTCTTGAACTATTTTCTCTTCCAATTATTCCTTATTACCGACATGTGTATCATGCTGCGCTTGGCAAACAGCACACAACACTATGTGAGCAATGGCACGGCAGTGCTGATCAAAAGCGCCGTCTATGCGTTTATTGGGGAAACGCAACTTAAGTCAAGGCTGATAAGACCAGATGAGCAGCTATCGTTACTGTAATTATTACCTTTGCCAGAATGGCTAAGGTTATGTTTTGGGCTTGTGAGTCTGTGTGTGTGTCTGTGTGTGTGTCTGTGTGTTAACAGCATAACTCGAGAAGCCTTGGATGGATCCTGATGATATTTGGTAGGTGGGTAGGGGTCGGGAAAACGAAGGTCAAGTTCGATGATGGGCCCCCTAGCGGCTTGCTAAGGTACTGCAGTAGAACCTCAATTTTTGATATCTCGTGTTCTCGTGCTGTGGTTGTGATTTTTGAGTGGTAGATAGCCCTTGTGGTAGAGAGTAAGTGCTGTAAGTTTGGGCCCCCTAGCGGCTTGTTTGGAACTGCAGGCGCCGGTTTCCTTTCAAACTTTGGACGAGAATAACTCTACAACGTGTTGACGGATCGTCATGATTTTTGGTATGTAGATAGAATGAGTGATGACTTACATAATGGTATACTAATTATGCAAATCAACAGCTAATTTGCATAATTAATGAGGAAAATTCATAAATCCACTGCATTCCATGATAGGACTTTCAAACTTGTCACATATGTAGCTGGGAAGGAGAGAAATGTCGATAGATATCAATTATGCAAATGATGACCTCATTTGCATAATTAATGAGAAAATATGAACATGTTGACGGATCATCATGTTTTTTGGTATGTAGGTAGCGTAAGTGAAGACCTACATAATGAGATACCAATTATGCAAATCAACAGCTAATTTGCATAATGAATGAGGATATTTTATAAATTCACTACATTCCATGATAGGACTTTAAAACTTGTCACATATGTAGCTGAGAAAGAGAGAAATGTCAATACATATTTATCATGCAAATGATGATCTCATTTGCATAATTAATGAGAAAGTATGAACGTGTTGACGGATCGTCATGATTTTTGGGATGTAGATAGCCCAAGTGAAGACTTATATAATGTGATACTTATTATGCAAAAAACAGGTAATTTGCATAATTGATTAGGAAAAGTTAATAAATCCACTGCATTCCATTATAGTACTTTCATCAAAGTTGTCACATATGTAACTGAGAAAGAGGGAAGAGAGTAAGAGGTGTATTTAAAGAGTTTGAAAGAGAATGGATCAAAGGATCATCATGATTTTTGGTATGCTGATAGCTTAAGTAATGCTTGATACAATTTGATATCAATTGATTGTAGCTTAGGATCTAATTTGCATAATGAATGCCGAAATTTTATAAACCAACTCCAAGCATATAATTATAAAGAAAATGAAATGAGTAACGCATTTGTCTGCAGACATCATTCTACATAACAAACCTGGTTTATTTGGCAAAGGTATGTTTTAGTGTCTAAGAGAGATAACTAAAGAAAGAATCTAAGTAAGAGGACCATCAAAATGGACCGTTGTCCGATTGGAACTTCTTCAGAAAGAAAGATTAGAAATAGTGGAATCTAGACAATGCCCCGGAATATTTTGGCGACGCCTCAGGGACTAGCCTAACAGTATAGTGTACGTCCGATTGGCAAGAATTCACAGAATTCGACAGGAATTCGTCCGCTCGTGCGTAGTTATATCATCCATTTAGAGGGGTGATATATTTACTCGAAAACATGTTGACGGATCGTCATTATTTTTGTTTCTAGATAGCTTTGGAGACGCTTTACATAGTTAAAACACTAATTGCACCAATTAGGGACTAATTTGCACAACCAACGAGGACAGTTTCTAAATTCACTACATTTCATAATAGAATACTGAAACATATGACCTGTGTAACTGAAAAACACAGAAATAATCTATCATTCTATCACGCAAATGGTTACCTAATTTGTATAGTTAATGGATGTTATAATACAATAGTAAATACCATGATAATAAATGATGGGAATGTCATTCTTGCAACATTTCGCAGCTACTTTTAGTTGAACATTATCAGCCTTAAACTACTAGTATGTAAATTACGATGTCATTTACATAAGTCATGAGGAAAGGCTATAGCTATTAGTCGTGGAAGCTAATCGGCAGTAGTCATAGTACAATGCTAAACTTTCTTCCAACACAAAGTTATGCGAGCATTAAATTTTCAACGACTGTCGCCTTCGTCAGGATCAACACTCAGTATTGAATTGAAAAGTCTTCTTCGCTACGACTTTCATACTTTAAACATATTTCGTTATTAAGGTAGAGAAGACGATCAGATAATATTATCTATGCCAGTGCAGACCATATTTGTATGATCAATGGGAAATATTTACAATACGTCAGTCTTCATTCACATGAGAACATTTTTTTCCTGACAGCAATACGCTACAAACATTCATCGTTTAAAACAACGAACAAAGACAACAAACGTATACCGTACATTTACATAGAAATTACGGCAATGATTTTTCTTGCCATAATTGTAAACCCTTTGCGTACACTTTGACATTATAGTGATGCATAAGGCAGGGATACAACAGAGTCTCTAATAGAACATCACACCTACCCTTTGTCTCTTCTGCATTTCCTTTACCCATCTCTTGGTGTCGCTTCTTACGGATGAGGCCTGAAACATATAAACAAACTTGTTTTATGCCCTATTCGCGATCATATAACTATGATAAAGGCCATATTAGCTGTAAAAAGCTAATTCAAAGTCTGATTTTGTCATTGATTCAGTGATATCGCTGCATTTAGCTTAACCTGCGCATATGGAAAACAGTTCTGAGTCATCATGAAACTGTAAATCAAAATTAGGAGTAACCAAAGGATATGTGGGATTATCCAAGATCAAATGTTTGCTGGTAAATGACATAGGATGGTTTCCAAACGACATCTATGCAAACAATGACAGCAGGTATGTGCAGTTAGTACGTGTGACAGGCCGTTCTAACCGGCAACTATGCGGCCCCGGTTGTGGTTATACTCCTCCCCCCCTCACATTAGGCGAAAATCGATCAGACGACGGGTCTAAATTAGGAGGAGGCATGACCCTGACGGAAAGGGGGGAACTCTGCCATTTCTTCGTCGGCAGCAGAGTCATGCCTCCTCGTAATTTGGAGCTCGCAGACTCGTCGTCCGATCGATTTTCGCCTAATGTGAGGGGGGTAATAGGGTTATTGTTTAAAGAATCTAGAAGGTTCTGAGTTCATACCCCTAGCATTTCCAGATGCCGTGCCTTTGGGGAAGGCAGAGAAGCGATCAAAAAAGATGATCAAAGATAGCTAGCAGGTGAATCGTGGAATCTGATTCACAGAGATCAATCGCTCACTCTACGGCCAATCACCCGTTGCTTAGGACCCGACAGTACGTATCCTCAGACTGTAGATCTTTGAAACAAAAAACAGTGTTAAATAACAAAGTAGTCGGCAGCCTCACTGCATTCACTACATACACGTTCTAAACGGAACCCTGTGTCCCCGGGTGTCTTAGTGAGGGGTGAATGCGCGCTGAGTTTCAAAAGGGTTCGGATAGCTGGATCATGAATTTAGTTCACTTTATATGATTACTCTTTCTCCTGGTGTCTCGCGGCGACACATCAAGAAAGAGTACAAAATAGAAAGTCCGATAAAAACGACCAAAAAACGTGAAAGAACAGACGGAGTCTAACCTCGGCTTGGAGAGTAGAGAACTAGCTCGTTTCTACTATATGTGGTTTGGCGAACTAGAAGCTCTCCCTGGCGATATTAACCCGTAATGACATGGCACTTTTGACGACGGAAAAAAGTCAAAGCCCACTTAAAGAACTTTCCTCCATCACTTGACTACGTTTAGGAAAGATAGAATTAATTTTGATACATGCATGCCTCTAGTAAACTTGGATCAATGGCTATGATATGGAGAACAATGCAGAACAATGAATGCTCATCTGAAACAGCTCGTTCTCGAGCTCATACAAGGGAATTCATAATTCTTTTTTCTACCATAAGGTCCAAACTGTATATTTTTTCATGCTCGTACGTGCACGTCATATAGAGATATATTATTACTGAAACTTGTGAATCTGCAAACTTATTTTCGCGTTTTTGTAGCGACCGCCCTAGCGAGAATTTGTGACACCGGGAATGGACGCGCCCAATGCACTTGTGCTGTACTGTAGAATTGTTTCAACAATTTCAAACACTGCGAAACACACCTCATTTTCCTCGTCTCGCGAAATAGACCCACTGCGAAAATACCATAGCTTTGGTTCGGGAAAACTGGTCTAATCAATCTAAATAAACCAAGCATACATATGATCAAATGGCATTGCGGTTTTTATTTACCGAGAATCTTACTGTCTTGGGTTCAAATCCCTGCATGTCCAGCTGTCGTGTCTATATGGGAATCCTTAGAAGCGATCAAAGGAGTGGACCGGGCTAAGAAAAAGATGGCTAGCAGGCTCACCATGGAATCTAATTCACAGAAATCAAACGCTCACTTCACAGCCAATCAGATGTTGCTAAGGAACCGACGGTACAAATTCTCAGTCTTTGACATATTGTGAAAGAACAAAGGAGTGATTTCCTGAGTCAACAGCTTTGTTGCGTTTATACTCATCAAAACATAATTTTTTGCTCGGATCGATTGCTATAGGTTGATTGCAGCAGTTGAGACCATTGAGAGAGCCACCAAAGACACTCGGTGGCTTAAACTTACAGCGCTTACTCAATTTCTGTCCCAAGAGCAATCTACCTCTTGAAAATCACGGGCACAACCACGGCAATTCCAGAAGAAAGGTTATCGGACGTTCAACTACAAAAAGCCACTGAAGGCCCCTATTATCGAACTTTAGCTTCGTTTCCCTGACCCCTATCCACCTTTCAAATATCGTCACTCGGATCCATCCAAGTTCTCCAGTTGTTTAGTTCACAGACACACAGCCAGTCATAATGATTCACACCGAAAATATAACCTTCTTGGCGAAGGTAATAAGGAAAAACGTGAACGATAGTGAAAATCAGCGCTCCCCCAAAATAGCGAAGACACCCTTTGAAGGTCTGCGGTCTGCGAAGGAAGCTAGGAAAATAAAGTTTTGCATTTCTGAAACGACATCACGCCAGTGCTTACGTTAGACATGTTTAGACAGCTGGACTAAAAATGGTTTGTCATCTCTTTCAGTGTGACAGATGTGGACACGTCGTCACATATTAATGTTATCTTTTAATCTTCACACCAATGCAGTGTGGTACATTTTGTATAATATTTGTTTAGTTAGTGGGAGTGATTGAATCTTTTGATGTGCAAGGCTGTTACACTGTATGAGTAGTTTAGTCTACTTGCACTATAAGCAAACAATCATTAATTCAACTTGAAGTAAAATGGTCAAACTGTTACGATACTGTGATTTACGTATAACACTTCACATATTTTTGCAGTGGTTGTGCACCATAGTTTTCTTTTTTCTTTTAATTTTCAACACAGGGGTACCGAGACACCTATGCTACTCGGGAAGACCATCCACTACATTCCAATACCAGAGACTGTTGTTCTACGTCACAAAAGAGTGTGATTAGGAAAATACAGGATCTTTCGGCATTCATGCACAACACAAAGCTTGTTATACTCGTATACCGTTGATTTGCTTACAACATTTGCACAGATAAAATGGACAAATAAGTAGATGAACGGATACATGGTTGGATGGAATGATGGATGGATGAATGTCTAATTTGCCGCATGTACTAAGTGAACGCAGCGATGCAGAAAAGGAACACTTTATGGAGATTATGATGTGTGCGGGGTATTATTTATGGAGATTATCATTTACGGTGAAGACTGTTATTTATGGACGACAATTAGTGCCAGTGAAATTGGAAAATTCAAGGTCGTATTGTCCAAAGACTCGAATTCTACATTGACACTAGCCATAACGTTAAACTATTTGGTGTCATCCGAACGAGGATATACACAATTGATATCACTCAAAATATCTAAAAGTATGCTCAAGGCTCTTAAAAGTAAACCGAATTCAGTAATAATGTTTCATCCAGTGGAAACATTATCTATAGATAGCCATTATTTATGTTTCATATCCAACATTTCAGCATGTCTTTCCGCTTCAAATCAACCAGCATTAGTTGTTACATTCCACAAAACAAAGGCACTACCAAAGAATATGTCTCTAATATCGACCGCCAAGGTTCCCGTCCGTCATACCTCCCCAGCACGCATGCGCGGCATCGGTCTCTATTATACCTTCACGCGCCAAAAACATCCATCAACATCGGAGCATAAATCTGGGGCGAATCCGGTAATTTCTCTTTTGTTGCTAATAGGAGCAAGTCCCACGCGTGTGCTCTGTCAACGTCCTGGGCTGTTCGGAAACTAGGACAGGCTTTAGCGGATTTTTTCGTCATCTAGTGTATTTTCCGGGACACATGGATTGTTTTATTTTTATTACAGCACTTATCAACAAGACATTTCGACTCACGCTCATGCCACCACCAGATAATACATAAGTAAACACATAAAAACCAAAACAAGCAAGGAAAATTATAAACAATTATGAACTAATACATATGAGTCCAACAAAGCTAGTTTTTAAGTATGGGAACTGATAGGTTGATGTTGAGAAATTAATCACTATCAAAGCTTTTCCAAGATGTCAAAAAGTTTTGGACATAAGATAAAATTTGAATGTACGTAAACGTAATACTCGATTGGATTGTGATTGAATCGCAAGTAGTGATATCGATACACATATGGTGGAGCTATCCCCACAAGACTTTTCTGTAATCTATGGATCAAAGCAACTGGGGACCTTAGTCATGATCCTGCTCCGCTTGATTATGAAAATCTTCTCCAAAGTGACGCAATATACCGCTACCTACTATCGATTAAGTGAAAACTCAGCCCAAACTAGATCAGCAACGTGACCTGCGTTATATTGTCTGCATACGAAAAAAAACTTTTCTGATCAAATTGGTTGACTACAAATAGCTATGGGCTTACGTAGATATCGAAGTCGACAGCAATATTTTGTGGTGAGTAGTAATTTGTCTAAATAAAATTAGGGCCAATAAAACTTGATGACGTCATCCATGTGCTAAAAAACACAGTTAGAAATCTTTCTTGCCCATCTATCAATATTCGTTACGAACCCATTCTTTCTGAATCCATTAATGAGAAAACCCTATAGCTAACTGTCTCACTACGAGTTTGTCTCGTGGTGCCTGTTGGCTAGACGGAAATTTATCGCCTCACAGCGTGAGATTTTCCGTACCGTAAATGGTCGTCGCCCTTTCGAATGGTCATCGCCATGTCGCTGACCTGTCTATATCGTATCCGAGCATTTCATATCTTCTGACAAGAAGCAAAACGCATGTGAAGCAACATTTCAATTACAAATGTATGGTGATGAATGTTTAAAACAATATCTTTAAAAAGATGCAAATACTTCACAACTCGGGTTCGAAACGGAGTCAAACAGCCTGAACCCTGACCTTTTAATAACTACTCCAAACAAGAAAGCTTTTAAAAAAAGCTGGCCGGGGCGCATTTGGAAGGACTACCTCAAAATTTCATGTTGTGTTCCAGTAAAATGTGCATCATTATTAAACTAGAAGTTTATATCTAAAATCTATGGGAAGTTGGCTGGAAACCTTTGTTCACTGGTATAATTGGATTTTCCGGCGTACTTTTGTGGGCGGAATTGTATCCCTTGTGTGCGCTGTGTGCCGGATATAAAAATCGTAAAAGAAACTCCGGTGCGAGACCACAGCCAAAGGCGGGAAGAGGTCCCGGATGTGCATTGTCGTTCTTTCTTCGTGACAGAAATTTCACTGTGGAGAACCTCTTAATTGGAATTCCACACGAATCCAGTGATCTTTGATTCTACCAATGGGATGTTGTGGACTCTTCAGTATGAAGCGTAGAAGTGCATCAGTGCGTCTATTAAAGTGTATCGCACACATGACAGGGTCTGATCTCATTAGGTTCCATTTGTCTTGTTGTGGTAATGCTTTAGCTTCTTCATAGGTCAGGTCAGGATTCAGGGTCATGAACAATTCTGGCCAGTTTAAATCATTAGCAGACACAGTGACAAACCATGTTGGTGGTCCAATAGTGTTTATTTTTGCTAGCAAGTTTAGCAGTTGGTCCTTGAAGTAAGCTGCTGTTCCACGTATATTCTTCATAAAAGTGTATGATGTGCTTTCAACATGTTGATCAATTTCATGATGCAGATCGCCTGCTGTTAGTGGCTGTGCTATGGATTGTGATCTAACATTACTCTGCTTTTGCATTCTACATACAATGGATATCTGACTGTACAATTTCTTGATTTCATACGAGTTCAAGGCAAAGAAGAGCCATGGGATGTTTTTTCTCCAGCAATCATTGATATTGAGCAAACGTGATTGGAAGTACTGTAAGTCTGTTAGTTGTACATCACGCGTCTGTTTGAAGCCATTTTTACCATATGGGTATAACTGTGGAAAACAGTGTTCCTCAAGATCAGTCTCTTTAAATATGCTTTGTGGTGGTGATGTTTCACGTGGTAGTGATATCACTGGGACATTGTCTGTTACATTCTGCAACAGAGATTGTAACTGGACATTTGGATTAATAGAAATTTAGGCCGGACGTGACGGCCGATATATTTTGATTTGGCCCAACGTTACAGGGGCCAAGCATCAAACCGAAGTTCTTTTCGAACAACCAATCAGCGCCCTTCAAACAAGCAGTGTTCAGAGATTCGAACGCTGAATCATTCTTGACAGAGATAGAAGAAGGGCAGTTTGAACTTCCCCGAGCTCCACGCCCGAATTGGGGAGTTAATCGCATGTTTTTGTGCATGTTTTGTGTTTGTGAGTTAATCTTATCTTTTGTTGTTTTGTGAATCGTCGCTTTGGGGGAATTTACAGCGCTGGATTTGAACGTTAACGTACACTGTTGCGGTAAGTGGGATATTCGTATCTTGACATTGGTAACGTTCGATTCCACAATATGAGTTTGGAAACTTTCCGGGCACATGTACACTGATGCCCCAGGTCTTTCTTTTTTTATCCATATAAGTATTGAGGTATGTAGCCTGTGTTCATTCACAGTTTATCTCAGTCACTAGTCTACTAGTAGCAAGGCGGGAAGCAAACAGCAGACGATTGTTTGTGTTACAAAGAACTGTTCTCAGCGTGGGTGACGAAAAGGCCATGGAGTCTTCACGAAACTTTTTACAGATTTACTTGACTGAAAACTGTTAAGTCAAGGGTAGTATAACTGCGATTGGGTGTTTATCTGAACGTTTCTAGTCAGGATGAGGGAACTTCATACAGGCGTTTAATATCAAATAGGGTTCGAATAACACATTACAAACTCTCTACTGTACGTTCCCCACGTGAGGGCTGTTGGTATGGCCGTGAGGTCCATACTGCTAGCTTTTGGATGTGAGCATTTTCAATAATAGGGGTGAAATGGCGTGCTGAGGCATGATTCAAAATGGCACGTGTTCTGATTTCCGCCCAATTTAGATTGACAAAGACTGGAGATGTACTTAAAAGAAGGACACTTCAGGGCATATCGGTTGCCTTAGACGGACATTTTATTAATTTTTTTTTATATTCTCTGTGATGATAAAAGTGTAATGTGAGGATGTAAAGTATAATTTCTTGAAACTCCAAACGCTGCCCCTCTCCCACGAATTATTTATTGGCTTGAAAACATACCGGAAGATTGATTAACTTGTCGTTGCAATGTGCAATCTTTCTGGGCTCAAACTTAACAAGGTTTTAAGTCGTATATCTTACCGATTTTGTAAAGCACTGAAAATATTTTGCATACCGGAGCTAGTTTTTGACTGACAGATGGGTTTTGAAAAGTATCCGATTAAATTTCCGTGCCGTTACTAACGTTATCTTATGTATCGACACGATTCCAAAACTTTGCATAGAATCTATAACGTTATAAATCCTGCCGAGAAAAATGGAATTCAGGACTTTCAAGCATTCAAGCAATGTCATAAATGGTTATTTTGAATCTTTGTATCGTAAGCTCAGACTACTGTTTAACAGTGACGACAGAAGTACCACAGAGTGGATTTCAAAATTTTGACATTGTGCATAAATGAAACAAGGTAAATCAGGAGGGGTAATTTCACTATCCGGTGTTTATGAGTGCTTATTGTATGGCATTTATTTGTTCATGAGAGAAACAGCACAGTATCGTGGAAAGGGGTATCTGAATCTGATGGTCACGTTTCCAGGGATCATCATTTTGTTCATGCCTACCTTACTGGCCTTTCTAAATCGCCTAGCGGCTCGCTTTGGGGTTTTTTTTCGTCGCTATCGCTCCATTGGCGGGTGGAAAAATCGTGATTGATTGTTGGTTATATTACAACGTTTGTAAAACATTTTCAGATACACAATAAGTGTAATGATCGTATATGTCAGGCATGACAATTTGTGCAAAATGATTTCCATTTTGGTTTGTAAAGTTTCTCCTATTTGTTATGCTTTATGCCAGTCAATAAAAGTTGCTGGTATTCCCACCAAGAAACATTTAGTGTGGAGTGATTATGGGTTCTTTCTGAATAACTATAACGGCCGAGAAGGTAGGCATAAATTCATTTTTGTGAAACAAAAATAGAAATTTAGGCCGGACGTGACGGCCGATATATTTTGATTTGGCCCAACGTTACAGGGGCCAAGCATCAAACCGAAGTTCTTTTCGAACAACCAATCAGCGCCCTTCAAACAAGCAGTGTTCAGAGATTCGAACGCTGAATCATTCTTGACAGAGATAGAAGAAGGGCAGTTTGAACTTCCCCGAGCTCCACGCCCGAATTGGGGAGTTAATCGCATGTTTTTGTGCCCTCCCACCCAGTCCCGAGTGAGTTTGGTTAGCGGATTATTGTGGATTATTTTGTATCATATTTTGTTTCTTTTTAATTCGAAAATTAATTCTTGCCGGTAACAAGTCAGGTTTTTGCCTGTTATGATATTTTTTAACCTCCTTGGGTTTATACATCATGAAATTAGCTCAATATCAGGTCATGCTCTTTACCCGTTATGTGACCTGGTTTATTTATCATAAAGATAATTCTGCTGTGTGACCGTATGGCTCACAGTTAGTATTTGTTCATGGCTGATCGTTGACTCAATACTGCGAAGTTAATTTTAAAATGTGTCACCGTACAGACCATTTTTCTTCGTTTCTATTTACCGGTGCGAAAGTATGACTCACAGGTTATGTTTAGGCTGTGTGACCGTATGACTCACAGACCATTCTTTTATTCTATTATCCTATGCGAAAGTAGGACCCACATGTTATATTTCGGCTGTGTGGCTGTATGGCTCTCAGACCATTCTCTTATTCTATTTACCTGTGCGAAAGTAGGACTCACATGTTATATATTGGCTGTGTGACCGTATGACTCACAGACCATTCTTTTATTCTATTATCCTATGCGAAAGTAGGACTCACATGTTATATTTCGGCTGTGTGGCTGAATGGCTCACAGACCATTCCCTTATTCTATTTACCTGTGCGAAAGTAGGACCCACATGTTATATTTCGGCTGTGTGGCCGTATGGCTCACAGACCATTCTCTTATTCTATTTACCTGTGCGAAAGTAGGACTTACAGGTTATATTTTGGCTGTGTGGCTGAATGGCTCACAGACCATTCTCTTATTCTATTTACCTGTCCGAAAGTAGGACTTACATGTATATTTTGGCTGTGTGGTCGTATGGCTCACAGACCATTCTCTTATTCTATTTACCTGTGCGACCTGATAGGAGGGTTACCACAGGTTATTTTGGCTCTATGACTGTGTGACTCTTAGACCATTCTCTTAAACAGGAATCCCGTGTTCCCTGGGTAAAGTACCAAGGAAGTATTCCCTACTGTGACCATCACAGTAGCTACAAGGGTGAATTGTACCCTATAAATACATAGATTTATTAGAAATCCCAGACTGTCTACAGGGTGGAAACAAAGGCAGGGACACATTACGCTCGTTCTTGTTGAAATGTAAAAAATGCTGTCGCCTGCCTTTATGACTTGATATGGAGCAAATTATAGACAACATCACTGGTTCCTTCATTTTTCACAACCCCTGTAATGTTTAAAAAATATGCACCACAACTTTCATGTTGCTTAACCGATTGGGAGATCATTATAGCCACTGGTGTGATTTCACCCCCTAAAAAGTTGGTGTCGCCTGAGAAGAAACGAAGAATTCAAGTAGTAGTAAAAATGTAACAATTCAGTTCCCAGAAGGTTTGTTCGGCAGGTGAAACCAGCTACCCATTTATCTGTGTAAAGGTATAACTCACAGGTTATTATTGACTGAGCGACCGTTTGACTCATAGACCATCCTCTTATATTATTTACCGGTGCCACCTGCTTGAAGGTTTAACACAGGTTATTTATGGCTGTGCGACCGTATGACTCACAGACCATTTTCTTATTTCATTTACCTGTGAGAACGTATAACTCACAGGTTATAATTGACTGATCGACCGTTTGACTCATAGACCATCCTCTTATATTATTTACCTGTGCCACCTGCTTGAAGGTTTAACACAGGTTATTTATGGCTGTGCGACCGTATGACTCACAGACCATTTTCTTATTTCATTTACCTGTGAGAACGTATAACTCACAGGTTATAATTGACTGATCGACCGTTTGACTCGTAGACCATCCTCTTATATTATTTACCTGTGCCACCTGCTTGAAGGTTTAACACAGGTTATTTATGCCTGTGCGACCGTATGACTAACAGTCCATTTTTCTTAATTTTATTTACCTGTGAGAACGTATAACTCACAGGTTAATTATGGCTGTGCGACCGTATGACTAACAGTCCATTTTCTTATTTTTATTTACCTGTGACACCTGCTTGAAGGGTTAACACAGGTTATTTTATGGCTGTGCGACCGTATGACTCACAGTCCATTTTCTTATTTTTATTTACCTGTGACACCTGCTTGAAGGGTTAACACAGGTTATTTATGGCTGTGTGACCGTATGACTCACAGTCCATTTTCTTATTTTTATTTACCTGTGAGAAAGTATAACTCACAGGTTATTTATGGCTGTGCGACCGTATGACTCACAGTCCATTTTCTTAATTTTATTTACCTGTGAGAATGTATAACTCACAGGTTAATTATGGCTGTGCGACCGTATGACTCACAGTCCATTTTCTTAATTTTATTTACCTGTGAGAACGTATAACTCACAGGTTATTTATGGCTGTGCGACCGTATGACTCACAGTCCATTTTTCATATTTTTATTTACCTGTGCCACCTGCTTGAAGGGTTAACACAGGTTATTTTATGGCTGTGCGACCGTATGACTCACAGTCCATTTTCTTATTTTTATTTAACTGTGACACCTGCTTGAAGGGTTAACACAGGTTATTTATGGCTGTGCGACCGTATGACTCACAGTCCATTTTCTTATTTTTATTTACCTGTGCCACCTGCTTGAAGGTTTAACACAGGTTATTTATGGCTGTGCGACCGTATGACTCACAGTCCATTTTCTTATTTTTATTTACCTGTGAGAACGTATAACTCACAGGTTATTTATGGCTGTGCGACCGTATGACTCACAGTCCATTTTCTTAATTTTATTTACCTGTGAGAACGTATAACTCACAGGTTATTTATGGCTGTGCGACCGTATGACTCACAGACTTTTTTCTTCTTTCATATACCTGTGCCACCTGCCAGCTTTATCACAGGTTAATTTTGGCTGTGCGACCGTATGACTCACAAACCATTCTCTTATCTTTTTTACCTGTGTGACCAGGTAGAAGGGCTAGCATAGGTTATATTTGGCTGTGTGACTGTATGACTCACGGGCCATTCTCTTATTCAATTATTTATTGATTGAGATTCTCAGAATAAAATCTGAGACAGTGAGAGGTGTGGGCAACAGGGTAATCCTTGGCGTGGATACTGTAGGACTGTCGATTTGAGGGATGCTATTTCCCCCCTCAATTATGTGTTCTTGGACATGGAATGTTGACCTTGGTGTGTCACAGTTTGAGTTATGAGAGTCTACCGCTAAAACAGACTGGATTCCTGATGGTGAGTTACCTAAGGACGCCAGTGAGTGATAGTTCGTATATGGTAATCTGCATCTAAGTTTGTACTGTATACATATGAAGGATGATTTTATACCTTACATTGAGGTATACTATTTTCATGTTTCTTGCAGTGATCACATAGAATTTTACTATCTCACAATATATTCGATCACATACTATGTTGAATCATGACAGTTAGTACATTTTCTTTGTCGAAACATTCTTCATCAATTACTTGATTTATTTTCTCTCCTTGTTCGGAGTTCCATCGATACCGCCAGCCCGAACGACGGAAGGAAGAACGCAAAGTGACAAGTAACGGACCTTCAGCCGTCATTGCCACACTCCTTCTAGTACGACTTCAATTGTTCCCCCTACTACAACATTTGTTCTACCGAGAACAACATCGGCGGGCAACACCAGCGTGCTAGGTAGACTACCAGCAGGCCCATTGCCCAGCTCTACAAGTGGTGTGACTCGTGAAGGACATGTAGGACCAGCCTGCTAGGTAGGTTACCAGCAGGCCTACTGCCCAGCTCTAAAAGTGGGAGTCGTGAAGGACATGTAGGACGAGTCTGCTAGGTAGGTTACCAGCAGGCCTACTGCCCAGCTCTACAAGTGGGGTGACTCGTGAAGGACATGTAGGACGAGTCTGCTAGGTAGGTTACCAGCAGGCCTACTGCCCAGCTCTACAAGTGGGGTGACTCGTGAAGGACATGTAGGACGAGTCTGCTAGGTAGGTTACCAGCAGGCCTACTGTCCAGCTCTACAAGTGGGATGACTCGTGAAGGACATGTAGGACGAGTCTGCTAGGTAGGTTACCAGCAGGCCTACTGCCCAGCTCTACAAATGGGGTGATTTGTGAAGGACATGTAGGACCAGCCTGCTGGGAGTGTTACCAGCAGACATCTGTTAGGTTTCTTCTTTAAGGACGGTTACTATTACATTTGGTGTTTGCCCGTGGGATATTTTACGTCTTGCGCACGTGCCATCGTTGTAACAGTTAGCACCGCGCTTCATTGGATAGCAGTAAGCAAGTTGAACATATGTTATCCCACTTATATTACTGATGTTTTTATGTTCGATGATAGCACATACGCATCTTATGAACGTGATCTTACAGTTTCCAGTGATAGGGATCAGGATGTTGGAGTACCACAGGCAGAAGAAAAACTCATCCAAAAACAACAACGACCTTACTACACTGAGTAATATTGGGGGCACGACTGTCCCTTGATAAATTGCAGGAATGTAGGGTTACCATTCAAGAACTACTACATCTTTCATCAGCCTTGAAACAGATCCAATTGATAGGATTGCTAAAACATGTTTCTCCTGGTCATACTTTTCTATGACACTGTAGTACACTTAATTTTGTGATAGTATAGTGGTGAACGGCCATGTATTATCTGCATAAGTGTTGTTTATCAAGATATGTGTTATTATCCTTAACGTACTTGCTATATGGATAGTTACATATGTTCTAGATACAGTTGACATAACATAACTGAGAACGGAAGAAGATCTAAGAAACACGTTGTTACTTTACAGATCATATTAATAACCATCTCGCGGTATATTAAATGCCCAGAACCTGTGACATGTACACCTTTTGCTCCATAATAGACTCTTACGTAAGTTTTGTACATTCAGTTCCCTAGCATTTGTTCATATTTATACTTATGGTTATCCATTTGATTAGCCGGTTGTTGACTCCTAGATAGTTGCTTTCAAAGCTAAAGAAATAACCTGGTAAGTTTAAAGTGTGGCAAGTGCCAACTTATATTATCTTCGCTGTTCCTTGTTTATGTCTGGATACTTATTGGGTCTTAGTATCCTAGACACAGGCTCTTTGATTTTGAGACACGTTAGGACATGAGGTACATTTAAATATAGTCAAATTTAAACACTTAGCATATTCCTGGCAATGATTACTGTGTTATACTACAGGGTTCTACTGGGTATTATTGTTATTGTAATATTGCCAGAGTGTTTGTTTTGTTATCGTTGTTGTTAACATTGCGGCAAGCTGACTTAACTTGGGCACATAGCTATTCATGTGCCAAGCTGTGATTTCTATGCTTCGCTGTAGGACTCGTTAGCCCATATCGTTATTTCTTCTTTTGCCGGAGTAACCTTACCATTCTTGCTGCAAGTATATTCAACTTTGCACGAATGCTAATTTGTTGTAGGCGGGTGGAAAAATCGTGATTGATTGTTGGTTATATTACAACGTTTGTAAAACATTTTCAGATACACAATAAGTGTAATGATCGTATATGTCAGGCATGACAATTTGTGCAAAATGATTTCCATTTTGGTTTGTAAAGTTTCTCCTATTTGTTATGCTTTATGCCAGTCAATAAAAGTTGCTGGTATTCCCACCAAGAAACATTTAGTGTGGAGTGATTATGGGTTCTTTCTGAATAACTATAACGGCCGAGAAGGTAGGCATAAATTCATTTTTGTGAAACAAAAATGTAGTTACAGGGAAAAGCTGAGAGTTCTTGGACAGTAGAAGGTGCACTTGAGAAGTCTGGTTCATTGGCGTCTGTGATCATTGGATTGAATTCACTTGACTTTTTTACCCAGTTTTCAAAGGTAGCTATGTTCACATGTGAATATAGATGATTATGCGTTACCAGCCATGTAAGAGCTTCATGCATTTTGGAAAATCGTACAATGTGTTGTGGGTCTGTTCTTTGTGTTTTACTTTCATTTGTCTGACAAGGGTGTACTATTACTAGCCCAGCTGTATCTTGGCTATGTGGTAACAGTTGGCAAGTAGTTTCAATGTTGGTAGGGAAACTTATGGCTTGACCTTGTTCACCAAATTGTCCACCTGGTAATACAATTAACTTGATGAAGGTGTATTTCAAACTGACAAGTCTTGTTTCCATTCTACTGAGTTGTTTCAGGCATGATGGAATGTCACCTGGATCCATATTGTTAGTCCAAGCATTGGGTATGGGTTTGTCTTTTTCAAGACAAATCAAACACTTTGAACAGAGATGATGTTGACCAGAAATATCATTGACTATTTTGTCTATGACAGCATTGTTGCAGTTTCGCACTTGGTCATGAAATAACAATTGTCTACATATGCTACAGTAGTACTTTGGCTGCTGTTTTATATAGCAATGAAATGCAGGAAAGTCTGATTTGTATTGTTCACTGGTATAGTCTATGCTATGTTCTCTAACATATTTTGTAGCCAATGTTTTTCTCACTCTATCACAGTTTTTCCTCTGTCGTTGCGTTTTTTCTTGTGAAGATTCTTGTTCAGCTCTTTTTGCTTTGCTAGCTTTGCGTGATGTCCTTTGTTTTGCAAGTCTTTCGGCTTTTTGCTCAGGGGTCTCATTTGCTTGTTTTGCTTTGTATGATGCTCTTCGTTTTGCAAGTCTATCGTCTTTTTGCTCAGGGGTCTCATTTGCTCGTTTTGCTCTTTCCTGTGCAAGTCTATCTGCTTTTTGCTCAGTTGTCTCATCTGCCTGTTTTGCTTTGTATGAAGCTCTTCGTTTTGCAAGTCTTTCATCTTTTTGCTCACGGGTCTCATTTGCTTGTTTTGCTTTGTATGATGTTCTTCGTTTTGCAAGTCTTTCATCTTTTTCCTCAGGGGTCTCATTTGCTCGTTTTGCTTTATATGATGCTCTTTGCTGTGCTGCTTTTTGCTCACAGGTCTCATTTGCTTTCTTTGCTTTGTATGATGTTCTTTGTTCTGCAAGACTCTCTGTCTTCTGTTGATAGGTTTGTTTTTCTTGTTTGTCCTTGCATATTGCGCTTTGGATTGCAAGACCTTGCACTTTTTTATCATTTAAATTTGATGCTGCATTTGGTGACATTACTAATTGATTCAAGAGGCCTTCATTCCTGTTCTCTGGCATAGCACTTGGATGTTTGCTTGTGGTGCATGGCACAATGTTTTTCCCAGTACTTTGGTTACAATGTGGTGCAAATGGAAATGCTGTGTTTGGTTGTTGTAGGTTCTCTTTCGTAGATACAAACTCTGGTTTAACCAAGGTGTATGTGTGTTGTTGTTGAACTTGAAAGCAGTTTTCTGACTCAATCATAGAAGAAACATTGCTAGTCAGATTGATAATGTGTATACCAGTAGGTTCAACTGATAAGAAAACATTTTCTGCTTGTACTGGGACAACCTCAAAATTGCATGTTGTGTTCCAGTTAAGTTGTTGCAAGAATGAAACTAGATTGCTGTTTGAACTGTGCATGCTTAAAGTAGAAGTGCCATGGCTATCTGGCAATGCTGTTATGGGACTTCTGGCATGTGAGTCATAAACAAAATACTTGTTATCAGCGTGCAACAATGCTACTGTTGAACCAGTTATTCCATGTGCTGTTATGAAAAGACAAGTGTTGGATTCAGCAAATGCTGCTTCTAGGGCTTTCTTTAAGGTGTAATAAGGATAGACTGCTTCTGTGGCAAATATGTCTCCAGTGTAAGACTCTTTTATTGATACACGTACAGTATTGTTGTAAAGTTGCAAATAGTCTGGAATATCATCAACGGAGAGGAACTCCACACCAGATCTTAGTGATGGTTTTATGTAGGTGTATAGTGCATCTCCTTGAAAAAGTACACCATCAAGGTCTGTACTTGTCCAGGTAATTGCTTGTCTGCAAGTACTGTGGTTAACAACTGCCATTAAAGCATTTGCAGTGCATTGTTTGCCTCTATTATCTCCACTGAAAATGATGTCACCTTGGTGGTATTTTCCCGATAAAATAGATTCACACATTGTTCACAATATATGTGTTCTTTGCTTGACTTTATTTGCACAATGCACAGTGCTCAGTGGCACGATTGAGTCTGGTGTGTGCAAAATGCACAGTGCTCAATGGCACGATTGGTCTGGTGTGTGCAAAATGCACAGTGCTCAATGGCACGATTGGTCTGGTGTGTGCAAAATGCACAGTGCTCAATGGCACGATAGGTCTGGTGTGTGCAAAATGCACAGTGCTCAATGGCACGATAGGTCTGGTGTGTGCAAAATGCACAGTGCTCAGTGGCACAATTGGTCTGGTGTGTGCAAAATGCAGTGCTCAGTGGCACGATTGAGTCTGGTATGTGCAAAATGCACAGTGATCAATGATCTGTTAATAGGTCTCAAGGTCTAATTTGGTTGGATCAAGGACTCTCTTTCAAACCTCTTTGGTTGGATGCAAAATGTAATGCGTAGATTTCAGCAGAAGAAGTATAAATGTGTACTGTGTAAAATCTTATTGAGTACAGACTTTTGCTAGCTGTAAGTTTCTGTATATTACTGTGTCACTTGTATATATAGCAGAGAACAGTCTAAGGCGTCACTGAAACAGAAAGAAAATATTGTCTTGATCACATAACATCTTACTAGTACCAACAAAAAGCAAAAATCTACAAAAGTTCAGGTGTGACATCTTGCCAACTGCTTTGCTGATTGTTTAACAGTTAGCTACAATCCGTTGTTTTCTACTATTCTTTGGAAATGTATGTTTTAATGTATTAGAATCCGATCCATCTTTTCAACTTGTACGATATTTTTACAATCAAAAATGCCCTGCATAATGCCTCGCATCGGCTCAAGCACAGTGCACCATTAAACTATCTAAATTCTCGTCAATCCCCACACACTGGTTTTACTAAAAAAACTATATACCGTTCCTTGGAAATATGTTTCAATGTGTCCGAATTCATGATCACTATCTTTTCAAATTGTACGTTACTCTTACGATCGAAAATGTCCTGCAGGACCTCCTGCAGCTGCATATATAGACGCACGCCCCCCTCCCACCCGCACGTAAACTGTTCCAATCGTTGCACAATAAACTTGACTGTATACCCTCCACAAAATCTTTCGTCAAATGTCGTGCTCATTTTACTCACATGACACTACGCCTTAGAATGTAATGTTATATTTTAATACATCCGAATTCCAGAAAGATAACTTTACAAACTGTACCAATTTCTGTACGATAAAAATCTCACCTCCTCCGCACCGTCAACGCCCGTGAGGGTATTTACCGGAATAACCCGAAATGACCCGGAATAACCCGGAATAACCGTAATATTTCTTGTTCCCATGGCCATATATACATTATTTTATGCCAAAATATTGCATTCTGCGATCTTAACTTATCAAAGCACACTGTATTTCGGTAGCTTTCATCCTTTATTAAGGTTATTCCGGGTTATTCCGGGTTATTCCGGGTTATTCCGCTAAATACCCGGACCCGTCAACGCTATCGCAAAATGAACCGTGCGATTTAACGACAACTCCTCAAATGTTACATGACCAGTGTTTTACTGCAAATCAAGAAACATTTTCCTTTCCTAGACTTTGCTAATGAGCGCTGCAATGTTTTCTGTACGAGTAGAGGTCATGGATAAACAGTATTCTTACAACGTTTATTTGAAGGGCTAAGAAGGGCTGAGAATTGTCGTAAAAACGCACGGTACATTGCGTTTATTTGAAGGGCTGAGAAGGGCTGAGAATTGTCGTAAAAACGCACGGTACATTTTGCGACCATAGCAGACCCATCCAAGGACGAACCATTAAACCGGGGACAAAGCCGGGCGCCTGCGGCGCCCCGGCAAAAAACATTACGGTATGAAGAGAGCGTACTACAGAAAGACGGAGCGTGTCACTTTAAAAGGCGATGACAGTTTAGGAGACGGAAATTGACCACGGCGCTGTTTGCTCGTCAGAACCAAACCGTGAGAAGACCGTGGCTGCCGGCGCCAGTCTGCAGTGACCTCAATCTACAGTTTCTGTACTAGTACTAGTGTCCACCCACATCATTTGACGTGAATGCCAGACAATTCCTCCGGACATAAAGGCAATAAATCCGCAAGCAAGTCGAACTCTGGTACCCTCAACCCACACGAGAATGTTGTAACGAAAACAGAAGATGTCTTGATACATAAAGCATGGACATTCATATTATGTATATACTAATCATAATATCATACATATAGGGGCTGTCCGGACAGTTTGACATACCACTACGGTACCAGTAAGCAGACTATCATTCTGATAGCGATGTAGATGAATTGAGAAGAAGATATCGTACCAACAAACGTCATTCCATCAAGGGCCTGGCTACAAATCATGGGCACCTGAATAATCATTAGAAACACTTGCCTGAACATGTGGAACATCCCCCAAAAGATACTTTCATATGCAACGGCAGTAAGGCACAAGGTTCAGTGACCTCAGCCATACCACGAAGACACAATCAGCTGTATAACCCGTGTGACATGGCGTTGTCAGGTGTTCTGCCCTGCCACGTACGACACCCGGCCTGATTTACATAACTCTCTTATTGATCTCCTTCATTACCGGTAGCATTGGCAGCGGATAAACAGCATTTGTCAAAGTTAGGGACCATCACTTCAGGGACAAATTGCTTTTCCCGATGATCGGTGGCGCTCGCTTTAATTGTTCTTCCTTCCCACCGTTATTGCTTACTCCTGTCAATTTCTTCCCCGTTCCGTTTCCTTAAAAAAAAAGAAGTGGCCATAAAACCGTCGTAAAATCTTAAATCAAATTATCCCTGGTGGTCATATAATGAATGAAGACCTTTATTGTACATTCATACCCACTGGGTTTAGTACAGGTCACAACAAATGATACAACATGATATAATGATACAATGAATCTACACTACTCAAGGATCGTATTCTACTGCGTACATTCGGCTTCTTCTCGTTTCTTTGTGATATTGAAAATGTAAGAACAGATATGCTTTATAAGTAAAGGCTTGTCTAGATTCATAAGGAATATAAATTTGTCTATATTACTTAGTTGTATGAAGTGGGGGAACATGGATTCTATTAGTCTGTAGAGTTCAGCTCTCTCTTTCTTGTACAAACTACATTCTACTACAAAATGATGTTCGTCTTCTAACTTATCTAGACTGCAGTATCTACATATTCGTTGTTCTAGAGGAGTGCGGTTATGTCTTCCGGTTTCGATGTGTAATTTGTGGCAACTGACTCGTAGTTTTGTGACGGCCGTCCTGTGCCGAATATTGTCAATATCCAGGTATTGTTCCACATTATAAGTGGACTTGAACAGCCTGTAAGACCTCAATTTGTTTTTAGCGGATCCACCTTTGTTGTCATTGTGTATCTCTCTTAGAAAAGTTTGAAAATAAATGTCTTTCAGACGCTGATTGATAGAATTGATAATTTGAGACGAATTTGTATTGTGCTGTAGAGGACAATGCCATACATAACCATAGCCGCATTCCTCCAGTGACTGGCGAACTCCTGACGCCCAACACTTGGCTCCAGCCTTGTCTAAATCTATCTGGCAAGAAAGAGCGTCTGACTGGAAACTGTCTGCTGGTACTTTCTGGCGAAGTCTAATTAAGTGTTTAATAGCATTTAGGGAGGCTTCCAAATGAATGGGGAACCTCCCTAACTCGGCTCTAGCGGCGAGGCCACTTGTGGATCTTGGCACGTGTAGGGTTTGCTTACAGAATTTTAGATGTATTGTTTCAATAGGACAGGATTTGGGGCTTTTAACAGAACCCCAGATTTCCGATCCATAGAGAATTATGGGCTTAACACATGTATCAAAAAGTTTGTTTCTGACAGACAAAGGAGCATCGGCTTTGTCTAGGGATTGATTTATCCCGAATAAAGCTTTCAGACCCTTACTGTACAAGTGTTTGTTGTTCGCCTTGAAAGTACCCGCAGAATTGACAACAATACCTAAATAACAATAGTTTGTCACTATTTCAACAGGATTGTTCTTATACATGAAATACACATCTTTTGGTATACGACCACCCTTAGTGAAAACAATTATTTTTGTTTTCCTAAGGTTCACATTTAGGTGCCATGTTTGACAGTATTCTTCTAGTCTATTCAAAGAACATTGTAGACCTTGTTTGGATTCAGAGAAAAGAACTAAATCATCTGCATACAATAGACAAGAGACACGCTTACTGTACATAGTTGGGGGGTTACAAATATCATTATCAAAGACAGATGTAATATCACTTAAAAATAAATTGAATAAAGTTGGGCTTAAATTACAACCCTGTCTGACACCACAGCTTGTGACAAAAGGTTCTGTCAGACCTTGACTGTATTTCACACGATTTGTAGTTTTTGAATACATGTCTTTGATAGTTCGAAGAAAGTTGCCCTGTATACCTAACTTGTTTAATTTGTAAAGGAGGCCATTTCTCCAGACGGAGTCGAACGCTTTACTAAAATCTACGAAACATGCAAAGAGACGGGAATTTTTACTTAGATACTTGCTAACTAATGTACTTAACACGAAAAGATTATCTGTAGTTCTAAAGTTCTTCCTAAACCCTGCCTGATGGGGTTTGAAAAGACTATTGTTTTCGGCATAACTAACTAAGCGATTGTTTAATATAGAGGAGAATAGTTTACCTAAGCAGCTAATTATGGAAATTCCGCGGTAGTTGTCTGGGAGAGATGGGTCGCCGGATTTGTGAATTGGAACAATGTGGCTAAGGGACCACTCCTGTGGGTAATACCCGTTTTGTAGACAATTGTTAAAAAGTTGCAGGAGTGGCGTTTGAAGTACCGATTTACCAAATTTCAACATTTCATTTAAGATCAAATCATTTCCACTCGATTTATTGTTCTTGAGGTTTGAAATGGCATTATATAATTCTTCTGAAGTTATAGGGGAATCTAGAACAGATGGATTAGTAGCGGAGGACGACGGATTTAGTTGATCGTTTTCCGGAATTGGAGAGTCGTTTGTACCATTATTAGGGAGTTTGTCTAAATTGCTAAAATGTTCAAACCACTCTTCTTCTGAGATTTGATTATTTTCTTGCGTTTTCGTCGGTTTTAGCTTATTAACTAAGTTCCAAAAGGCGCCTGGATTTTTGTCTTTGAGGGAAGACAATTGGGTCATGATTTGTTTGTGAAAGTCTGTTTTCTTCTTTTTTATCAGTTTTTTAAATTCTTTTTTTCTTTTGAAATATCTTCCCCTTATGTCGGAGTTAAATGGTTGTTTGGATAGTAAATATGCTAGGTTCTTTATTTCACGTTTTAGTTCGTTACAACTCTTGTCAAACCATTGTTTATTTTGTCGTAGCTGCGGGTGTTTCTTATGTTTAGTTATCTGTACTGATAGGGATTTGAAACCAACGTCTCTCAGGATGGAACTAAATTCTGAAACAAAGGCTTCTATTTCTCCATTAGATTTTGTGTCCTTCGTATTTTGTGATGAGAGTGAATTCAGTCTATCGATAAAATGAGATTGAGAAAGGATGTGGTTGAATTTCTGTGCAGATTTATCATCCCAATGAAATCGTTTTGGAGCGGGATTTCTTTTACGCTTTTGTTGTTTTTCATGCTGGTTTTGATGGTCTGTGTTTGATTTAATGAAGACTGATATCAGGCAGTGATCTGAAAAGACAGTTAGCGGATGAATTTGAAATAATAAAATGTTTTGCAGAAACGATTGGCTGGAAATTATGTAGTCGACCGTGCTACTACCGTTTGGTTGGTGACAGGTATAGTTACCTTGCAGGTCCCCAGCCACCCTGCCATTTAATATTCTGAGGTCTGCTTGTATGCAAAGCTCACTCAAAAGCCGGCCAAACTTGTTTGGAGGTGACTTATCCATATATTGCCTATCACTAACTTGGTTCGAGGAGCTGGCGGGAAAACCGTCGATGTTAATTTCGCTATCCACGTAATCACGTAGGTTACCAATACGCGCATTTAGATCTCCCCCTAATAAGACGAACCCCTCTGAACTATATCTACTTATTTCCTCTTCTAGTATGTCTAATATATGGTTATCGGCATTTTTATGAGTAGAAGAAGCGCTTGGGCTTAGGTAAACTGAACATATGAAAAGATCTTTCGTAAGTCCTAAGACGTTACGGTCTATCTTTACCCAGAGGGCATCAGTCGACTTAGAAGGTACTTTTTTGACATGATTTTTGAATTTGTTTTTATAGAAAAATATAATTCCCCCTGATGAGCGTTTCGCTCGTTTGCTTTTTGTTCTGAATAGATGAAAATAACTATAGTTAGCGATGTTGATTTTTGTGTTTTGAGTGCTCCATGTTTCAAGTAACGAAAAGAAGTCGAATTTGCGAATTTCGTCTAAAAACTCTACATCTTCTAATTTAGAACCTAGGCCGTGAACATTCCAGGCGGCGAAGCATTTGCTTCCGCCATTGAACATTTTCATCAATGAGATTTTCAAGAGAATTGCGTCTTTACCTTAATCATCAAAATACTTTAACTCATGAGAGTGACAAGATCTAAAATGTCATAGCTAAAATGTTAAGCTGAACCAATGATAAAACTCCGTTACTTTATATATACTCATATATACGGTGAATTATGTATAATAATCGTACTAAGCACTAGGTAAAATACAGTGCATATCAACTATATGTACATGATAAAACTATTCTACGATACTATAGCTGAGACAATTGATGGGCGCAATTTGGTAGACATAGTAATGATAGCCCCGAATTTTCGTTACTAATTGAAAAAGGCCAAGAATATCACTAGAAAGTTCCTACCACATGTTATTGGTAACCATTGGTGGCCACATCATGGCAGGGTGCCAAGGCCAAGGAGGAGAGTTCATCCGTGAATGTGGGCCGGGTACTTGGACGTTTGGCGGCAGGAATCCCCACGGTGTAGGAGGCAGGTTGAACGGGGGAGGGGGGCTTCTCCACGGTGTAGGAGGCAGGTTGAACGGGGGAGGGGGGCTTCTCCAGGGTCCTGAAGGCTGATTCGGTCGGAAGAACGGACGCACAGGCGGAAGAGATTCTTGAGCCGCCGGTGCAAAACGTTCGAAGGTCGCGTTAACACTTCCACCCGAGGACTGGCCTTGACTTGCACTCTGTAGAGGTCCTGAAAGGGGTGTGGGTCTCGATGCAGCAGGTGCCCCGGTGGCCTGGGGTGCACTTGATGATTGTCCTTGTCTGAGAGCGTCAGAATAGTTTCTCGTAACTGATGGACCATTTACGAGCGTTTGGTTGAGCCTTGGGAAGTCTCGCTCGTATGTAGCGATGGGGTGTGGCCTTTGTCCCTGACCGTGCGTTGTGGAGATCCCGGGGGATACGGGGCTTTGGTTGTGTGTAGGCGATTGATTGAGCCTAGCGCCTCTGTTGGTGTATTGTCCCAGTCCTATCAACGGGTTGATTACTCTTTTGATATTGGCCGCCAGTACTCGTATCCCAAATCTGTTCAGATGGTACCCGTCATGGCTGTAGAGTCGTCGCTTGATCAGTCCCATATCTGACAGATTACTATTATCAATCAGATGTACATACTTGGTTTCCTCAGAGATGACCCTTAGAAAGGAGTTGACGTTATCTCCTACTTGTTGGAGGTCAGGGTCATCTCTGGGCAGAATGGAAGACAGGACGATTTGTGTGCGGGGGTACTTCTCGTGCGTTATGTGTACCAACTTACGGAAACGCTCTGAGACTGATGTTGCGTCCCGCGTATCTCGCGCATCGTTCGTGCCAAGATGGAACAAAATCACATGAGGGTCCGGCAACGTTGTTTGTTCCACGTATTCTGTCGCTTGTGTTATGTTGTACGTCACATCACTTTTCGCACATTTGTTTGGGCACAAGAGGTCCGTTTTGATACCTTTTGTGTTTGAGTCCCCTAGGATTAATACGTCTGGCGGTAGTTCTCTGTGTTGTTGATTTGTCTCAGCTGTTTTGTTGTGTTGATTGGTGTTGACTTTGTCCACACAGGAGGTCTGCTTTGTTGTAGGCTTGGCACCGTGGTCACGACGTTTCGCGCTTCTGTTTGAAATGTCGGTACGCGCTTCCTTGCCAGACACGCCATTGTTATCTGCCAGCACCTGGAATCTGTTTTGGGTGCTAATTGTAGCTACCTCACGGAGTAACTTTTCAGCACGTTCTGATGACTCGTCTGTGGTCTGAGTTTCTGTTGTTTCAACAGGAGCGGTTGTTTGTAACATGCCGACAGCGAGAGCTAGCTCATCGTACTTCAGCTGGAGTGAATCGAGCTGGTTTTGAAGTTCACACTTTGCTTCAGTCAGCTGCGCGATTTCATCCTGAAGTTGCTTTTTGTCAGTAGAAGGAACTTCAATACACACCTGGGTTTTCATCTTACTTTCTATTGTGTTCATTCGTTGTGCCACAAAGTCTTCGAATAATTTTCTGTCCGAAATAGAGTTTGCAAGACAGGCTTCTAATTTGTTCATACTGTCTTGTAAGACAGACAAGTCAGTCAAACTACACGGATCCTTCTTGATCTCATCATTGCCATTGACATTTTCACCCGTTTCATTTCTGTCGTCATCAAGTACAACGCTCTGAGTGTCTTCATGTGTTTCGTTACTATTTACATCAAACAAAACCTTGGGTACAGTGGTACATGTGTTACAGACTTCAGACATCACAGGCTGGTCACAGGATGAACATAATAGGGGAATATCAGTTGAACTTGGCGTTACGGACGTGGAGACGTGTTCCACTCCTACCGACGCTTGTTGGACATTGGCAGAGCCATGGATGTTTTGGGTTTGGCTAAGTTTCATTTTGAGCTCCGGGAATACTTCCGAATACCATAGTAGGTATGCAGACCCCTGTATCAGCATTTTCTGTGTTGTTTCGTAGATTTTGATGCTTACAGAGCCGACGGAGAGACCAGTTTTGGGATCAACATGGGAAGTTTTGATTTGATAGCCTTGATCTCCGTCGTTTACAGCTTGAGTGCCATAGTACTCTTCACACGAGTCGAGCCAAGACTTGGCAGTGTTCCCGGGGAAGTAAACTGTGATACTCTGCCGGTTTTCAATTACTTGGTACTCTTCAGCATGTTTGAGTGATTTTCTTCTACTTCTGGTCTTTGGGGTGTCCGGGATAATGTTGCTGTCATCGTACTGTTTCCTACGTGACGCGTCTGAGAGGACAGAAAAGGCTTTGCCTACCTCCTTGAAGACCTTGGTCTTTCGGCTGTTCTTAGCTGTTGATTCATATGCGATGAGTTCTTTCTTGTACGCGTCCAAGATTTCTTCTCGGGAGGCTGCCGGCGTTAGTCCAAGTGTGGCATAAAGGTCACCGAGATCAAAGTCGTCCGCCATGATGTCTGACTCCAACTCGGCTTGGGTTTTTCGCGAAACTTGTATCGGCGTATTTCTCTTACCCCCGAGGTCTGGAGTAGCTAAAAACTCTCAAGATATATATAACTACGTTTAGAAAGTTCTAGAGAGCAAAATACTGGATGAAATCTAAGGTAAAGACGCAAAAAAGTTTGCTTCAGCTGGAGCGTGCGATCGACGCAACCGTCACCGCCGCCATCTTGAAAATATGACAGTATTTGCGTGTATAAAAGAAAGGAAATTCAAATTGATTATGTTGAAAGGTACATATAGCTTCGCAGTCCATGTTGACGGCATGCAAAATTCGTCGCAGAATTATTGTACGATCTTATTTTTACGGTGTGATTAAAAGAGCACTGCATTAATGCAGCATTCATAACGAGATCGTAATCATCACAGAATACACGCTATAAGTACTACTGCAACACCTTATAGGCACCTAATATGAAAGGATCTCTTCTGGGGCTCACATGGTATTTTCTGATCAAGCAAACTTGAACGTCTCATGACGCCAGGCGGACAGCGAATTAGAAACTGCGTCATTTGCATTGTGAAGCCTCTGATTTTGCATGACGGTGACGCACAGGACAGAAATCCTCGCTTTTCAAAAAAGGTAAATCTTCTCCATCAAAGGGTTCAGTACAATAGAAGCGGTATCGTTAATCGATCAGCGGCAACCCGAAGCTGGTGTGAAAATATGAACCACGTAATTACAGTGCCACTATCCCTTAGGAGACGGTATTGGACTGATTTGTCTGCTCACAAGTCGTTACATTCGTTTGTTCGTTCCTTCAGACTCACGTCCTGCCTAGTAGCACACCAAATGTCCGTACTGTTATAATTAGTAGCAGGGTTTCTACAGAAAGGGGTTGCTTGCCCTTCCCCTTTAATATAATGGAGACACCACCTCGAACACAGGAGCCCATCTTACGTCGCTTCCGAAAGACGCTGCAACTCCCGTTTTGAGAGTCCTTTCCAAAATAAGAACCGTGTTGTCCAAGTTAGCAACTATTTGGAACCAGGATCTCTAAAATTTGCTACCAATGGCATTGATATCTCACAAGCCCTTCCAGCCAGGGTTATTGTTTTTCAGGACAATAATGTACAGGCACTGATGCACGAGGGTAACCAGGGAAAAGACGAATGTAACAGGAGTTAAGGACATTACTGAATCCAGGTTCCCACACGTTAGCATCAAATCAAACTACGCTCTATGAGCTCGAAGAGATCATGCACCTATTTGGACTAAACTCATTACGTGCAAGAATTATTCACGCTACATAGGTCTGTCAGCTACGTGTTCTAATTAATAACAATAAGTGTAGCGTTCGACAATAATCGTTTTAAACCAACGTTTGTCAAATATTGAAGACTTTCATTGCATTATACGGGTGATCAAAAAAGCTAGATTTCAAGACCATAACGTCACTTAAACGTCTCACTACAGCAACGTAAATTGGGTGTAAAAACAGCATACCCTACATAACAAGGACGATTAATTACTTTTTATTTACTTAATAATGAGGATGTGGGTTAGTTAGTCTACATCTTTGCCTCACATATCATAAGATCATTTCACTTCATAGATTCATCAATCGCGCAAGGAACAAATGGATTATCAATAAAAGTTGTGCTTGTGTGTGCCAGAGAACTGATTGATACAAGGTCAGTGTTCTTTCTATAACTTGCCATTATATTCCCCACCACATACACAGCACATGATGATGATAAATAAGCAATAATTTCAGAACTATAGTCGTATAGATACAACAGACATACCTACATAAAAAGGAGACTCAGTATTTTTACTAATTCATTGCCTCATTGTCGAGTCATACATTCCTTCCGAGGGCCACCAGAATTCATAACTTTAATTGGTCGCCTGTTGTGTGCGTATGTAGCATTCACTACGTGATAATAACCCCTAGGATGACAAAATGGAAGAAGTAATAAGATTCGTAACTAAAACAAATAGCTGAACGGTGCATCTGAGATATATGTCTGTTTTTGTTAGAAACCCGCTAAACCGCCTCATGGCGTATCACACCAGGTTTGTTATGAGGATCGATTACAAGATGCACAACCGGACAGATTTGATTGATCCACTCACACCGGGAAGGACCCCTACTATTTTCGACAAGTGTGTTGAGTTTTTTCGCTTGTTCGAGGCGTGGCTGTCCTCAAACAAGGGACCTTCGTTTTAATGTCCTATCGGAGGAACGTCCCTAACCGAAGCTAGGAGCTCATTTTAACCTGAGTGAAGTGGGAAGATTCAGGTGTCAAGATGAGTGCATGTCTTTGGTTGGGGAGGGAAAAGGAGATATGGAAGGAGAGGGATAGTGTCCATTTTCCCACACCTTGCCCTAGACACAGGATAGGATAACTAACCACTGCCCATGCAGCTTCTAAAAGACGATAGGGCCACCGACTTTGCGGTTCTTCAGGTTCCACCTAAATTTAACTTTGTATTGCAAGACATTTGCAAGATTGATTTTTTTAGTCTGCAATAGAATTACATGTTGCCTACAAACTCACAGTTTTATTATAGAAAAAACTCACAGTTTTATTAAACAAAAGTTTAGGAAATGTCCCTAAGTTCGGTAGTCCTAGTACACGTCAATCAGCAGTTATACGACGTCAAAGTTGGCACAGGCACTTTTAGCCCCCCCCCCTTCAAATAGGGTTAACACTGTATTGTAAGACATTTGTAAGATTGAACTTTCAGTCCGCAATAAAATCACATGTTTCCTACAATCATCATCTTTGGTACTGCTTAGCCCGCAGAAAAAGCGGATTATTAGCAGTATGTCTGGATGTACAATGTATGGATTTATGTTAACCAACGAATACTATCAAAATTTATTTCACATAGCTAAATACCATGGGTGATGGCGTATGGGAAAGGCAGTAAACTTTGATAGACTTGTTTTATCTCTGCAGCATTAGCCAAATGATGCGTTCACTTTGTCATGGTCGCAACTCTGATTAGATCTCATTTGCATACATCAAGCTAAGAATCGATCTGCGTTTAACGTGACGTTTTTGGCAGACACAGAACAGATGGCTGATAATCTGGAGACACCGTGCCGCATTGCTGTCTCATCTGCATGTTTTTTTTTCGCATAAGGCCACATTGATTTGATTATGTGGATGACACCCGCGCAGGCATAAATTTTCGGCCGCTTCCAAAGAAAAAGCTTAAGGGGTTTTATCCATATAGTATGTCGTACAAAGCAGCTGCAAAATGAGCAAATATATGCCGTAGATTGCACAAATATATCCGGAAAAGTATACTGATATCATAAAATTCCAGTGCCAATTCCAAGATCAAGGAATAAGACGTGAAAGCACTAAAATGAAGAATCTATTGTTTGATATACCACATTCCTTGCATTCAGTCATTTTTTAACCTTCCACTTAGGTTTCATAATGAAGGCAACTCTCATTTTTGGGCAAACGTTTTTTATTCGCATGCTCGTATCAGTTTTGGAGTTTCAATAGGATGTCGTCCATATAATCCAATCAACGTGGCCTACCGGTAAACCGCATTTTTACCGTACAAAACACATCAGCTTTGCATACATCGTACGTACAAGCTTCGTAAGGCCAGATCGTTAGTCTTGATCCACTCATACTGGGATGGACCCATACTCTTTTCGATACATTTGGGATTAACTTTAACGTGATCGAAGTGTATATATCTCCTCAAGTTAGTTGGGGATGCACGCGTCTCGCGGAGGCGCATCGAGCACGTTAAAGGGGAAGGGCTAGCAACCTCCTCCATGTAAAAAAATCTCATCTTGACACTAGTGAAGTGAAGTGAAGTGCATAAACATGCCCTGCTACAGAGACAGCAAGGAAACCTGCTGTCCTATGTGGCTACAAGGCACTGCACGGCCTAGGGCCTCATTTCCACTAGACGGCGATTGCCCTGCGCTTTCACTGCGACCTAAATAGGATATGTGTATCCTTCGCTTTCACACTGGGTATATCATACAAAATGTAATAGTGTGACCTATATAGACAACAACAAAACACACAAAGTGTAAAAAGATTTCTACCTTTTCTATACAATTCGTTGAGCGATATGTCAAATTTTAGGTCGCAGAGAGAGCGCGGAGAAAGCGCTGTCCTAGTGGAAAGGGGGTGTTACGAACGTGACGACAAAAACTACCTTAATGCAAAGTGACGATGACTAATGAAAAAAGTGGCGGCTACAACTGCAACACAATAACTGGTCCGTCAACAGACCCTAATGTTATACCGTCTGCCTCATGACTCATTACATCGATAAACATTCGTCTGCTTGGTCGATATGAGTTTCTCAGTAATGGAAACATGCAAATAAATATGGTCAATAACGTTTACTGCCGTTATCTAAGTACATGTATAAAACAAATGTGTATATCAGTTACCTCCGTTTAAAACGCTGCAACATAAGCTCACCATTTGTATACATAAGCCTACTTTTACCAACTCCTTAAGGGAATTATCAACATCAACTTGTTTTTGTCCCTCTATCTGATCTAATGTCAGGCTAGATAACAACCTTCGAACATACAACAAACAATATCCTTGTTGATTACAGCCTTTGACTAAATTAGGGCACATCATGTACACTGCAACTGCAATTGAATAGCTTCCTGTTATTGCCTGTTTCCAAACTAGGTCACTCGAAATGCACATAATGGCATTATACTCAGCAGAATGACGCTAGTTGGTTTGCGAGCGTATCGTACACATGTAAATGATAAGCGATAAGATTGTGCAGTAAGAACAACTACTATTTAGGGTAAAGCTAAGGGTTAGGTTGGGGTTAGAGTTGAACCAGATCATTAACATCATACGCTACCCTATCTACATCACATACCCGTCTTTTACCTTGCAACTTATTTCAATACTGATGAATTGCTATGAATTAATGCATCATGTTATCTGTCAATCGAAACAGAACCAATAACAACCGTAGTGGGAGTTAAATGGCTCTAGGATATACACTTGCTGAGCCACTTAATGTATTTGCTGGATTAGAGCCAGTTTATTACACAGCCAGAAAACGATCCGCGCGGTTCATCCGTGATTTATATCCTTAAGAATGTGCTGTGTCTCCGCGCACTTACCAGCGGACATGTATGACTGCACACGACAGGGACTGTGTCCACACGACTGGCCTGTTGTTGCAACATGTGGAAATCAGCCTGATGCACACCTTATGATTTTAGACTGAGTTTGAACACTGTGCCCTTCACCACTCTATTAAGATACTTTCAGTAGATATTGATTGCTGAGCTTTATGATTATGATTGTACCGCAAGAGGTCAAAGTATAATTCAAAAGACAGCAAAAAACACAGGACGTAAATGAATTCTTAAATGAATTCTTTTTATCTAAGGGATTCATTGAGCGATTTGTAACATATGTGGTCCAACATCCGGTCCACTGATTTTTTTCAGGCCCGGTTTTTCAGAAAAACGGTTTTGTCCCTCAAGAGGTGTAACTTACTATTTGCAATCCTCCGCACGGAGTTTTTGTAATGAGAAACTTGTCCTCTAATTGATTTATAACCTTGTTACAGGAGACATCGCCCTGCTGACTGGGCTGGTATCGGCACATTTGTGGGCAGACGACCGGTCGATCTATCGGAGACGCCTCCGGCCTTTTAAGACATTAGCAGCCCGTTGTGTGTGATTAGATTATGTCTCTGTTAATATGTGTAGGGTAGAGGCGCTCTGCTTGATTGATATCTTGTCGCGTGTGCATCTACAAGATATCGTCTTACATTCATCTGAAGACGCAAGGACCAGGGAGCCCTCATATACTGATATACTTGAGTGGGACTTAGGTCCCCTTTATACTAGACGGCGATCGCGATGCGCTCTCACTGCGACCTACATAAAATACGTGGAACCTTTGATTTCATACTGAGTACATCATACAGCATGTAAAAGTGTGGCTGAGAGGACATCGAAATACGGAAAGTGTTTTAAAAATCGTTTCTTTTCTATATAATTCGTTGAGCGATCTGTAAAATTTTATGTCACAGAGCGAGCGCGGTGAGAGCGCCGTCCTTGTGGAAAGGGGGTATAAAGAGATGCACTTTCCTTGTCGGCAAAGATTCTCTTGCGGAAAAGACACTCCAAACTAGTCGTGAAATCAAGAATAGTGCAATATACGTCCTTGACAAAACAGTATACCTATCAGTAGAAGTGAATGAGACGTTCCTGTTGTTAAGATAAACAGACTCGTGATGTTGATACTGTAGACTGCAAGGTAACAATGGTGTCTAACGCTGTCACGGAATACACCAGAACGGTATCTGCTGAGTTGTAGGTTAATTGGTCCCCCGGCGACTGTTTATGACTGTTGTGATCTATGTAAGCTTGGCAACCAATAATCAACTTTGTGTAGCCAACATCTACTTATCAAGTATGTACATTATGGATTTCGACCCGTACGATGCACCATATAATAGCAGTAGTAACATTCTAAGGCAAAATAGGTTAAAATTTATATTTACATTTTATTTATCTTATGAGTTTTAGAAACAAAGAAGCTCTCTATATATAGATACATCAATGAGGTTTTTAACCTCCTTGGATACATAAATAGATATATATCATACTTGTATATACCCTTATATATACGAGACTTGATTTAAATGGTCAATCAACTCACACCACCCTATCTCTTTCTATAAGTGTGGTGGGTTCTTAATCAAGCTCAAAATGCAGCTCGACATTCATTCTATTTGATACTGATATACCACATCTACTATATAATATCAGTGACCTCTTGGACATGAAAGCAAATCGTCAAATAATGCTAGTGAATATTTCTGAAGATAAAATCAATGAGTCAACGTTACCTTAGCCCACGATTTCTGTCGATCAAACGCTGCAATTTCGGTATGAATCTTACTCGTTATGAGCGGCGAAAGAGAGTTCTGACATGGTACGTCCAGGGAAGCGCTGTCTGTTTACTCAACTCTTTTGACACCACCCGTGAGATTTCACCCAGAAGAAATGTATCATCCAAGCTGAAGTTACTGCAGTGATATTGGATTTCAAGGACCCATAGTTCATAACACATCTCTTTTGTTCTTGGGGTTGCGCAACGACATGTGCGCCTCAACGTGCCAAACCGAGTCTTCCGTGCATGTACTGGAAAATTGATAGCACACGCGTCGATCGATTCTGCCGACCACCAACATCTGATGACCTTAAGTACTTTGAAGAACTGTCAAGCAATCAGCTATCGTATGCGGCTCCGATTTCAGATTTACGCAGGTTTCACACGAGAAATTGTAGACAAGTACCAACCTCTTTTGGTCATGTTTACCATCAAGACCTATATGGAAACAAAGTCACGGTGACAGGAAGACAATGTATTCGATAGCTGACCTTCTAAATGAAACAAAAGCCTGATCGATAATTCAAGCTTTGAACATTTTAGGATACGGGCCATGTGACAAACTGACCTTTATCTGATTTCAATGCCATGATTAGTGACTTCGTCTTTCATGATTTTGTTTCCTACATTAAATTTTGAAGATCACTGTAGATTCTGTTCATCCACATTTTCAGGAATGGACACATTAAGGTGGTATCTCATTTCACTTGGGGCACCGGTGCGGCACTGTGGGGTTCGAAAGATTACTCAACGAATTTCAGAGATATAGAAGAATTTTCTTACGTTTTGTGTAATTTGCTGTCTTCTATTATAAATCATACTTTTACGTATTGCGCAATATCTAGATTATGAAAAAATGACGAAAATAACAACAATGCCGCAGTAAACGAACCCCGCAGTGCCGCACCCGTGCCCCAAGTACAGTGGGATACCACCTTTACCCACTCTCTGGTGATTCTCGTGCAACTTCCCCACATTTATGATAGGTTACCGAAGACGAGGGGGATAATAATGAATGAAAAGGTCATTGCAAATACATGCTTATTATAAGTATAAGCAACACATGGACATGTCATGATTAAAACATATCAGGGACAGCATGTAATGTTATTCTAAACGTTCTATAATATATATAGTGTCAGTTTTGTTGGGCTTGACTTTGCAGTTGAAGACAAAGCCACTTTTATTTCATTTTTGGGTTGTTTGATTTTAATATTGACATGAATAGTTTTTTTTCAGGAATAGTAACAATGTGAGTTTTGGACGGTTAATAACGTACTCGTAATACCAGCGTAGTTCTTCTAATCTATAAGTTCATCAACGTAAGTACACCCCACTTCTCTACTGATTCTTGTATGATTGGTTAATCTTCTTCACCACAGAAATGTTTTGCTCTGTACCAATTTCTTGTAAAGCCTTGCAAAAGTTCATCTGGGCATGTGGAAATGGCAGGTGAAGACAGTGACGTGTTTCTTTGTTTATTTGGATAATGAGGGATGACTGTATGCGATGGCGATGCGATAAGAACTCCGAATGAATAGAAGGAAAACAGATGTTACTGCTTTGTCGACATGATGTGAAAACACATGACATGACGTCTTGGTATAGCTATAAATGCAGACTCGTGAAAGTAATTGTTTTATCTTGAAGAGTGAGCGTCTCATTTGCTTTGAGCTTAAAACGCTTTTCCCGCAAGCCAAATGTTTGGTTTTGACAGAGCTATTCTAAGCTATAAAATTAATCCTTCGGGATAAAAAGCAACACTGATATGTCATGCTACTTTATCCTATTATCGTATTTCAACAATTTAATGCATTGGCTCCGTACGTTACCGTGTACAAATCCATGAAGTCCTGAACTATCGTAGAGTGGAATTTGTTATCACCAAGAACAGTAGGGGCGTCTTCTCTGGGTAGTTTTAAAGAACGCTTGCAGATAGATGTGCAAAAAAGTTAGGTGTGACGGGTCGTTTGGTGTAATATAACTAGCTGTTGCCGCGCCGCGTGCCTGCGAAGCTGGTGTATTACGCCGAACGGCGGTTATACCGGCTATATAGATACAGATACAGAAGTCTCATTACTACAACATCAATACATCGTCATAAAATGTTGGATCAAGTTATAACTAACTAATTGCGCTTAACTGATTTAAGGTGAGAAACGCTGGGTCGGTTAGGGGTGTACATTGACTACCAGTATAATCAGTAATGTCTTGTTTGTAGTTTAAGTCAAAGTAATTAGTATGGGACGTTATAACCCCCTGCGGTATTGTTTTGGAGTAGAACATATGGGCGCTATTCAACAGAGACACGCAGCAAGCTGTCTATGGAACGACTATGAGAAAAATCAGAAGTAGACTCTAATGAGCCGTTCCGTTGGTACACTTCGGACCGAATTGGATCGAAACTGCTACTTTGGGCGCAAGGTAGGCTGCGACTGAAACTAGCTTCACATATCTCTCTCCTTCTCTCTCTCTCTCTCTCTCTCTCTCTGTATACACACACACACACACACACACGCACGGACGCACACACACATCTACACACACAGGTGAATATGTAAATATTGCCCTAGTAATTGTTTTTTTCTACGTAAACGGTACATGACTGTAACAATTAACGACTCTTGGTGATACCCACCAAGACGAGGCTGGGAGTAAGCCAAAGTATAGGATGCGGTTACAGTGCACGAACAGCATCGTTTTAGCAAAAAACAAAACAGCAGCGAAATGAGTGTTGTTTTGTCCACA
Source organism: Branchiostoma floridae x Branchiostoma belcheri (assembly GCA_019207045.1). Lineage (NCBI taxonomy): Eukaryota > Metazoa > Chordata > Leptocardii > Amphioxiformes > Branchiostomatidae > Branchiostoma > Branchiostoma floridae x Branchiostoma belcheri. The sequence goes on along the minus strand of CM033025.1, from coordinate 5,953,092 downwards.
CAGATGATGTTATTTTATTGTTTAAGACACAAAATTCGTCCAAGTGATAACATCATTATTCCCGTCCACTGGGTGGCAAACCCTTCACACGATTGGTATAAGACGAATAAAAACCTAGGTACATACCGCTACTCGTGGAGGTATTCTAAGATGTCGTAGATACGTCAACTGTGACGTCTAGAGACTGGTCGTAATTTGTATGATGTGACCAAAGGTTTTGAACTTGACATACCATAACAAATAATAGGACGCGAACCCATTACACAGACATATCCCCCAAAGAATAACCACCCATTTAAGAAGACTATCAAATACCTTTCAGGCAGAGCACAAACAAGACGATACCTCTCGGACGTGTGAAAGAAATTGGATGAAGAGCAGCACACTTGTATCTGGCGCGTGATGGCGATACCCTACCTTAATAGTAGTTCTACGAAAACCCCGGCTTAGCAAATATTTTGTGAATTAGACAAACCGGTCCATGGAAACCATTGCAACAGCTTGCTACAGACTAACATCATCAGATATTGCTGACGTCATAACGTCAGATCTATTTTGACAAGACACACTTCAGCCCTTGTTTGAGGCGCGGGGTACTTGGAGCCATGGTTACCATCATAATGGTTGGATGTGCCTCACCAGCAAAGTTGTGATTTAACGGTCCTTGACTACATTACCCACCGAAGTTCATTGTTATACTAAGTATACATTTTTGTAATATGAATGACCAATTTAAGTAACACTTCACATACAAGATTGCGTAACACGAAAGCTAGCAGGTACAATTAAGAACTGTACAACAAGATCTGTTTCCCGGGAAGAAATTACCGACGAGGTAAACTGCACAAAAGGTAGATAGGATAGATCAATGCGGACACTGGACTAGCAGCACTAGCAAGGGAATGTTATTTAGAAAGGTTTGTGTATCATTCAAGTCATAGTTGAATTTGCAAGTCATGATGTATGGGAAGCAAGTGGCCAGTACGTGGCCTGATATACGGTGTATAGAACAATGGGACGACCATTGATTAGGTTTGGAAAGAGTTATTTTTTTCAATCAAATCAAATCAACTTGATTCAAACAACTTGCCAGTCTTGTAATGGAATAATTGTGTTGATTTAACAACAACATTCTGACAATTAAAAATACTACATTGCATTACAGTTAGAATCGAGAATATAGTAAAAATACATCGATGAGCTAGAACCATTTTGTACGTTAAAAAGTGAAATAAAGTTAGATGTTGAATACTTAAAACTTCTTCCATCGACGGACATGATAACATGACAATAACAACAATTTTAGTTGTCGTTTTTTTAACAAAACAAAAAAAAAGAAATAACAACTCAATTCTAGCGTTATCTCGCTAAGCAATATAAGTGCGTCAGGACGCATTATCAACGGCAGTGACGCTCCCCTGAGTATTCTAGATGCTCCGTGTTTATCATGTACACTCTATGATTATTAATTACCAGAAGGTTCTGAACTACGTGTATATAATTACCGTGTTGATTTGAACAGTCACATTTTAATAAAACGCTGTGGTATCAAATAGCAAAAGGCTGTCATGTGTATAAGCTTCTATTCTGCAATGTGGTGTAGAGAACAACATCAAATCAATCAATTCTATTCCTATGGAGAATCAACTAGCAATGTACAATGTTTAGAGCATGTTCACTGAATTGTGTTGATTTTTACACAAACTATATCAGTGCATATTAAAAACAAACTAAGTTTAAAGGTATATATTTATGCGGGCAGACTCCGAATAAATATAACATTAGAATAAATAATACTGGTACCAATTAAGTCACAAGAACGTCACAAAAATAATACTGATATGTCCTTATCCATATTTGCACTAATTGTGCAGCTGTATAGCTTGGCGGAGAAATAAATTTTGAGTCCTTTATTGTGGGAAGTTGGTATCGTGAGTTCGGAGTTGTTTCTAAGGTTCTTTAACGCAACCTTAAATACCCACAAGCAACCCTCATCATACTTAATAATTCACAACCAAAACGTTGACGTCTGTAAAACATCTGAGCCGCCGGCACGCCGTGAATTGTTCCTTCCCTGACAGACATGTACATAGCCGTCGGCAAAGGGATCAGTAAATCCCCTTATTTGATGGCATTAAGTATTCTCACAAAGGTCTCGACAGATCTATATGGCTTTTATCAGTTAGTCCATAATGGAAGTACAAGAGAGATTAATTCTATAATACTCCACGACATGTGCATATATTTAGCACGGCATAAGTCCACAGAAAAGGCGACGTTCCTTTTGTGAAATATGCCTTGATTTCAAATCATAATGCACACATTGCGTCATGTTGTTTTTAATATCACACCGAACAAAATTCGAAATGTTCTAATAATGGAAGTATAAGAGAGATTAATTCTATAATACTCCACGACATGTGCATATATTTAGCACGGCATAAGTCCACAGAAAAGGCGACGTTCCTTTTGTGAATTATGCCTTGATTTCAAATCATAATGCACACATTGCGTCATGTTGTTTTTAATATCACACCGAACAAAATTCGAAATGTTCTAAACCATTAGATTTATCTGTTTTGTAGATTGCGCATACATGTATGTATATGTATTTTAATCCACTATTTAATCATTGAAGATATGTATATCATTAATCTGTTCATTCTGTTTCATCCGTTTACTCATATGATATGCATAGTACTAAGAGACATTAGATGTATATTCCTGCTGGCCCTGACTGTATTTCAGTTTGAAAAAGATGTATCATAATATCAATATCATATGCATATGCATACAAACATATTACATAACGAAAGGGAGTCATCTGCACACTCGAAATTACGAAAAGACGATGAGATTGTCAGTATTACTTAGAGGACAGCAGAGCATCTGAAATATGCCAACATATAGATATACATGACGATTGCAGATACCTACCAATTCCTATTCCAGAAAACTAACTTTCTTATCAACGAATTTAGACCAACAGTGATCTTTCTTGCCAACCTCAAATCAGTCTCTGACCTCCAAAACAGTGAGCCAAATTGGTGTGGTCACGTCAGTTTCTGTTGAACAATAGCGGTAGCAATATCATTTAAATATTGATAAAATCGTTGACACCTCAGTTCCATTATGTCATAACAATCTGGCTAAAGCTGCTTCCTGGTCTGAAAGTAGTCAAGATCACCGCCAATAGAAGACACAGCGGGCTTGTTATCGTTCAAAATATAAAATCCTTAAATCCTTGGGCCAAGGACTTTCCTCCCGCTTGTATGGAAACTATCCGCTAATATGTCGCACAATATTGATTCATTGTCTGCTATCACCAGTCTGCAAACCGGCTATCCCAGCGGGAGGGTGACCTAGATACTGCAGTGCATACTGCGTCTGCAGTCCGCTGTGACCGTGAGACATATTGCACGCTCAAAGTTGCCACTACCCATCCATGTATCATGCGTTTTATTTACATTACCGGCCCATTGATCCTGATATAGTCAGCCCCTGTCGAAAGGGTTACGCAGTATAATGCCTTTGGTATGATAAGGCGATATTGATTCCCAGCCGGGGTCGCTTGACGGTTCATGGCTACATTGTGCGAAACCATGATTGTGCATATGGTCCTATTAGGGAACCCATGTCTCGCAGTTGTGGTAAACTCTCTTGACTGTGAAATCCAACCATATGTCAACGTAGAAACCGCAATCTGGCGGACTGGCTGATTCTATCGGTAGATCATGTACTGCATGAATCGGAGTCTCTGTCAACTCATACATCGCGATCAGGATATCTTCCAGTACAAACGGGGACTCTACTGGTAGAGATACCGATCAGAGTCTGTAAAAGTTTCTGTGCATGTAGACGTTCACTTAAAACACAGTCAGATATTTTAATCTTCGATTCATGTTACTTTTGATCAAGGGATTGACTTGAAATTCAGGGTGTATGAATGGAAGGCCACCCTAACACACGTCTGGCATTCTGATCGACAGAGACCCGAATACCAATACCTATAATCTCTACCCTGACACAGATAGTGAAAATAGTACATAGGCTATACTTCCACATCAAAGTGATAACTGTGATGAATTTTTCTTTCCATCAAATATTTGAATACAACCATATTTTCCAACTGTCCATCTCCTATGGCTCAAATCCGTCGAGTTTCATATTCTTCGGGATAAACTGTGATAAATTGACATATTATAGGTAGTTAGTGATCATTAGAGGCCCAAACTTTTAAATTAGACCTTTGTATTCCTTGTTTTTCTGCACTTGACACTTATATTCCACTTTTTCTAGCTGAGCCAGTATATTCAGCAATGTGAGACTGACTGGTCTCAACAAGTCAGTCAGTAGATTCTATGGTATTAGCTAGACCTTTTGATTCCTGACTTGGTGTTTAGAGTTCACGTTTTAGTTATACCTTCAGATTCTGTGCTTTAAGCTAGACCTTCAGATTCTATGATTTTAGATTCTATGATTTTAGATAGACCTTAAGATTCCATACATTTAGCTAGAACTTTAGATTCCATGATTTTAGCTGAACCTGTAGATTCAATGATTTAGAGCTAGACATGTAGAGACCATAGGTTTAGCTAGACCCATAGATAGAAAGTGTTTTATAAGTAAGGCCATGTTGATTTAAGTTTTCGACCACACAGTAAATTGTGCAAATTAGCTGTAAATTGAGCACATATATACCGTAGATTTAAAAAAAGTATCAGAAAACAGATAACTAATAGAATGCAAAAATAAATCCAAAGTCAAATAAAAAGATGTGAAGGGACAAAGAAAAATCCATTGTTGGTAGGGGGAGGTACCAGTACAGAAAATTGAGCTTTAGGTCCAGAGGATCATTTCCAGGTCCGGACCTGACCTGATTGTCTGTGAAAACTTGAGAATTGGCAGTACTCAAAACAATGGTAATTGGTCAATTTTGCTACAAAATAAAAAATGAATCTGTTTGGTTGATTATCCGACTCCCACTGGCGTTTTAGAATCCCATCTCCATGTAATCAAGGCTAATGTCTTTGTACCATTGACTGTATACGTAGAAACTCGACTCGATGCCAACATAATGTGTCCATTTTCTAATTGGCGAAACCCATTCCACTGATTTTTTTTCAGCTCTGTTTTTTTTCGGATGGGTCCAAGAAGAAAAAAAATGTTTTGCACCCGTAGGATGTACTGGTCCCAACATCTAACTGTTGGTATACCATACTATGTGTTTGTAGTCCTATGTTCAACCTTCCTGACCACTTAGATTTCATACTTAAAGCAACTTTTTTTTTGGCCAAACTTTTTTTTTATTCGCTCTCTCGCATCAGTTTTGGAGTTCCCAGAGGATGTCATCCATATAATCAAATCAACATGGCCTAAGCCATTAGATTCCCTGATATCAAGCAAGACTTTTAGATTTCGTACTTTTTAATTCGACCCTTAGATTTGGTGTGTTCTTAAAAGGTAGACCCTTAGAATCCATGCTTTTGAATTAAACCCTCATGTCGCGTGCTCTTTCGCTGAACCTTTAGCATCCACGGTAATGGTCAGCGCTCAGTCAATATGCTCCTGGATGAACAACTCCTATTTTACAACATAAACCTAATGAGGCTATAGACCACCCGACTGCTGTATTGCTGACTTGGGCGCTATTTTAGGGTTTAATGACTATCTCAATGTTTATTGATGTGGAATTACTTGACCCTAATGCTTGACCTCCCCAGTTAATCTTAATTTGGTCATCCCAATTACGTTACATGAAAAAGATAAGTTGTTTAAGCTACTTACACCCCCGCTGGGATTTTCTGTTGTATGAAACAGACAGGATTTCATGGCTCTGCAAATTGTATTCAGCTGTGTTACGACTTTTTGGAATAGCAATCTATGAGTCATTGCTATGCGGGCGTAACTGATACTTACCGGGATCACAGCAATAGTTTTTCAGTATCACCTTCAATGGCAATGCTCATTTTCTTTATTGTAACAAAAGAAAAAGGGATACATATAATGTGTAGTAGTGTAGAACTCAAAGTATTGCGTTTATCTCACCGGCAGCACATGTAATGGTAGGTTAACGGAAAAGGTGGCTCCACAGTCTTTTTAAGGTCGTAGGGCAGTGGATTGTTCGCCAGGGCATGGCAAGGTACTGGGAGGCGGGGCCTAACCCTCACCTACCATCTTTTTTCACCTCCTCAACGAAAGTTTAATGTGAAAACTCATGTTGACACATGTTCAGTTATATCAACAGAGGTACCTACAATGGACATGTGAGAGTGACAATATCAGAAGCACTTCACTTACATTACAATGGCAATTTGATCATGAAAACGTTTAGTTTCTAAAAACTTTTAGTCTTGAATGCTGCTCATGGGAGTTGCTACATGGAGTTCCGTGCAATAGGCTGGGGGAAGACATATAACTGCTTTCAGATGTAATGGATATGGTTGCTGCGTATCTATGGCACTTGTAAATTGATATTACAGAGGCAATGTTAACTCAGCCTATCTCTCACACGACACCTACCTACAGCACCACAAAGGATAGGCACCTTATTTTTGACTAGGTAGATGCCCAGATTCAGTTTCAGCCATAGATCGCAATACGTGTAACATAGGGGCAACTTCGTCATATCAGATACTACCAGCCATATTACTGGCTTCACCATCAATAAAGGCACACTCTGGTACATTGCCGGGGGGGGGGTGGTAAAGTGTCCGCGCCAACTTGCACTAATCTCCAAGCAGATCCTACGGTAGCATAAGATAGTATCAAAAGCTGACAGAGGAGTGGAGCCGGCCTAGGAATGTAGACAAACACACACCTAGGCCGGCTACCGTAGGATCTGCTTGGAGATTAGACTTTAACGTCGTATAATTGTCGAACGACGTGTGCTAGGACTACCAAACTTGGTGACTTTCCAAAGAATAGCTAAAATACATATAACGTCATATACTAACGCCGATGCGGTTGCTACTGGCTACAGAAATCTTTGTAGCTTTTTGATTAATACCTTGAGATATTATTGGATTTCCTTATTCAACCAATTTAAGCAATACAAAGCATACTAACTACGTCATCATTACCTCATAAGACGCCATAGCAACACCAAAATTACTGGGTTGATTAAGGTGTAGAATGAAAATATGGCGATCTTACACCAAGTCGTTTGGAAATAATGAAGGGGGAGGCTAGGGCCGAATAAGACCCCCCCCCCCCCCCCAATTTCCAAAAAGCCCGGTCTAGATAGTGTTAAAAATCATCCTTCCCATGCCTCTCGGTATATAGGTGCGGTGCCCATCTCTGTATTTCGAGCTCTTCGACCATACCGACTACCACAGTTGGTAACTGGTATGCTGGTAGTAGAATACAGTGTTGAACTCCCATATATCCTTTCTCATGAATGCTGAGTGCTACACAGAGAAAGCAGCATGTATCATTATCAAAATCGTTTGTATGATCCGGCCGAGGTTTGAAGCGCAAACAAGGCCAACACTTTACTCCATAAGCCATTGCACTGGCATCAGCATCCTTCTAATATGTGCAACATTGTCATGTAATATAATCGTTATCTTATCCTTCATTTTCCTTGTCATGTATGCAGATAAATATGTTTTGTATGATGTATCTTCACTCAATCACTTACCTTTGCCAGAAAGCAGTTACTCAAGCAACTGGATATAATTTTGGAAACGGTCAGCCATTTCAGATAGCATCAACTATCTTTGGCCAGTGACATGATAGACGAAAGATAGTGGTTGCTATCTGAAACGTCTGGCCGTTTCCAAAATCGATATCATATCCAGTTGCTTGAGTAACTGCGTTTTGGTGTATCTTATTACCTGGATGTCTAACCTTTATTGACATATCTTACCTTTGTACTGAACAAAATTTACTGAGCTATAATGTAACGAAATGGGCAATGTTGCCATCTACACACAATGCCCATGCGACGGGCAAAACAGAAGTCTTATACAAAACTTCTGCTTGTCTAAGAATGAGACTACTGTTTTGCTGACCCTAGGAAAGTGATTGTAGTTATACACCTTTGTATCTGTTGTATATCTTAGAAACATTAAGGAGAGACGGCTCTCACACCAACTCTGACCTTGAGTACCCCCATACCAAGGTGCCCTCTAAGATGCTATAAAGTCCTCTGTAACTTATTTCTATTATACCTTTACATTCCACGGGGATTCCAAACTTGTCTTAAATTTGCGAAAGCTCAGTATGGTTTCCACGTAGCCATTAGGACGAAAGCATGCATTCTAAATCCAACAATGTCCAACCAATCCAACGCTAGCACCTTCCAATCAGACTTCCTTGATTCCGAATTCCCCAAGCATCTTTGCTTCATCCCCGCTAAATGGAATTTTCCATTGGTTGCGTTTCTAGCAAGGAAGCGTCAAAGCGGACATTAGCGTTGATACAGCTAATATTATACTGGAAGCTGTCTGACTGACCGGTTCTGTTCTAGCACTAATGCGGGAAAATTAAGGCCATTCCGAGACAACATTATAAGGTCATTGACCGCTGAACGCAATCAATATCGCCCTACAGGTTTTTATGACGCTAATGCATTTACAAAACAACGGCTCAGGAACACCGCAGGCTCGGTAAAGCGACCATACACTTCTGCTGTGTGCGGAATCAATATCACAATATGGAACATGCAAAGGCGCCGGCTTGATGTCGTTAATCATTGTCTGCTTGCATCATTGAAAACCATAAGAGGTGCTGTGAGGTTGGCCTATTTACGGAAGGATCTCACCCATGTTCCGACTTTGATAGAGTAACGCCCTGCCACGGCAAGGGGGCACACACATCTTGTCTTTGTCGATGAGCGCGTTTATGGAGAAAATGCCAGACATCGACCATTCTTTCGATCTGCAGGACAACCTGATCCATGCCTCTCGCTCCTTATCAACATGGCAACACTTGACATATGCATGCAGGTCTCATTCTGAAAAAAAGTGCCATGCATGTAAGAAAGTAAAATACGTATATGGATCTTATAAAGTAAGTATGGTTGAAATAACATTTGTATGATAATAGTAGTAGATTTCCTAGTCACACTTTCCATACTCCTGCACCTAAGATATTGATAGCTTCCCTGCAACGAGACTATGCCTTGTTAACAATTAAACACTGCCAATTTTGTTCATAGTAGAAGAGGTAAACTTGGTCTCTGACACTGTACCATGTTATCAATCCATTTTCTTCCACCAAGTGTGGTGTTGACTCAATGGTGATCCTGGACCGCAAAATTCCCTGCCTATAGGCAAATCCAGCTTTGCAAGGACTCTGTGTACCGGTGATACGGCATACGGCATAATTCTATAGAAATACTAATCACATTGCCTTCTTACACTACCTTTCCACTAGACAGCCACCGTTGAAGCCACCAAAGATGTCACAGATCTCTCAATGAATTTCATAAGGACCTTTTTTCGCGTTTTATGTGTCATGTTGTCTGATCTTCTTAAAGGAAGGAGGTTGAACCTTTTTCAACCTTTTCCTTGTTTTAAGTGATACCGCAGCATCACGCAACATACTAGTATTCAAATGAGATCGCTGTCGAGTGGAAATGAGAGCCTTACGCGATGGCAGATCCGTATCATTCGGCTCCCCTCTGCAACCACCAACTCCTAAACTCTACATGGTAAGACCTTCTATAAAACATTTATATTCGCTTTCAAACGAATCGTACACAACCTTCTCATCTTTCAATTACAAGACATGGTCCAGCCTTTTAGTACATGTAGATTAGGACACCAGTTATCCGTCCCTATCCTCCCAGCCCTCAGCCAAACACCGGTATCCCTACCTTTCGGCTGGCCCCAACACCGCACATCGCTCCAGCACCATCTGAACACACGAGCCTCACAAAGCTTACTCTTCCTTTAAAGATACCGTTACATCTGAGGATACCTAATCACCTACCCTTTACAAGCGTACATACAACATGCATGCATGTAGACCTCATGTTTACTTCATAGTGATACATCCCATCATTGTCGCTCACATGTTTCATAGCCCTGAGATATACATATATATGCTTTTACGCCAGTATTTGAAACCGCGCTTCCAGCTTTAGGCAGTCGCGGCTTTAAGATTCCTGCGGTTTAGCAGTTATTCCTAGCACACACTTGTTCTTAGATCCCGTATTTTCGTCGCCGTAAGCTCATAACGTCAAGATGCCAGCAGGTGAGGCCAACGTGTGTGAAATACCAGTCTAGAGGGCAGTTTGACACACAAAGATTCAACCTTTATAACCAACCGCAGATTTGAAATTCTAGGAATTATTATTAGAGAAGGACATGATTCATCAACTTTTGTTGGCTGTTGCATCATTTGACTCCTAGCCTTATTCATTAAGAACTAGACAATATCCAATTTATTTATCTAACATTTATTAGAGAAGGACCTGATTCATGAACATGTGTTTCACCATTTGACTCCTAGCATGATTCATTACGTACGAGACAACAGCCAACTCAGAAGCCACCTCTTTTAAAACTACCAATACATCAGGAGAAATACACAACTAGATTTAAAACTTGTAGATATCCACGTGATTAAATAATGGTTTAGAGTTTGAATATGCCACATGTCCCATTGTCTTCAGTCATTCAATGTGTTATTGATATAATTTTTCTTGCAATTAGCCTTCGAGCAATGATTAAGCAAAAAAAACGAAATATAAAATTTTTGTCTCACCCTCTATCTGGTTCCAAACTCTTCCTCGCCATGAAATCCGCGTCCTTGTCATAAACGGGTGCCGACAGAAATGACAGGATTGGTTAACTCCTAACACGTTATTTCCCCAGGCAAGAGTTCTGGTTTTAAAGTCAGTAATAGCTGATGCTTATCCCACGTAGTTCATTAAACGGACATAAAGACCGAGTGTGCATAATGAGGGGGCCATAACTACGCCGGGCGGGAGACAATTGAAGCTCTAACCGCCTTCATTACCCAGTATCGGGAGTACTGGAGGGGAGGGGAGATTGGCATCAAACGACGGAAATATGCACCTAGGACGACGCTTAGCACTGATTATTGGAAAAGTGGGCGCCAAATATTATTCATTACTTTAAGGTATTAAAGGCCCTGAACTATGAAATTGTTCTGTAATTCTTTTATAAGCCACTTAGATGGAATATATACTTTCTCGTGGGTTTCATTGCAAGCAGTAACTACCACCTTCTGTGCTTCAAAGAGTAAGTAACCACTCCTGAACAAGTCACATTCGTGTTACGGACGGTCGTGCGATCGCAACCTGAGGACATTCTTGAGGCAGTCGTGAACATGTCGTGTAAACTTCGTCTACCTTCTAAGGACAAGGTTGTCTTAGATCCTAGCTTGTCACAGCCTACTTGAAAATTCCACTGTACCAAAATCGCATGACTTTGACTTTATTAGAATTGCAACAATACAATACCGCACGACGGTTTACGACGATTGTGACCGCACCGTAACAAAGTGTAACCACCTGAATGATTATTCATTACAATATTGGCCAAACTATTTCATGTAGGAAAACAACACAGTCTCTAGTCGCAAATCTACTATAGAACCCATACGTTTTTTAAATTCATATATGAATTTCGAAATTCTCCCTCATACTCCCAAATCAAATCTCCTTTTTTTCTGGTGATAGAAAGCCGTAAGCCACTTACCGCTAGCTCTATTCTCACTCTATACAGCTAGTCACCGTAGTCAGATCCTCCGCGTGCTCCATGTACAGTTCGCTGAATTAGCTCATCATCATCGGAATCACGCCTCCAAAAATTCCAAACGGAGAACTCCACACAGCCACAGGGAATACAAGGCACAAAACCATGTCAGAGTTCCCGTTATGGATCAAATTTCACCCTCTGGTGACGACGGGTATTAAGCTATATTCGCCAAGAAAAATCTTTATTCCTTAAGTGCTGCGCCGGCCTCCTTATACATCTTGACTGCAATCCGAGTAGTTTAAGGCGGACGGGGAGGTCGTTAGCGAAAGGCAGGCCGTGTAAGACGACAACTCACGGGAGACCGGTACTGTCTTGTGTACATCTTTGCTCCATTGTCAGCCGGGAACGGGAAAATCGATAAGCAGCTCCTGTTACTGCTAATCTTTGATGGTACAGACGGCAACATTTAGCAACACGGGCAATAACAGGGCAAACGGTATCCTCTATCTCTGCACTCAGGGATAGATTACAAATGACCCAATATTCATAAGAATGGAAACATTTACAAATAGCATGTTTCTTAACAATGTACGGTACATTTATCTATGACAAGAACCGGTTTATTACTAATCGCTGATGGTACGATGGCAATATCTATCAACACAGGCAACATCGGGACAATACGTTATATGTAACAGTTAGATGCACTCACGAGAGCTTTAACATTTATTTACAAGAATGTTAAAGTATACATACAAAAAGCTCATTTCTTAACAATGCTTAAACGTTTATCTATGATAAGCTCCTATATAATTGATGCTACCAACGGCTACTCTCCAAGCAGAGGTAAGGCTCCGGATGTTTTTTTAACGTTTTTATCGGGCTCTATTTCGCACCATTTTTTGTGTGTCTCGAGCCCAACTGTATCCAAAAACTCAATGTGCCAGGTTCATTCCTCTATCATTACATGTCAAACTTCTTGCCGTAAAAGGCAAAGAAAGGCCCCATGGTGCTCTAAACATAGCCCTAATTAAATCTGCCTATTGTAATCTAATCATCTCAGCAACCCATGGCGTTACCTGATTAATAATATGGGCGTGATTACGTCAAATCACGGTAGGGTCTGTTCCCTAGCAACACCGGGTTCATGTAGAGCAGTCACTACATTAACTCTATGTCCTTACATTAACTCTATGGGCCTAAAGAAATAGTGGTGTTGTTTTGTCTGTTTCTTTGCCTTTGGTGTGTATGTGTTTGTGTTTGTATGTCTATTTACATGTGTTTCCAGATATTTGTGTAAAGCGAAACTTACGATTCTCTGGATGGATTGTAATGATATTTGGTATGTGAGAAGGTCTAATCTTACATTATGCTCGATTTTGGGCCCCTGGCGGGTACAGTAGCCGAAGTTCCGTTTTTTTTAATATCTTTTGTCCTTGACACGCTATAGTAGTTTTTGTTTTTTGGTGGTAGATGGCTTTCGATGTCAGGAAAAATTGGTATAGGTCTCATAGGGAGCTCAGTTTTTCCAGTCTTAGGATCTAGGACTGAGCTGAGATTTTTATTTACATCATGACCACTAGAGCAATCTCCATGTATCTTAAGTGAAATATTGCAAATGTCGCTTCAACCATAGGTACAGATGGTATGAAGGCTGTTTTTTGTTCCTTTTTCATTTTGTTACTACCTGTAACCATTAAGAAGCTGTTGCATATAGGCATATGGTCTTAATGAAAATGACAGTGACAATGATCTTTACTTAATAGAATGACAGGTAAAGCAGTGAAGAAACAATTAACAAAACGCCCCCGCAGTTCTAAACAATCCAATTACTCCTCCTAGAGTTATCGTCTTGACACATACACACACACACTCGAACGCATCTGGTGAAAACACAACATCCTTTTTCAATTAAAAAAAAGACGAATCCCAGTGCTTTATTCAAGTCCCCACGCGTGGAAAGCGAAAAGAAATTGCTACCTTTCTGCACGAAGCGTCAGCTGTACAGTAAATGCTACAATGCAGCAGATTGCAGTTTCTTGGCAGCAGCACCGAAGTGATCGGTAACTATCAAATCCTCGTAAAGTGATGTCTGGAAATGGTCTTGCAACTCTATTGTAAATGTCAAAGAGAGGCTGGCCGCGCAGTAAGATTTATCAACTTGCGTTATGAAATGCAATCTGCAGGCAACTCTATCGTGACAAATTAAGACGGACTGATGGCTATTTTTAGTCCCGCAAGAGGCCATAAGACATTCCCATCATGTGCCATTGGTGCGTGGTTATCCCGAGGGAGATCCAGGCGATTGCTGGCCCTCTTTTCTAACAACTTTGTTATTGAAACTGTTGCTAATGCGTGGCTGGAAGACGTCGTAAATGACCACCAGGAGACAAGCTGCATTAACCCTGCACAAGGACGGCTTCAAAATACAGGAAATATCACAAGAGGCTTGAATCTCAGACTATAAGCTTTCTGTTGAAACCTAACCGCCTTAGACTTTTGATATGTTGACGTTTCCGATGCACATCGATACATTTACTTGCTTACATAATTTTGATGTTTTTGCTGTTAGTTAATTTTGTTTGCTTATGTAAGCATGTATAACTTAACTACAACGCTTGCATTCTTGTTTTTGATTACATAGATTCGAAGACTCTTGATTGTTTCCATGTGTGTAAACCTCCGCTGAGACGCTTATCTTTTCACTCGTTTCTTTTCTTACTTAATTTATATCTTATATACAACATGCAGAACGCTAGTAACAGTAAGTGGTCGACAGGAATGAAGTCATGGAATCATTATGTACTAGTTATTTGTGCCATTTTGCTATCTTTCTTTCGACATTTATTTCTCGACTTGGTGGCTGTTTGTAATTACTTTGATTGGTCTGACTGTTCTGCCGGCGATGCTGTTAGATTGTTAGGGCCGATCTCCAAGCAACAACACAGGAACATATGATTGAGTATACTAGTTGTTGGTACATGTTTTATTTGCTATTTGTCAGTTTTCTATCGACATCCATTTCTCGGCTGGCTATCTACTTTGATCTGGCTGTTTTGCCCCAAAGATGTGCCGCGATGCTGTTAGATTGGTGGGTTCATCTCAAAGCAGCAACACAGCTACGTATGATTGAGTGTCCCACTGGAAGTAATTATTTTTCTGTAAATGCCTTTTAACAGTTCACAGAATGCATGCATATGGTAGATCTATGTTACAAAGTCAGTCTCTGTTGCACTGCTGCACAGAAGTAGGGAAATTGCAACGACTTATCATCATTCGCGAACACATTTCACGCCACGATGGTGACAAACCACTTGTTTGGAGAAACAAATCATGGAACGCTCACTCACAGTATATTAAAAATACACGATACAAAAACAGTTTATATACAGTAGAAACTTGAGTGGCATCAGCCGGGGGTTTTGTAGATGAGATTGATGTGTACGTAGTGTGTCTAGAATATGCTGTTGATGGAGTCTGAATGGAATATTAAAGCAGGAGATAATGTTGTTTTCAGATGTGGCGATGCGTTGTACAAATGCATGCGTTAGCATATGATACAGTGCCGTTCATTTAGAAAATAGTTGAATCCGTACCTTTCCACTCCATGTTCTTAGTGACAGGATACATTTTTTTAAACTTATAGTCGAAGACATTATGCGTCAAGCTCCGTCTCTTAAGGACTCAGCCATGTCAGTTTGACTGATTATAATCATCCTGATCCTAACACTTACCGAACGACTGGCTTAGATAGTGGCTTACCCTTCTTATATACTGTGCATTGAAATCCCAACACAACTAATTACATGAAGAGTTATGTACTTTTCAAGGCGGCGCCGAATCTGTCTGGCGTACGTGTGTAATTGTCAGCTTTCTACAGCGAACATTTGACATTATTACGAAGGTGAAGTCATTTTCAAAATTGAACTTTTCTTCTGTTGATGCACATGAAATTAACTTACTAGAGTGAATCATGAAAAAGAATCTGTCTATTGTCAGAGCTGTCGTCTTGTTTGCCAAGAATATGATTTACTTGTTTAAAACGACGGACAAGGACACACGGTAATACCAACACACGGGAGACCAGTACTGGTAAATCAAGTAGTCGCTCCAAGCAATTTACAAAGACGATGGCAGTTGATGTATAGCGTACGTCTATTTCGTGTTCCTTGTAGGATAATATAAGATCCCTTGACAAAACTGTGTTTTGTTTATTTAATTTGGAATCATGTTTATCATTGATTTTTGATTAGTGTAGTAACCAACTATTTATGAGTGTATCCAAAATACACGCTTACTCTCCAACTACCAATGACAATGAGAAAGTAATCCCATTACTAAAATCAAAGAACCCACATATTGTAGAAGAAGTGGGTAAATTTGTCTTCCACTGCCAAACAAGACGAAGTCAAACCCAATAAAACTAGCATCATGTACACTTAAGTAGCACAACATAGTCATAGAATGTAGTTCTTAGCACAATTGTACTTTTCTTTATTATACGTGTTGTTTGTACTTGCAATTAGCCCTCGGTGAACTTGCAATAAACATATCATCATTTTTGCCCGTTAGACCTGGGGCCTGAAGATTGTGCGGCTAACTGTACAGACTGCAGATAACCACCGATACTACCCACCTGTGACCCGGCAATCACGTGCCTTCTTGAGATCTCCGAAGTTGTCCGACCACTACCAAGGACGTGAAGGTTGTAAAAATGGCAGCTCGCTCCAGACACTTGCGACAGTCGCATTGAGGTCACCTGAGTGGCGTCGAATGGCAGCTCGCTCCAGACCCTTGCGATTTAGCCCCGTCTATTGTAAGCTCCTCGCAATTCAGCTGCAAAGACTGAGTAGTCGGCCCATCCAATAACAATAACAACTCTTGTGAGCGCGGTCTGCTATGGCCCATGCTGACAACCCCTCCCTGACTCAATTTCAGCGCGTTATCAACCCCGTAGCCGTGCATTTGACCGCGGCATCTCCAGCGATGCGACATCTCGCCCAAAAACGATTGCGTCATAGCATCACTGACTGTCAGAAGTCACCGCTGTACCAATACATCTTTGGCACCTAACGTTACCCCCACTGTCTCGGGACGTGGAATAGACTTCACGTCTCGCCTAAGGTCTTGGTTGGTGTTGACATGAATATATGCAATCTCATGCAGACAGAAGATGCCACTGAAAGTTAATCGTCTCATCTAACATCATTTGTCATCGTGGCTAATCGATGCATTATGTTACGAAAGACCGCATCAACACTAGCTGGAAGAAATTTGGGGTCGAATGTCGATGGCAAATGGCTAGGCTGGTGGATAGAGAGATTCCGAGCTCGATTATGGAATCTGGTCCTGGACCTTGTTTATTTATTTATTCATCTAACTTCACAGATTAAAACGAATCGGTTGTGAGCCAGCAACAGAAAGCTGGCTCCTCTACGTGTTCGGCTTCCCCAGAATATACAAAAGATAAAACAATAAAGATAAAGACAAGGAAACCTAACATCAAATGCGAAATGTTACTGATAAGTACTAGCTAAATTAAAAAAGGAGACAAGCTAGGAGAAGAAGGATGAGGCATTACAATTAATAATGATTAAGATAAGCGCTAAAACAACTGGCAAGAAATGAAGTGTGTACATGTAGACAGTGTGCACTGCGTTCCCAGAAATTAGTACCTGACTTTGGTTGTTCTAGTGAATAACAGCCCACTGCTGGCCCTACTGCTTCAAGAAGGTTAGCCCACTGGCCCTACTGCTTCAAGAAGGTTATTGGACTACATATATTGATACAACATGTATTCTTCTGGTTGTAGATAGACATCAAACAGATTAATCAAATCCTTTCGAATGATGCATGCAATTCTTTGTCTGGACTTTTCAAATCGATATAAAGAGTCAAATTAGCAGACTTTATTATCTGACAGTAAACAGTTTCCACTGATGGCAGCTTCGGCACTATTGGACACCCGCAGCATTATTGTACGCCTTCAAATTGCTTCATATTTCATGTAATGATCAAAGTCATCTGCTACAGACGCCCCAGGCACCGAAATTGAAATCATTGCAAATCATAACGACCCTGACTGTCACCCATCTCTGGAGAAATCCCCAAACCGCGACACAGTCGATAAAGTTTGTATCTGAAAGAAGGTGCAGAGTTGTCCCGGACAGAGAAGGTATGGGAGTCATTTATGGAGCTGATAACGCTGAGCTGGAATCAGCAGTGTGCTGGGGGGAGAGAAGGGAAGGATCCCGGAGGATCGACCGGGCGGGAATATCTCCTGATATATGCCCAGTTTGGTAGATAACGTGAGGCGCCAATATCTGCAGGGATGCGATCTTTAAACTATCGGGCATGCACGTGACGGTTTTGCAAAATCATGTCCTGTTGCCGCTATACCACCACCAGAAAAATGTGCGCATAAGTTGAAATATTGGCCCCAATCCTACTTTCTAACACCCCTTTTCTTTGGAGGCCGCGATCTTACAGAGGTAGCTGAGAGACAGACCACAAATTTGACAAATTGCTCAAAGAAGATCGAAGACAAAGAAATATTATACTAACTTTTTGTCTGTTTGGTTGTCATTCTTTTGCATCTTGCAGTACATTCCAACTATGAAGACAAGGATCACCAAAGTCCAATTCTGGTCACTGTACGTACGGTCGCTCAGCGCTCGCCGCCTTGTGGAAAGGATTCCCGATCATGTAACGATAGATTGCTCACCAACTTTTTCTGGTGCCTTTTTTTCTGAACTTGAGATAACTTGATTCCGTGGAATGTACAGTAGACATCTGCATCGTCTGCCTCTCATCATCACTAACCGAGTTCGATTTCCAAAGAGGGGAGAAAAAATCGTTTTATTTGATCTCTTCAAATCTCGCACGCGCCGCGGTTTAACCTCAACACACACAAAAGACCTTAACCTCAAAGGACGTGCCTTCTATCTGATGCACAGCTCACCGTTAACGTAAGCTACTGTGATTACAACCGCCAAATCAGTCACACAAACTTAGATGAATACTGTTGGATTTGCTCATAGGAAGTCATGCAATGCAATGTCATTTCATGATAATGATAAATGGCTCAATCAACTTCGTCACAAAACTATTGCAGGGATTTGATAGTGCCAGCAATATTCTCTATCATGGAAAAAGACACATTCGTATGGTGATGAGAAATAAAGGTACGTTATGGGCTACTCACGCGATTTGAAAAGCGGGAATTATCCATGGGAAATAGGGGACCGGGGGCCATTGGGGGAGTTCAGGGTCTCTAAGCTATTGGGTTGAAAAAGCTTGAATTTTATCTTACCCTACCCACCTTCTCTCTCCAAACATCCGCACCCCCCATACACCCCCCCCCCCCCCACACACACACACCCACGTCGATTGTGAAATCATCTGAAACTTCACCGTTTCAGGATTATATCATATAATTGTTCATCAATAAGATAAAGTAGTTTTGATCAGTAACTGACTAGATATTATACAAACATGTCAATATCTTCTTGCTGATTTGGTTCAATTCAAAACTTAAAAACATAACTGTATTGCAGCCAACAAGATTTACACATAGCTACCGTACTGTAAAAATACAATACAATAAACATACGGAGAAGACACGAACAAATACATCTACTCTAAAGTCAACAATATCAAAAATACATTAAATACGTCTTGTTATTGTCTACTAAATTGACAGAGCCTTTTCCTCATAACATTAGATACGTGTCACTGCCAATACTAACGTTGGTACTGACATGACGTGATCGCAGCCAAAAATACACACTTGAGATGTTGCATGCTTCACCTGTTGCCGTATAAAGACCTATAGATAGTTCTAAAAGAGTTCTATGTTGCACGAGAATATTTGACGACGAAACAGAAGAACGCAGTATACAGTCAAACCTGTATTAGCGGCCACCTTTGCATAACGGCCACCTGCCCATAGTGGCCACTTTTTGTCGGTCCCTTGGATTCGTAATGATTAAGAAATAGGCTTAGCGGCCACCTGTCCAACGCGGCCACGGCCACACGATTTCCGGTCCCGCAGGTACAAAAACACTGCCGATTACGGCCACGCGGACCGCTGATCTATGTTTCGGCACGCGTTCGGCCATATACAGCTGCCGTATCGTCACCCTACGCCGGATTTAAAACCTCTTTGATTTATTTTCAAAACAAAACTTCGTAAACTGGCGCTACCCATACCCGCCGACAAGCGAGGTCATATAAGGTCAATAGATGACACCAATATTACAGAGGTAAATTGCGTTAAAGTTACGTTCTAATACACTATCGCTTAGGTTAATTTTTATCACAAAAACTTTCTAAATGAATTGTTACAAAGACAAAATGATATGAACTTCAGACTATGGTGGATTTTATTCTTACATTTATTAAGAGATAAGTCTAAAATGACGAGACTTTTCTTGTGAGTACCACATTAGCATAATGGGCGAACCTGACGTGTGAACGCGGGAGGGAACACACGGACGGCGAAGTATCAAAGGATACAAGACGAAAGATCAAAGAAATATGACGATACCGGTCTCTTCAGACAATATCAACTGTAGAACATTTAAAACTTTTTATAGCTTTTTACATATAGTGTAAAATCATTGCAGTACATGTACAGTACTGTATTATGTGAATAAAGATCAGTGGGTACTAAAACCATGTGTAACTTATTGCTTGTGGTCAATTAATTAGCATATTCTCTATAGTGGCCACCTCTCTATAGTGGCCAATTTTGACCAGTCCCTTGAGTGGCCGCTATAGACAGGTTTGACTGTATATCATCAGGTCAGTAGAGTGTGGAAACAAAGAAGGAAAGTGATATCGATCCCGTTAAAGCTAACCGTCCAATGGTCCTGACAGAGAAGACAGATGCTATGTAGTGTACTTACAGCTTCATTGTATCGGAGGAATTCCCTTAGCTCTTTTCGACAAGGACAATCAACAGGCAAAAGAAAGAACGCTTTTTAGAAATAAAGCCTGCTTGAAAGACGGCCCAAAATGAGACAAATACCGTGTTTCATACGATTTACATTGGAAACAGAATATGTTACGGGTCAAGAAAATAATGTTAGTCCGTCATTTAATGGCAGCGTTAATCGACAAGACCTGGTACTCGTCTGCACACATTAAGATAAAACAAACTGATATTTTTGTAACACCCAAAACAGGCCCCGACCTAAAGTACCTATCGACCCAATGGTACACTAAATCAGACAATGGTGAAATCCCGGTTTCATCGATTTCTGGGGCGGTGTGCCTCTTTTGTCACCATTACAATTAGCGAAGCAAACAAAAGAATCATTGTTTCGATCCCTCGACACCCTTACGTGTAGCATGATGGATAGAAACCTGTAGGTAGTATTACTCCGGTAAGACCTCTTTGTTTGCTGTTACGATAGGCGCCATCACAATATAACGTTATACCACTAGCTCTCCACAAATAGTCTGAGGAACATTCTGTGCAATGGATCCACCATTGTGAAACGCTGATGGTTTCAAGAGTCAATGTTGAGTTCTTGGGTGATTGTAACAGTCTTCTGTAGATATCTCACGAAAGCTGACCTTAATTGGAAAGATAATGAAGACCACACAGAAAGATTACTATTGTTACTTTACATTTCAGATGGGGTGATATCTCGAGGAGCAGCTGGGCCTTTTCATTTTTAGTTTCATGAGCTTACCCATAAGTACGACGCAGTTTTAATGTCAACTTTTATACTCGTTTTGACATTTTGCGCTAATTGAACCTTTTTGATCGCGAACGACATAATCCACATTCAGTCAAGCGATTTAAAGTTTGAACCGTCAGCTCGACACTGCACAGACCATACATCTGATGAGGTATCAGCACTACATTAATCACAAATTTCTACATCATTATTTTGACATAAGTTTGTCACTGTATTTGTGCATCAGGCTTCGAAATGCCAAACTCATTGGCCACACATCGTCGCCCGAAAGCAAACCAAGGACATTCTTGGATAGTCTTGTGTGGGCCGTAAAAAATCAGCTGTCTTCATTAGAAATAGGCCTAATTAGATCTTTGTCGGTGGTTGTTTTTGTCACAGCCTACTTGATGAATTCTATCCGATTTCACAATCGTCCGACGATCTTCAACTAGGGGCGGGGGTGGGTGCCGGTACAGAAAATTCAGGGCCAGCTTCAGGAAACCAGGTACAGGTCCAGACCTGAATCTGGACCTAAGCGTTAATGAAAAATTGTGAATGGTCGATGCTCAAAACAATGGTCCATTTTTTTTAAAGGGATCTATCTGTCGGAGTATCCACCTCCCACTGGCGCTTTCAGATCCTGTCTTCATGTTAAATCTGCGAGCTTTACTATAGAAACTTGGTAGAAACTACTCTAAATCCTACTCTACTTCGCTCTTATTATTTTCTTGAACCTGTAAGTGCCAAAACGTGTTAACATCTGCCGATATAATATGGCCTTTTTTACTCGGTCCAAAATCCGGAACACTGATTTTTTGTTCCGGCACATCTGACTGGTCCCAACCCCTACTTACGACGAACCTTACCGGCACGTTCCGGTGAAAAATGCCCGTGAAGGCGGTGCGTACTCGTCTACCAAGTAATAGCCATCAAGCGCAGTCTCTGTGTAAAGTCCGAAACACGTCACCAAGTTCGGTGATGACGTGAACTCAGGCAGGCTCTAAGTAGAATTTGTGGCCGTACATGAATGCTTGATCACCCTTTGAAGAAGTGCGTTGATCACCTCTCACCCATAACATGAAGTTAAAGGCAGGAAATTACGTCACTCGAATAACGTATAATCATCGGGGCGGACCAATGACGTCTGTCCTTTATGAGGTTTAAATAGAACTGACCCCCGTACATGCCTAATTCGAGTTGAACCGTCTGAAGGGCGCATGGCTGGACACGTGTAATGTCAGGTCATACACAGAACACTGACTATTAGGTATTCAGGTCATACTAGCAGTGGAGAGGTCCCCCGTATCTATAGTCACATGACACATGGAAGCTGTTAGCACCACAGATAGACACCACCACCTGCATGCAGTGTCAGAGTGTTAATAACGCCAAACGGAGGATTGGGATTCCAAAAGGGTTCCCAGAGTCACCCCTTCGCAAAGCAGACGATCACAGTCATGTGCTCTTAGAGGAGCTGTGCTGAATTAAGGATCTTATTTGTAAGCGTAAAGCTTTAGCGTTTGCAATGCTCTGATGTTTTGCTTAACGTTCCTTGTCACCAATGTATATCTCTGCGAATTCAATCTTGTGCCCAAGACTGTCCGTTACCTTATTAAGAATCATTTTTAACATCAACAATGCTCTGACTCCTTTCTGTGGATATCAGCACTTATTACCCCACATTTGGTTCAGTATAACAAGTACCCTGTTACGATATCTTCTAATTTCTGACACGCCAAGAATCCAGTTTAACTGTTACTATCTAAAAACCACATGTTACTTATGACAGCAGCTGGTCGCATCGGCCATACTCGCCTTGAAAAAAAAACACACACACAATCGCCTGGGAGCTCGAGGGGTCCGCCTATGTAGCAATTATGGCTTATCGGTATCAGATAGGATTTGGCACTATGATGAATTCTCCATATTGGTCGTTGCTGCGCATGCAATAAAGCAGTCTGCATTGAGGGGATTGATGCACAGCTTGACCTTGTCTTTTATGGTCCGTTATGAGCTCACTTGTTATGTGTAAAGTGGTAGGAATGCCGAGGGAACTACACGGTGTCATCTAAGGACACACGTTCATTCATATTCACATTCACACTTTTGTGGTATATAGAGCAGCAAGTTTCCTTTGAGTTTTAATTGCAGTGTATATTTGTGCAGGAAGGGACTGTCAGCTCTTTCCCTTTAAAATGCTTGGGGAACCTCCTCGATTACAGAACCCCGCATTTTATGTCCCTTCCGAGTGGAGCCCCAACCTAGATGACCTGCCCAGTATTGAGCCGGGGTCTGACACATATTCCTTATTTGAAAGAAGGTCTCACACATACTCCTTATTTGGAAGGAGGTCCCAGACGTACTCCTTATATGGAAGGAGGTCTCACAGATACTTCTTATATGGAAGGAGGTCTCACACATACTCCTTATTTGGAAGGAGGTCTCACACATAATCTTTAAAAGGAAGAAGGTATTACACATACTCCTTATATGGAAGGAGGTCTCAGACATACTCCTTATTTGGAAGAAGGAGCTCAGCTGTGAGGCTGCTTCCACTTGAGCCACAGGGACATCCCTCATTTAAGGACAAGTCAGGACGAATCTTTGAAATGTCCTGCGCGTGCCCTGTGGTAGGAACGGGCAAACAAAGCTCCACAATAGAGCGGATCGAAACGATGTTTCTAGAAAATTGCCTGACGCCAGACATTCTCGGTATGACTGCCGTATCACCAGCCGCTGACGGCCAGGCCACAGCGGTCATAATTTCAGAACCGCGGGCATGACCCGCCCTCTCCTATCAACGACACCACAAATTCCATCACGTTGTCCAGCGGCTATTGACCTCAAAAGCCGTGAAATGCTAATCCTACTTTCTCCGTACGCTATCGCCTTCCAGGAAAAAGTATCCCTATTTTCGGCTCATGGAAATGGAATGGAATATGGTTAAGAGAAAATGAAAAGTACTCTAGAACGAAGTTCTCTCTAGGATGCAGCTGCGTCAATGCACCAAGAACACTACATGAACTTTCTACCCTGAGCTGTTTTAAGATCGTCTTATACATACGGTGTTGTATCTGGAAGACGACATCTTCTTACACCAATGTAAGTATATATTTGATATACATAGATGGATTCAAATGAGTCAGGTATGAAAACCATCGAGCGAGATACCGATATACTTGAACGAGCAACGGTGCATTAAGATTCTTGCAACCAAAGATACACCGTAACATTGTAGCGTAACAGATATGCCAAGAATATAGAAAAACAGGACCAATTGTTTCGATACACTGATCTTCAGAAATAGCATGCGGTTTCCAGGCAACGTAATACTACCTTTTATCAGTCGCTGTGTGAAATCTGGTTAGCCAGCTTACCTTCCGTCCCCACCCACAGCGGGGCCTGAGACACGTTGGTGTGATTAGCTCAATAGACTTGATTTGCACTGTGGTATGCGTACTATAAATAGAATATGGACGTCGAATGATTATGATGACACGCACAACGCAAGGTTCCATTAATCTAAAAGTAAAAGAGATGCTTAAAAGAAAGAAAGCTTGTCGTCGTGCTAGTCGGCATTTACATACCCTGGAATGACTTAACATTGCGTTCTCACGAAACGGACCATGCAGAATGGTTTTCTCAGGGACACTACCTCTCGTGGTCTTTTCTTCTTGTATTATATGCACTGCGACGAATATACGAAACAGCCCCTACATTTAATTATTTGGAAGATTTGCCATTTTTTGTTAATCTTAGTTTTAGTTTAGTTTAGTTTAGTTTAGTTTAGTTTAGTTTAGTTTAGTTTAGTTTAGTTTAGTTTAGTTTAGTTTAGTTTAGTTTAGTTTAGTTTTGTTGTTTAGTTTAGTTTTGTTGTTTTACACACGTGTCTCTTTTTCTGCAATGCAACATTGTCAACTAAGATTGTATTTGATCGGGTTTGGTGGAAAAAATAACAGTACATGTGCAATACACAGGTAGTGATCTGGTAGTATCTACAAAGGTAGTATCTTGTGCATTACACAGGTAGTGATCCTTTCTAGGTAGACACATAACCCCCAGGTCATTGCCCGGTGTCCCGGACCATAGAACCTGGACGCCGGTTTCACTCAAGGAACAAGAAACTATCGGAAAATAATTCATATTTCTTACAGCCCTTATCTTAACTCCGCCTCGCTCCGTCAATGACAATGCCTCACCTTGACATTTTAGATATGGATTTTTTCGCGCCCTTTGAAACTAGAATACCCACTTATTGTCTACTGTTGAGTAGAGTAATGGTATCGGTTGTTTTTCTCCAAAATCTTGATGACTTCTGGCTCTTTGTTGTAGAAAACTTCAGCCTGCGTCATTGATCTGTCTTCATACTCCCCTCCCTGTTCCAAAGATCTTGATTGTGATATCGGGCATTGAACTTAAGGCTGGACAGAGGCCGGGTCGATATGGCTTCCCTTTGTTGTGTGTGATTGTTTTTGCACATGTGACCGATACCAGCTATCAGCTATCAGCCGTTACCCAACTTTACTTATGTACAACCGTCATCGTTCCCACCCCCTTCCACTGGAGACTGCCACCACTGAGCGGTCAAAGATGTGTTCGTATAAGCAGATTTGTGTCTGTCTTTTACGTCTTTTTGAATAGTACTTTTGCATCTTGCATCAGATTCTAATTATGAGATCAATGGTCACAAAATCAGATTTCCATCTCAGTAGGTATATGATTCCTCCGCAGCACTCGTCTGGTCGAAAGGAGGCCTTACGAGCAGTATATCTGAGTGATAGTCTGGTTATACTGCTATTTCCAAAGTCTCGTAGCACTTGGAATCAAACAGAATCGACATTTTAATGAACATATCTACATTATATATATATTATATATATATCTTTCACCTTTTTGTAGTATTTTCAAGAATCCATTCTAATTTGATTAGATATATTTGGCCTCTACGTTCTCTAATATTTGGTGCTGACACAGGTTCAACTTCGTATCGCTTCTTAAGACAGCTGTAGTCTGGGCATGTGGAACATATTAAACATTATTTATCTACGTCATGTCTATATGTCAAAAAGTAATATACGTATTCTATAGACATATCCTCTTCAATTGTATACAGGATTAGTACTAATCCTGTATACAATTGAAGAGGACATGTCTATCATTGTTGCACAACGCACGGTCAACAATAGATACGTATATGTACCCTTATTTTTCGTTATTCAGTCCTGCTTTTAATAGGTTTTTGTAGAGCGCGCATCTGTTCAATCTGAAGTGTCATTGGTATAATTGGGACCGACACTTGTGCATGTACCATTTCCTGTGAAACGTATGCGGCAAATCAGCTGCCAGCAGAGATTGACAACGACGGGATGATTTTCTAAATATATATCTATGCGAAGAATGCAAAATATATAATGCAACATGTATAATTAAATCGGTACACGAGAAAGATGGGAGACAACGGATATGCTAATTTCACTTAGCTATGTGTTCATTTATTTTTTTACGATTTATTTTGCCAACATCTTAAACTTTTCAAGAGTAAATAAACATCTTTCTTCAGAATCCAGTACTGTGACCCAAAACGCATAAGCGGCTCCGTGAGCCTTGTTTTGAAGTGAACAAATAAATATAAAAAAACACCTACCAACATACCAAATACCACAAAGATTCATCCATGACTTCTAGAGTTATGCTGTTCACAAACACATAGAAAAACATAACATTCGAAGGTAATAACCCGGACGTGACTAGTATTCGTAGATGTACTACCACGTCAGTGTTGACGACCAAGATAAAAGGTTCGCCTGACATTCTCCCAACCCAAAGGACGACACGTTCTTCCTTGAAAGAAGTCATAAATGACCCCTGACCTTGTGAAATAGCCCATTCGCGGGAGAGCCCCATCGCTACCTTTGGTGATAGAAGTGCTATCAAGCCAAGGCTCTAAAATTGATATCATTGTGTACAATTTCGAGTACTCTTTCAGTGCGAGGAAGATAACATCTCTTTGAGAGGTCTTCGAGGATATAATTTCGCACAACGACGGCTATAACTTTTGGTGGCAGCAATGGCTGTGTAGAAAGCTAGTATACGTCCTACTAAAGCTGAGGAGAGAGCTGGAACCAGGTATTGTCAAGAAAAGCGGAAACGTCTGGTTTACAGTGTCATCAGTAGCTACTCAACGATTAGGAGCTAAGCTAAAAACACAGTTTGTCTAATATTCGCACCACGTATACGTCCTGTTCTATCTTCAGCAAATGGGCAAAAACAGACATATTCTCTATTTCACGTTTTCCATGACCTCATTAAAGTCAATTCAGGATGAACTACTGGCAGTTCCATAACAAAGGAACCTTTCCGTCTGCCCAAACTAACCTGATCAAAGGTGCCTGGATTGGGGTCTCGGAATGTCAGACACGGGAACTGAACGACAATAAATCCCCCTTTCCACTAGACGGCGATCGCGCTGCGATCTTACTGCGACCTAAACTTCATTGATGTCAACCTTGATTTTATAATTGGAATATGGTGGAAAATATATGTATGTCTGACAAGCAAAACGTATGCCTGAAAACGCAACAAAACACAAAAAGGGCAAAACATTATTTTTTGAATCCATGAATTTCGCTGACCGATTTGTCAAATCTTAGGTCGCAGTGCTACCCTAGTCAAGTCCGTATGAGGTCCGTATGGAGTCCTTAGCCTCTACCAGGCTCCACAAGTCGCTGAAAAAGTAGGAGAAATTGGACAAATATAGACACACAACATGCCAGAGGAGTTAGCTGGCCTAGGAGTACGAGTATGATTTGCGACCAGCCGATTCCACTGGCATGTTATCTGGCCTATTATTCTTATAGCGACCTGTGGAGCCTGTTAGAGGCTAAGATTTCCATGCGGACCTCGCACGGATTTGAATATATACGCACGTGTGAACACAACTGAAGTGCTTTGTCAACGGTACACGCTACACGCTGCATCATTCAATAGCAAAGAACGAGCTTCTGAAGACAGACTCCGGCTTGAAATACAAACATCACTTAGAAAATATCATTGGTTAAAACATGACGGTTTTGGTGGTAATCATTGGCTTTCCGTAAAGGAAAACGTCAACTTAATAATAGTAAGAATTCCGAAATTTTGTCTCACCTAGGTCAGTGACTTAATCGGAACAAGGAGGTTTAAATGAATCCATTTAACCTCCTTGGTCGGAATGATGTTCTTTGGTCTATTTGATCAGCGCCGGAGCATCACAAACATATCTAACAGAGTTGCCCTTCTACTGCCGACAACGGAACGGAATCAAGGCACCACCTCACAGCGAGCAGATCAACTTTGAAGTCTGCGGGAAATTGTTCTGTCATGGTGCGTGATTCCAGAGTGCACTAACATGTATTTTGATGCGTAAAGATGCATGCATGTAAGATAGAGATAGCGTTGGAAGCGCCTCGAGCGTGACCACGGAGCGGTTTCTGTTTGCCCATGGAGCAGATGGATATGCCGAATCTAGGATAAAAATGTGATCTGAGATGGAGATGTGAAGACTGCTCATCCATGGCTCAATATCTTGAAGAAAAAAACATCTTCAAATAATCGCACCAAGAAAAGATGATTTTCAATAGTGCGTTTGAGTCAATAGTTGCGGCGCCATAAACGAGCACGCAATATAGATTTTATGGCTGGATATTTAGAGAGTGCTGATTGGCATTGCAGACTCTGACAGTGTGTGATTGGCAGCCTGGTTTATTGTACAAGCACATATATGACTATACATGTACATATGCATATCAATTAAACAGGCCTTAGAGCGAGCTACATGACAACTAACTTCTACTATACCTCATACGCAATTCAAACACCTTATAAATACTTCGAATAGCCTCCTATACGGCGGGCGCGTTACGGATGTCACTTGTATAGTACGGAGAAAGAATTGGTTTTACGAATCCGCCCTCTGATGTAATCCGAAGTTTACACATTGTGATATCACAAACTGACATCCGAATCTCTCCGTGAGCAATGAAAACAAGCTAGCAGCACACTGAAGAGGAAATATTTGGTCACCTCTGTGAAAATGGGCTCAGAGGTATATCTCTCTGTTTCTTCTGCATATCCTGGGAAGCAACTAGGAATAGATTGTAATGATATTTTGTGCGTGCGAAGACGAAGGCTTAGCCTCCCGGTGGCCTTTCTTCATACCTGTTGTACTGATCTTGATTTCTGGGCGGCAGGTAGCTTTTGTACGTGCAATTTGCCCGCGGGCATGATTTCGCAAATAAACAACTTTAATATCGGAAAGATTGGTGTAGGTTTAGGTCCTCTAGCGGCTTACTCTGAAACTGCAGGGGCTTGTTTCATAGTTTGAGACGAGGGCTTCGAATAGTTGATTTTACATGATGACGATTGATATTGTTTAATGAGGTAGGTCAAGCAGTAAAAACCGATCACATTTTTCTCTAGTGACAAGTTGATAATGCAGTTAGCACAGGAATGTCGCACAGCTGATCTGGTCTGACCTGGACTAACCCCCAAACAACGTAACGCTCCAAAATTGAGCAACATTTCATATGTAAGGGGGGGTTCGACGGGTCGACAGATCGATAAAAACAGAAATAAGAGTTTCAGACTTGCCCTTGGTACGATACCTTTTGATGGACGTATAACGTGGCTCGTTCGGTCGCTCGAAGACAAGTAAGGGAAAAAAATCCTTTGTTCTTCTCCACTTCGCCCTCCCTCCTTGGCAGGGCTGTCATTTTTCGGCGCTGAATTTCTGGATTCCACAGAACCTTTCCGTCCGACTTTAGTGCTCGGAGGCTGCGGAAGCAGTTTATCTACCATGCTCTGATTCGGTACACATCCCATGGCTTTGAAGAATCACTTTAACACCACTTTTGTGGAAATGAAGACATACTCGAAGCCACCTTACCTTCAAAAGCGCCACCTACTATTATGTTTCCTCTCGCATCTACAGGGATTTGACCAGTTTTCACAAGGGCAAAAGAGTGCTCATGCGTGTTCTATAGTTGGTACAAGGCTGAGTACACACGCTGTTGACTCTATACTACTTACACTAGCTGTACGGAGAGTGATATTTTGCCTGGGGAGTGTGGCTAGGTAGGATTTAATAAACCAGGCGCGAGGGGGGGGTTCTTCTGCTGGTTGACTCTGGTCAAGTATTTCCCTTTGGGCCGAAATCTCCTAACCATCCCCACGTAGGATAGTTTCTTAGAAGCCTTTTTGCAGCAGAGTAACTTCTATGGAGGATCATATTGGAGAAATTGGTTACATATATGTGGCTACTAAACTTGGAACAGCAATCCCTATACTGTAGTGTATATCACGTTGGCAGAAATATTTTTTCGACTGGGGAAGGGAAACAGAGACTGACAGAGACAGGCATTGACAGACAGAGAAAAGAGAGATGGAGGATAGAAAAATAGAGAAAGAGGAAAAGGAAGGGAGACGGACAGACAGACAAATGTACAGGCAGAGAGATCTGGAAAGGGAACGAAATCCAGAGAGATGGAGAGGTAGAAAAAAGTAGAAGCAAAGAAATAGAGTAAGACAGCTATAGATAGGGGAAAAGGCCCCTTATAAATGTTTCCTTTTATTTCAAAGGTCAGGTCCGTTTGTAGCTTTTATGTACCATCTGGATTACGCCGCATAATTGGTGCTGCCATTTACCGACTTTTATCGCCAATTTCGAAACAAATTTCGTTACAAACGAACACCTGTACCTGATCAGCGTCAGCAATAAAGCACATCAATGGCCGCTATGCAACGTTACAGACTGCACACTGATGCGCGCACGGGATAGACTGTACGGGGACGTTACACGGGACATAAAAGAGAAATGAACTGGCGACTGCGGGGCCAACATTAAAGAATACCTTTTACAAATTGTATAACAAAGGTAGTCTCTACCAGGCTGACTACGCTGGCTATTATAGGGAGAATGATTTGCCAGGGGAGTTTTGCTACCAGAGGAATTGGTCGGCCGGAAGGGAAACATGAACCTAAGGGTGGATCCGATCCCTTGGCCAATTTCCCGATTTTTTTCCTGAATTTTACGATCCCCGTACCCCCGTAGGAAGGCCTGGTGGGGGCTATAACAACGGAAGTCTACTTGTATCATGACGTATCGTCGACATTGGCATAATGATTTACAGCTTAGCTCCTCTTTATACCAGAAGGCGATCGCTGAGTGACCGATGAGTGACCAAATTACATATGTTTGACTCTGGATTCTATCATAGGAGCACGATGTAAAAGTAGGGTATAAAAGACCTTTGAAATTTGTCGGGTGACCTGCCAAATGGTTGGTCGCTCAGAGGTCACAGCCTCTAGTGAAGAGGGGGTATGAATAGACATCCGTACCCATGGAGGCAGTCTGTGTATCAACAAAGGATTTCCACCGCTGTTGGTTCTTACAATATATCACCTGAAAACCTGCTATACAGACATGTGGTAGCACAGCCCCACAATACAGATATGGCGTTTTAGCGTTTAGAAAGTTCAGCCCAAGGCACCTTCTCTTAAGCCCTTTAACACAATTTCCGGGTTGTCTGACTTCAGAAGGAAGTCCTTTCTAGCAATGCCTTTGGAACAGTACGAGCCAATTTCCTTCCCTTTGATCCAGGAATGCACAACGCATTCTAAGCAATGGTATTGGATCCCGTCTTCCTCATCAATGTCCAAGGACATGTCCAACGCATGCCTGACTCAAAATCATCTGCCCAAAGGGCACTCAACATCGACTTCAGCGAGAAACTGACACCGAGGATGGGTAGGCCTCGCGAAGGCTTTTTAGACTGCCTGATTGATAACGTAAAACTGTATTTTAATCAAAAAGCTAAGATGGCACCATATACGCTGAAATGACTGCAGGACCAGGCAGTGGACAAGGTACGATGGAATGGGATGTGCAAGAACGTTAGGACACACACTGATTTGGTGTGCCAATGACAGTTTTTTAAATATAATTGTATAAACTGTACATTTGCAACTAAGACCAGTATATATTATTAAAGGGTTAATGCCCCGGCCCGAGGTGTATATGGTGAGATAATCCCTGGTCAGGTGCGATAACTACCGAATAAACCACCGAGTGAGCGTAGCGAACGAGGTGGTTTATGAGGTGGTTATCGCACCTGACCAGGGATTATCTCACCATATACACCGAGGATAAGGCGGGGCATTAACGTTATTATCATATAGCCTACTCAAACTGACCCATTTAAGCAACAAATTCCTTTATAATACATACATCCTTTATTCAAGACTTCAAAGGCTTGACATAATGACAAATTCCCTTCTGCTGGGACAAGTGTGTTGCTATTCAATCCTAAGTTATAGTTGTACATATTCAATAAATTTGAAGGAATGTGAACAGTAATAATATTTGGATTAACTCTAACATGGACTGCACACTGTACAAAGCATTCCTTTCTGCTGACGCATGACGCCGTAACACGTAGATTCAGGCCAGGCAGGTGGGTATCGGTCCCCTGATTGGTCAGAATGAATCTACACCGGCACCGGTGTCGATTTGCATCGACACTGGTGCCGGTGTCGATTCATTCTGACCAATCAGGGGAGCGATACCCACCTGCCTGGCCTGAATCTACGTGTTACGGCGTCATAATCAACGTGGAACGGGGCCTTCTGATTGGTCCGCGGCACCTGGCTATATGATAATACTATTTTTTGACAAACCGACCGTTGCTAAACCCCTACTAATATACATTTTCACCATTACCAAGAAGCAAGAAGAAGCCGAACTTCTACACTAGACTAGGTCTATGATACTATTATGTATGTTCTGTCTCTGTTGTGACCTGCATTTAGCTCGGTTGGACAAAAATGTACAATAAAAGTCTTTATTCATTATTATTATCATTTCCATATCAATCCATACTGCTTCCCCTTATACATGATGACAATCCATATACATCGGAAATAAAATAAAAACTGTCAGAGATTTGATAAGTACGCTGGGTCAATCGGATTCCACTACAGCATGGTAATTTGATCACCTGATTTCAGTCATCGCTGACAGATGCATTTCCACAGGTGTTGACATTCCGACTGCGGAATGCGATAAAGCGATGTCTGAGAATATCGTTATCAATTGTAGACACGACTACGGAGAGGGAAGAAATGAGATCTTCTTCTGATTCTGCATTCTTCAGACGCACTTCGGTAACAGAAGACCTTAGGCGCGATTATTGGAGCCAAAGGCACAGACGCGGCAGGAATTAAGTGCAGACTCCGACACAATATGCAGCCACTTACTATACATGTCCTCATACATCCAGGGATAAGGCATGAATACCCCCTTTAACCCCAATCAAGAGTTACGAATAATGCCATAAGCTCCCAGATCATGAGGTCAATGGTAGCACCATCGGGCGCGTGTGCCGTTTTCTGTCGACAAGTCAAATGTCTGTTGCTATTTTTTCTTATTGAAGAAAACATGAAATGATACAGATCAAAGGTCGAAGTCGTCGAAGTGGCGGTGGACCCAAGTTGTGCTCAACTTATTTTCTTTCTTTCTTATTTTAGCGCCGCTACTTGTACAAATATTGAAAATTATATATTAGACAGGACTATCAAACGTTTGAACAGTAAATTAATGAATAAGCAAATAAGTAACTAATTAAATAAGTACGTATAAATACATAGCTTACGTGAGTTGAACCGCACTACCGGTTGAAAGAGAAATCCAAGAATGACACCTGAACTTAAAAACGATTTGTAGATGTGATATGATCTTGTGGTATCTAAAGAATAAACATATTAAGTTCTGATATTTGTGAATACTAGATTTCTTTGAAGAATATCTGAAGAATATCAGATAGTAAGTAGGGATTCTATTGTTTGTTTGTTTGTTTGTTTGTTTGTTTGTTTGTTTAGATTTCAACCTAATTCAACCCAATAAGTACAATTTCGCAATATAATACTGAGACGCTTCAGGCACTAATATCTTCAACATCAAATTGTGATTATATTCTGTAAGCACAGGTGGATTAAATTAGATTGATAAAGAGGCACGTCTTCTGACGAATTTTCTTCAAATCGTAAATATGATTATGAAATAGTAGACATCTGTTTTTAATTTCACCATTCTGATAACCGATAGAAATAAATCTTATTCCCTTAATTTGCCAGAAGCCGACAACAAAATCTATGGTTGGTAGGTTTTCGCTAGGGTTGGCCAGGTAACCAGAGACAAAACATTTTTCATGTGCTTTATGAAGTATCAGTACTAGTCTTGATTTTAGACATTTTACATGTCTCCTCGTCTGTGAAATTGTTACGGAATAATATATAGCTGTGTTGGTAATAGTGAACTTCAGCTGCAAAACACACCGATATAATATACCAATACCGTTAGAAGGCTTTGAGCTATTTCAAAAAACGGCTTCGTTCCAATAACTGTGATATGTTTATTGCATAAATTAAATACTAATCGTTATTTGCCATTGAAAGACGTTTAACAATATTTGAGATATGATATCGTTTCATATTCCTATATTCACGGGAAAGCTTTGATAACGATATTTCATAACAGAAATAATTATTATTGATATTGTAGGGCCCAAGAAAACAGCTGTATGACGAGAATTTTGAGTACTTCTTGCAGCCACAAACAGAACTGTTGATGTTAACTGTTAACCTTTGTTGAAATTCCTTAAATTACTCAGAACGCCTTCTACGATAGAATTTATGAATGATTCGTGCAATATTGACAAGAGAAGTTGGTTCAACTTCCTGCAGGCAGTATAAATTCAGCAGCTTGGACAGAGATTGTATCTTCACGATGCCAATCGAAGATAAAACTTTTACGTTTTAGAAACCGATGAAGTTTCCCTTGCATGTTATCTATTCATCATTGGATAGATAATGTATCCAGAGCGTGATATAAGTACACGTACACGGCATAATAGGCCCGGTCTGTTATGGTGTTTAGGCCCGTACCAACAATGTCAAAGTTGTCAAAATAAAAGCATTCTGCCTTTGTCCAAATGACTTTTGAGAAAGATCCAGCAGGTTTTGTCCACCCAATCATAACTTTCTCAACAGCTATCCTATCTGTCAAAACTAAGAATGACTGTCTTCAGAAGTGCATGTTATTGTACTATGTTTCCATGTTATTGTACTATGTCTGTTCCGGCAGACGCGACAGGTAGAGTGATTCGGCGTCGGTCTTAAGAGTCAGGTTCTTTGATGTAACATAACTACATGGGCTTTGATCATTGTGGCGATTTGGTACAAAGTGGATGTTTTTGCGTTATGCAGAGAGATGTACCGTTTTAGTCTCACTTCTGCTGTCATAGTGATTTCTAATGAAACCATGACGTTGACAATGCGGTAGGGTTCCAATGTTGTTGTTTTTTTTTTCATATTCTAGGGTCCGCCTATCCATACCGCATCTCAAATTCTGAAGTACGGAATAGAGTCATGGAAAATGTCGGTCTGTACGAAGACCTCCCAACCACAGTAAAGGAAACTGAAGTGGTAGAGCCATGTGTCACGGTCACTGGGACTAGCAAAAACTGTCATTCAAGGAACCGACGTCCAGGGAAGAAGAAAAAGGGGTAGACAACGGAAAAGAAGCGAGGATATTATCAGAGGATGGACAGGCATGATGCTAAGTGAAACACTCACACAAAAATCGAGAAAGGTAAAAAAAGATTGGTTGCCAGATCTTCTGCAATGCTGCGTACCTAAACCAGGAACTGGACTTGTGAAAACGTTTCGGTCCAAGTCTGATAAAAAACCTAAATGTCGGGAATTTGATACGGATTTGCAAAAAGTCGTATCAAACTTGGATGTCTTGTTACGAAAAAAGCTGTTGTGTCATTGGACGGTTCTGTCACAGCGTGTACGACATCAAACTCGTACGACGAATGTTACTGCACCGTTAGAACATGCCATGAATCTGAATTTAGATTACACAATCCGAATACTGGCGGTTTAGACTCTTTTAACTTTACAAAGATAGCTTTGGACGTCTTCTGTCGTGTAACGAGCAGCAGAACTCGTTATGACTGTTATCCATCGGTTATCCAAAGGTTATTCTCTAATACATATTTACAGCCTGCATGTGATACAGTTCGTATACACTCCCCACAAAGCAAAGCCCAGTTAACAGCATACCTTATACATAAAGTAATAACCATGCATTTGGCTAACTGTCATATTAACCTGCGTTTGATATCTGCCATCTAAAATGGAATCAACTTACACCGTGACTTACCAATAGATCCTGGTTCTTCCGAAGGAACCGTGTTTTTCAAAGATATATTGACTTTTCCATAAACTGTTGAGATCCAAAGGGTTAGGAATATTTCAGGCTTTTCAGGCATCACTGACCATGCAATAACACATCACATCAATCCCGGCCCATTACTGACCGTACAGTTCGTGACCAAAATATGTCGCCATTGTAACTCTGAGGGTCGTGACCCCCAAGCACCACATCAGCTGTAAAATATCCCGGGCTTTCATCGAGATTCATAAGGCGGGGATAATATCGTTCTAATCAGGGCGTAGCTCTAAATATAGAAATGTGTGTGGCAAGATGAACGAAGGTAGACAAAACGACAATTGTTATAGATATCTTACACTCCAATCCTTATCAATATTGATCCTCAGGCTCCCGTGGCGAGACAACTATGACTCATGTTCACCAGGGAGGCGCCAAACGTGGGAACATTGATCGAGTATACTTTTCAATTTCCTGTAACTTTCATACCGGCTTATATGATATAAATTGGACCAGCCATATTTATTTATACATATATATCGGTAATAAACTTCTACTTTCTCTATATATATACCGTAAAGCACTATAAGAACGCGATTGAACATAATGCATGCAATACTTTCTAATGTTTGGTAACCAGCGGATCATATCAACTGGATCCTATCAACTTTGTGTTTCCATTCATTTTCAGGTTCAAGAACCCCCAATATTACCTCTAGATGGGATGACGCACTGAATCCCATACGTCCCCATGAAAGTGTCACTTTGTACCCACTGCAGATGAAATGAGTTACTGGCTGGATAAGGGTATGTCTAAGTCTTGCTGTGGGTGGCAGTATATCACTTGGCTGTTCTTTACATGTACGATATAAGGATCACTAGGCTTGCATATGTACTAGTCACCTTTCGTTCTCTTTCATCGGTTACTCTGAAAGCTTCTGTAGTAAAAAATAAGACCTAGGTCAAATCTATCTCGGGCGAGTTTGCAACCACACACAAAGGTATCGCAGTATGCAGACATTTCAGGCAAAATAAGAATTCTGATACGTCTTTATATGTCTTTCTGGTATTTACCCCCAAACGTTTGGTATTCGATTCGATAAAAATGTGTAACTGTACTCCTTAATTCACCTAAATGGCAATGCCTAATCATTTACCAATCAAGATAGCCGACATACTACAGTTGCAATGTATGATGATCTCAAGGATTCAAAGACTTAAGTCATCTAATGCTTATGTTATAACGCCCGTGGAAAAGAGGGGGGGGGGGGTACAAACTTAGTCATGTTTCTGACCACAGCCTTGCCGCTGCGCCACCATGCGACAAAAAGTAGTGAATTCCACCCAGGCACTATCGAAATAGATCGGACTCCTGACTTAAAAGTACAAACAAAACGCGCCCAGGTAGATAACATATCCTCTAAGTTCTGTTTCAAATACATTTTATTGTAAAATCTCTAACCAACCTTCTGTCATTACCTTATCTTCAACAATTATCATATACCTTAATGAATTAAGGATCCTAAGGAAATTCATAAGTGTGTCTTACATAGTGGTTTATTAGCAGTTCTTATCTGTTTAATTGCTACTTTCATGTTCATGGCATTCTAATGATTATCATGTCGTCGTTCTGCTGTATAATCTGCTTTGTCGCTGCGTTTTCACAACAACTTTTAAAATATCATACTTTGTTTGTTTGTTTGTTTTATTTGGATCTCCATTAGTGATACTAAATGTAGTATCACTATTCTTCCTGGAGTCCTACAATGCACGAGCAATAAATACAATACATAAGCAACAAATCATATACAATAAGTAAACAGAAAACTAACGAAATCAACTGAGGTAACTCAAACTGAAGGATGGAGATCAGAGGTCAAATAAAAATGCCATAACTTAGGTTTTGTATGCAGAAGGTGAATAAAACAATGTTTAACAAAACATAATTGATTCTAACAAACTGAATATGCAATATAAGTACAAAGTAAAGTAGTCGTAATGATAGTAAACGCCTATACATAACTGAAAATGAAAATACTTCGTCGCATTGATCGCATTTTACGACATAACTTGATAAACGTAGTACCTTATAGTTGATCAGAAATTAGTGCATACTCCATTACCTTATTACTTTAGCCTTCGGGCATGATTTTGCTGACAAACTATATGTATTGAGAAAACTACGTTGTAAATGTTGGCACACACAATATTTAACAAACGTGTTAAATTGTTTTAATGTTATATATCTAAATAGAGCAGAACAATAACACTGTGAAAGTTCTACGAATAACTTAGCGCACTTTCTTGCCTATTTTTCTTTCTTTTCAACCCTCCCACAAAGACGCATTTTTAAAACAAATGACGTGGAAACAAATATGGAAATCCCCAATGTTGTAAAGGCGGTTAAAGTATTCAGTAGCGAAGATAACATCTTTGCCGTTCGTTCCCGAGGGCGGGGATTTAGAGAACTAAATAAGAGCGGCTTTAGTCGGGCGCTTTGTTGGAAATTCCGTCTCATTTTATGCTTGGGAAGAACCTTATCTCGGTTCGGGGATGTTACAATCGCATCATGAAAGGAGTCGGCTAAAGCGTTACGTAAAGCGTTTCGTGGCAGGAATTCCTTTAGGGTGAGGGGTACAGTGGTAGGTAACCCCGCTCACGGACCAAAGGGTCGTCCACAAGATGGGAAATGAAGCAATGCTCATTCCTTTTGTCCAAAGAGAGTCCGACAAAAATGTCATCATTATGTTTGAACCAGCATATATACGAGCAATTATGCCGCACACATTTGTCTTTTCGTGGTTCGACAGGAGAATCTATATACGTGGCTGGGAAGACTTATGTGGGGACAGTGCGGAATACAAATCGGGCGTGCGAAGGAAAGAATTCCGACGTTTATAGACGTCAAGCTGACGTAATAACGGGGTCTGTCCCCATCCTTTGGGCGCCTGTGACATCGATTTTATGCTGTAAGATGTACGAGTGAGATCGGCCGCCCGGTCCTCCAGCCATCGGAAGGGAACGCCACACCCCGTACCACCCAAAACACACATTCATGTCGGCACCGCAAGCCCCTGTCACGTCGTGACAGAACGTCGATGGAAAACGGACGACTGAATAGACAAAGTGTCATCGGCAACAGTTAGAATAGGCAGCTAAACGCGATAGCAGTAATGCTCCTGTTTGACTCGCCACCTTCAGTCTGAGCCCCGCTGACAACCAATTTACATTGCAACTGCCTAAAGGGTGCGGTATTGACCCGTGGAGCAAGCGAAGTGTGAAAGGCCTTTGCGCAAAGACCCATCCCCGTGTTCTGAAGTCCTCTATTGACCTGGATGTTCGGAGAATAAACGTCCAAATTTGATAAGGTGCGAGGCACTTTCCCGTCGGATTAGCCCCGCTACAACGGGCGCCATGTAATGGAGAGACGGATCTGCATAACTTGTATCTGGCCCGGGAGAAAATCTATAATGGAATAATATAACGTTGACTGATCGAAGGGAGCTATGACATACGAGGTGCACTAAGTAAGAGGGAGAGAAACACTATCGGATCATGACCAACGCTCACTTGTTGGTGACACAGGAAGGTAAACCAACATCATATGTGTCACATTGCTGTCAGTCTTGCAATGCAGCTTTTAAAAGTAATTTTTGGCACTAAACATCGAGTTTTTGTGTTCAAAAATCAAATACAATATGAGACTCACGTTTTCACTGTGCTCTTGTGGTTTCCATTGTTTAGATGGATACAAAGCAATTATTTTGTTCACTCCGTTCTAAGATATATTTTCAAAGGCACGTACAATAAGTGACTCACATCTACATTGTACTCTTGTGGTTTCCACTGTTTAGATAGAAAGCAATTATTTTGTTTGCTCCGTTCGAAGAAATATTAGACGTATTTGTCGTAGAAACCAGTAGAACTACAGTTCACAGTGCTCCTACTTTTTAAGCCCCTGTCACACATTATTCAACCATGGTCTCCCTCAGGACCATGGCATCTTGACCTTCTCCAGACCATGGCCTTCACGTCTTCCCTAGACCATGGCTGGGGATCCGTCGTGAGGAAGGCCATCTGTGGTTAGGAATTGGTCGGACAAAGTTACTCTCTAGAAATCGTCAGCACCGGTAACAGCCGACTAAAAGTTTTGAAAAAAAAGTCTTATTCTGCTTTTAAAAAAGCAATGAGAACAGAAAATTGTAACTAAAATAGGATGAATTTCAGGCTAATCAGCACATATCTTGGCTGTGAAGTGTTGGAAGCAAAGTCTTGGAAAGGTTCTGAATATGTGACAGTGGCCATAGCTAGCCTCAGCCCATCCTAAACTTCAGTCGAAGTAAGGCAGATGTCAATTTGATGATAGACATGGGATTCGGTCTGTCCGAATGGATTAATTGTGCTTGTTCATGACATCTACCAACATGAAGGCAACTGACAATCCAGACACCTCAGGATCAATGAGTTAAACTTTCCATGTCCTTTAACCCACTAAACAGTATTATTGTGTGCTTGTACATTCGACTCTCGTGCATTTTCTCCTGTTAACTTGAATGCACATTGTTCTTAATTCGATTTTACCCCTCATGATACGCGTTGATTTTAATTTTACATATCTGGTAATCTCGTCTTGTATCGAAATCATGAATGATAGTTTGTTCATATCTTAAACTAGTACTATTGTTGCTCCGTGAAGCCTAAACCCTGATCTACTTCGGGATTATATCAGTGTAAATGCCAATGTCTTATAACATAGAGGGCGAATGTCATCTTTGATAGAAAGCAGATTACATGGCAAATTAAGAAATACACTACAGAGACTAGTGCAATCCATATTTCTCTATTTCATCCACTTAACGTTACGTACAGTGCGGCAGGAAAAAATCATATTACTAATGCAGCTGACGCACCTCCCATCGCAACACATATCTGTTCCTTTATATCTTATACCTAAGATAATTCCTACTAACTACATGTTTCGGGAAGGTTGGCTTCATGTAATGTTAGAAAATGTATTCGTACCGTGTATTTATACTTGTAAGCATGCTTTGTTGTGGCCTGTGCTTCGTCGCGTGGCAAATATGTATAATATAATACACATTATTCACGTTTATGAAGTTTAGAGATCCAGTTGAACAATATTTAAAGGCAATTTAATCTTTAACAGGATAGAAATCGGAAACGTTTCATTTTACTCGTTTACTCTTCAGCGTCACAAGAATGAACTAACGGAACGATACAAATGCATCTAAGTGGAAAAACAATAGTTGAACACGTCAAAGTCGCTAACTCAGAGTCAGTAAAATGTCATTCATACTAGCGGCTTGTGTTTTGCTCTGAGGAATCGTTCGAGATTTATTTTTTTAAGGAAAATATAATATCCACGAAGTTTGGCAGTTCATGCAGGTCTTCCAGACCAATTGGGTCCATCTCTTGAAAATCAATACATCCGGAGTAACGTAAAATGTCAAAGGCCGAGACGAGTGCCTGACGGAATGCATCTTCACTCGACATGAAACATTATATCAGCGAGGAAATAGATTTTTTTAAAGCAACAGCATATAGGCCAAG
The DNA here is from genome assembly GCA_019207045.1 of Branchiostoma floridae x Branchiostoma belcheri. NCBI lineage: Eukaryota > Metazoa > Chordata > Leptocardii > Amphioxiformes > Branchiostomatidae > Branchiostoma > Branchiostoma floridae x Branchiostoma belcheri. The sequence goes on along the minus strand of CM033025.1, from coordinate 5,910,889 downwards.
AGATATCGATTTCTCTGTCTGAGGGGGATGTCCAAGAAAGCTATCGCTCACAATTCGTATATTTCGACATAGACCTGTCTTTTAGACAGGAGTTAATCATAACTTCCTTAAAGTGTTGAGAAGGACCAAGCAGAGACATCGAAAAGAAGCTTCATTGTACATTGACTTTGGTAGCACAGCTACAAACTACAGAATAGCAATACGAAATATGTCTAGCATCCGTAATGTCCATAATATCATGTTCAAATCAAGTAGAGCTAATCGCTGATTTCAGTTTTCTTTCTAACTTCAAAGCATCATTATATGTATTTATCTATTTCTTTCATTCTCACATTTTGTAATCAAATCTTCCGATGACTTTAGGTTCCTTGAAATCTATTGTAGTGGAGCAGAGAAATATGTTAAGAAAGGCATCATATCTAGAGCATTCCACGATAAACTGGAATTCATTTGTTTTGGACGGATTCTAGATAATACATTGAGACTTCTAGGCGTACAAAAACTGAGACATCACAGGCGTTGATCATAATTGGTGTCTTTGAAAAAACGACTCAAAGGTGGTCAAGGGAGAAGAACTTCAAAGGACCGGAAATGGAACTGAATACTACCCTGAAGTTTGCAGGAATGCACGTCTAATCGCATGCAGACTTACAACAGTTATCATGTGTCGGCAGAGAGGCCCCAATTTGACACAGACCGCCCGTCCGTGTTGACAAAAACACGGAGATGAAAGCCAGGAGATGTAAGAGACGTTATTGCAAGTATAGAGCGATAGCCCCTGGCGTCCGACACAGGCCTAAATCTCCTCCGTATGCAGGCATATCACCACAGGATAAAGCCTTGTCTGGCAGAGAACCGACGTGCAAGTGCGCACTGCAATATAAAACTGCCGGTTTAAGACCCCCAATTACGCGAGGATGCTAGGCAAATACGTACCAAGGAAGCCGTCCCTGAATACGTTAACATTTTACTGTAGTTGATGGCCGTTCAGACGTGGACGTGCGGTCGTGATAGACAGATCAAATTATCTCGGCAACGTGTTCTGCATGGAGTTCCCTTGATGTGGGAGGGTTGACGGGCTTAGAGACGCGTACTTAACTATGGCGTGTTTTCAGATGGTTGTCGGCAAATTAATTATATCGATTTAATGCAGCTAATAGGCTGGTCCGACAACGGACTTTAACAATGTAACTTTGACAATGTTAGAAACGTTGGTTACGACGTTCGATAAACTAAATCATCCCTTTCTGGAAAATTTGAAATGCCAAATTTTTTTCTGTATGTACACAGATTAGACAGAACTCGACAATAATATCATTTGGTGTGATAGAGACAAATTCTAACGTTTTAGATGGTTTTATAACTACGTAGAGTATTATGTACTGTTCTTACAATTTATAGGGTGTACCTCGTACTACAACCCATGTAAAGTATATGGAAATTACCACATATCCGTAAAAAATTTTGTCATGTTTGATACCAGAAAGATTCGCATCTCTGAATGCATTAGAACTCATTATGTAGCTGAGCTAAAGTACGTGTGCAATGAAAAAAACGTGGTATAAACGTACTTATAGCTAACCAAAAACACAAACTTAATTGTAATTACATCTACTCAAAATGTATATTGACAATATCACCAACTTCCCTACTATAGCCAAATGAAATTCACACATTAAATGATAATATAACAAAATTCATTTTTGACGACCACTTACACGAAATTTCACGAAGTTGTGCTTCTCGCATACACCTTACGAAGTCATATGTTCCAGTGAGAATATGTCCTGTGGTTTTCGTCCTAAGCAACTCTGTTGACAGAAAATTACCAAAACCTTCCATTTAGTATAGCCATACGTTGCCAAATTGTTTTTCTATTTGATAGTGGGTACGTAGGCAACGGAAAACATGAGTATAATGTCAAAGAGTGAACCAGTATAGCACTAAGTAATATACTGAGAAAAAAAGGAAAACCACGATGGTGGGAGAAAGCCGGTTGCCGGATAGTTGAATATTTAGAATAAAGGAGAGATGAGTAGCGTAGGTACGTACCGCAAAGGAAAAAAATAGAGTTTAGAGAAACTCCGGATGAAAATAGAAATATTGACGATGTGTTATTTATCAGGCAGAATGGGCCATCAACGCACACTTCTGTAAATGCAGAAACGTTCGCGGTGGTTTAATGTTCGCTTCACCCCGAACTTAAAACCACCGCGAACATTTTCCAATTTTCCCTTTACCGCGAAATTAAATCCCCGCGAACTTTAATGCATTTACAGAATCTGCTGTCTAGCTAGGCAAATCTCTGAGTAGGCAACGGAGAAGACAGGAGGATAGCTCAAAAGAGTGAACCAGTATAACACTAAATGAGACACTAAGAAAAAAAAGGAAAAACAAGAAGGGCCAAGAAAGCTCTTCCGTGGTGCCCCAATAGTTTGAATTAAAGAATAGATGAGAGATGAGTACAGTATTAAAGTACCCCAATGAAAAAATAGGGTTTAAAGAGACTGCGCTGGATGGAAATATAGTCTTATTGACAATGTGCTATTAGTCAAAACGGACCAGAAATGCACACTTTCTACTGTCTAGCCCGGACAGATAACTAGATTCAAATCATACATGTTTGTTTTTCTTTGAGGACAATGGGGTTTGTTACTATGTACAGTTTAGTGACGGAAAGAGTGAAGTCATAGATTAAGTAACAAAATGTAGGTAAGCATATCTTCGTAAGGTAGAGAGTGGAATATAACCACAAGTGCCAGAATCTTGAAATGGACTAGTGAATATGCCAAATCTAAAGGTATAGATCACAATATTCTCAGGACGTGCAGCTGAAGTAATTTGAGCAGTTTTCCACCTAATATGTACCGGATAATTTGGTTGCACTTTGTTCATAAGTGTACTTGTTCCATTTGTCATAGAATCCAGTAACACTTCCGAACCTCTTCATCCGATATCTCAATGAATAAAGTACCTAATAATACTTTAATAGTATGTGAGTATACAATTCCATACTTATGTCATGAGTCCATCCTCTAGATAAATTCAATTGATATATATTCCGGGAGGAAATACCTCTTATTGTGCACAAATGGGTAAATATGTCAAAGAATTTTAGACCTTTGAATCAGTAAACGATTTGCAAGGCTCAACAAGCTGATATATTCATATACCTGTTTGCTACCTCATTTGTATCCACGTGTTTGTATGTATAAAAATAAAAGACCTTATGAAAGCCGCTGTACTCTTGTTATCACTTACTGTGGTCATATCTAATTAAAAACACCTTGCTTTAAGACATAATAAAGAAAGACATGTCTTGGTTCTAGCCTGGAATCCATCTATTATAGAATTAATGCGGTTTACTCGGACGATCGCACGCGCATTCACAGACTGTTCTGCATGGGAGCTATCAGGTGAGCAAAAATAGCATGGATTCCATGTGAGGTTTATATCTTTTGTAATTGTCTCAGAAATCAGTCTCTAAATGTTCGGAATCCTTGGTGCATTACTCTACTTATTATGGACGTTTTTAGAGAAGTATACCAAAGCCACAAACATGGAACACTGGTCACTGACGAAAACTAGTGGATGCTAGTTGAAACGTCTGACCGTTTCTAAAATCATATCCAGTTGCTTGAGTAACTGATTTTTTGCATATCTTATTACCTGCAGCTGGATGTCTAATCTTTATCGACGTAAAGCCACAAACAGTTTTTTTTTTTTGTTGTACTGCAATCCTCCCCTTTTCTCCTACCACTCGTAAACTACGCAGCGTTCATTAAGTGTCAGTGTGCAAGGCACCAGTGGTGCTGCGGGGATTCTGTGATCCACTTAAAATCTTCATCAAACTGCAGCGCGATGACGGCCGTTTTCCCGCCCCACAGCTGTGAAGACGGTGTCCGCTAAATTCTTCCAATATTGGGTAATTATCGACTTGGGGAAGAGATGATAAGGTAGGGGAAGAGGTGAAACCTAGCTGCCTCGGTATGGAACTCCTTTTTAGAGTCCCGCTGATGACATAATTTATCAGAAACCCTACATCGGAGACACTGCGCGTTAATCATTCCAAATACCCATATAGAAAGGCAGTTGCGTCGCGTCTGCGTGGTTGCTTGCACATAGAAACGTTCACCCACCCCCATGCCAATATACAGTACACACAGCCTGCAACAGCAAAGCTTTTGATGTGGCCCTCTTTGCCTGTTGTTTGAACAGACTAGCAGCATTGTGGTTGTGTTGATATTTGTCCACCGTTGACTTATGAACCTCTCAACGTTATAGAGACCGCCTATAGACACTATATATGTCATTAGAGTAGATACAACTAACTAGGGTATCTAAAGACATGTAATTTCCCCCACGAGCTACAGTTAATGCAGTGTCCTCCATTGGAAGCGGGTTGCACGAGGTATCATCCAGCACCATTGATAGATAAAGATTCTCGGAAATTTTTCTTCCGTCATCTTTTCCCATGTGGCAACCAGAGGCCGGTATCTGCATTCAACGACACTTAACTGACTAGGTCTAGGACCTTTGGTGCGGTGCCGTTGTGGATATTTACTTTGCATGCATGAAGATTAGGCAAGGTCCCTGCGCTCCTACCCTTTCTCAGTCACCCAGGTGAACCCAAGGCTGCCTTCCTACCGGCGTAACTACGTATCCAGGCGCCCCACCTACCTCATGGCTCCCGGTGTCTGCAGGCTATCCGCTGGTAGTCCACGGGATCGTCACCGGAAGGGGGAAGACCATTCCACGGTGTCCAACACCCTCTCTCGCCGACGGCCCGCTCGCTAGGCAATCCCAGCTGAGAATATAGATCCTTATCGGTAATCGGACTTTCGTAGCCTTTTTTTTTTCTACTTCGGTCGGGTTATAAATCTACCACTCGTACCCAACCAGTCCGAACGTCCGCAGAATTCCCCTCTGATCGACCCGGCCTGAGATCACCACCACGATCTCCACACGTCACCACACGAGCGACTGTTGGTTCCGTCCGGCGCTGCACCGCGGTCTCTAACAACTACAGCGGGTCTCGCATCTCGGCTAATCTCATTGTCGCGCGTCCTCATCAGCTGCTGGCCTGGCCCTGGTAATCTCCAGTGGGCTGTGGGCGTCCCGCCGGCCTACCTGAGAAATAGATGAAACAGCAGATTTGTTTTTATTCGGCTTCCCCTGTTTTGAGATGCCGGTACTGAACTCTTTTCTCTCACTTGCGCAGTAGTGAACGCTTGGTGACGCTGCCGCGCGATTGGCAGAGAGGCTATATGTATATCGAGAACGCACATTAAGTTTGACACCACGGGAAAGTTTCAACGACTTGCCGCTGCCTGGTATAGGATTTCTCGTCGCAGGCGATCTTGAACTCGAACCTGCTGCGTTCTCCTCCTGTGGGCGATAAGAGACGATAAGATAAGTGGGGACGGGGGAAATGTCGATAAAAACGGATGGTCGCAGGGCAGAGCTCGGCGCAAATCTGATCAGCGCAACCTCTCCCTCACAAAGGACTCTCCTCAGCCGCTAATTGTGCGATTAAACAGTTCGCAAATGATCCCCCCGTGAGGTGCGAGCCAACTTGACCGCGGACGTGAGGATTTCTCCGGTAAGACCAGGCGGCAGGCTTTCTGAACCCGGCGTTTGGATATTGCGCTCACGGGTGTTGATTCCGATCGGCGGGTCACACGGCATTCAATATCGTATTGAATATACAATGTCCATTATTGCTGAACCAATGATTGTATCCCGAAGGCCACGTACAGCCTACTGGACAAACGATCATGCTTTGGCACAGATGGGAAAACATGAAAATTACATGTGATGGGCACCGTGACTGGCGCATTATTCCGATCCTCACAGAAAAGTGGGGATATTTTCGGCCTGCATTCTCCAGCGTGTGTGATCCCCTTTAGATCCACATGCACATTCTAATAGTCTTCTTAACGTTATATTTCTTTGTCAAGGTTATAGAATAATGAAAATGGAACAGTCTTGCTCTGACTAGCGGCTCATGGAAGGCATCCAAGCGTGAGGTTCACGGTGTGTGTGTGTGTGTGGCGTGAAAAATATTCTCATTCCTTCCGCCGTCCCGCCTGTGAAAGGGAGATGGATATCACGTCCACGGCGTTGGTCTGGGCCGCCAAATTTCCCTCATGTCTGCTATCGCATGGCTATAGATGTAACTGCTCGCCCATTCATCCATCACACCTACACTTCTCTCATTTGTCAGATGTCCTTATACGAGGCGGTTTCGGTGACAGATTTAGTGGCGGGAAAACTACTGGAACCCCTCCTCTGGGAATCCAATTTGACAGCCCACGGTTGTTAGCGGGTCGTGTCAAAACTGATATCATTTGCCTGCGTGCGGCACCCGTCGGTAAATCCCCTACCTGAGCGGTCTAAAACTCACAAATCAAACGTCACTTCGCTGAAACGGAACAGTTACCCTGAGCAAGATGAAGGTCCCCGTAGCTTAACTGGTAGGAGCCTCATAGAGTCACAGTTGAGCTCCTCGTTCCAATGCATGTAAAGCTGGTAACTTTGAGACTCCGGTTCAATCCGACCACGTCCCTGTCGCTGAATATTTACCAAAGGGATGTGACGGAGGGCAAACAAAGGTAACAATTACAATACCAGAGGCATGGAGAAAGGCGAGGAGATATTTCTAATGAAGGGCACCATACGGGTAGGTCCTGAAAAAAGGCTGCCTTTTCAATAAGCAGACACATATCAGCCCTACGGTTTTGCACAAATTGCGTCTTCTGCATTCAACATTGCACTTGTCTCAAGAAAGATCGCCGTCTTCCTCCCACGTAAAGGAACAGGAGGGGGGAGTAGGAAGTTGTGTCGTGGGGATTGGGTCGTAAGGACGTGGGGAGGGGTCGTTTTCCAAAAGTTTAGGCTTTGTAATGCCTTTCTGAAGAAACAAATGTGCTTAACAAAGCTTCAAGCGCACAACAACGTTAACAGCTATGAGATAGCTAGACCTTCCTGTACTGCGGCCCCTACCCTGACTTTGATCATAATTAGCCAATCAGCAGTATACATAGATACTATCATCGTCGTTCGTGAGGAAAACATAAAGCACGTTTCAGGAAAATTTTAGTGAGGGTAAAAACGAAGTTTCAGGTTTCCTCACCAATGGTTGTTACTAAAATATCATAACTGATAACTCGTCGTCTTACAACACATGTTGTTCAAGAAGAGATAGAGAGAGGGGGAGAGAGAGGGGGTAAGATAAGAGAGAGAGCACGTTTACGGACACCTGAGCCATCCTGGTATGTTTAAAACGCAATTCGGGTCTACGTTTCTTCACCTACGACCGTTTCGAGTACAAATCTCATCTAAATCGTTCTCATCCCCCACCAAAGGGCCGACTCCTCGCCTTGAGAGAGGGTGTTGAACATTCCTGTCACACAGACATGACAGATCGGAGCGCTTCTGCGTGCACCTCTTATCTCCGGATCTGCCTGATGCACTCCTGCTCGCCTCTGGTGCTGCAGATATTATACCTCCTGTAACACCTGGGCGGGTCAAGCGTGATGCAGGCTGCAGGCTCATTCTGCTGGGCGAATCGGCTGGGCACAAGGGGCTGGGCAAAAAATCAAGAAAGTAGGTGAGAGGTGAAATGCAGATATAATCAATGGGGTTGAAATAGGATATATCACATTACTTATTGGCACTTAATGTTCACATTACTTATTGGCACTGTACAAATTCTGATATTTTTGTAGTTCCATTTTTCGATTGATGTTGATGCAATGGATGGAAATTTCTATATAAATAGAATATTTTAACCTCTTTGATATAATCAAAGACAGATGATGGAGATGTTCAGAGGACCTACATGCATAGAAGGCATACATTGTATTTGTATACATGTATTTATATAGGTATAACCGCCATTCGGCTTAAGACACACTAGCTTCGCAGTTACGCGGCGCGGCAGCAGCTGGTTATATTACATTACACTGAACGGCCTGTCACACCTAACTTTAGCAGTAAGTGTCTCATAAAACTATACAGCAAAGATGCCCCTGCTGTGCTTGGTGAAAACAAATTCCACTCTGCGATAGTTCTGGGAAAATACAAAGCTTTGAAGACGTCAATCCTAGGTTGGTGACTCTGACACTTGAAGGCATGGCTATTTCTTGTTCCTTTCTGAGCAGGTATTAGATGCTTGTCAGTTGGTACTTTATTAGCCATTTTTTATCATGCAAAATCGAATTTGTACATCATGCAAACTGATGCCGCCGCCAGGCATCAACTGCATATCTTCGTATCTCAATATTTGCGAAAAAAAGGCAAAGGTTTAATTGGAGGATTATCAAAACGTGTCATTCCGCATAGTTCGCCTTTACTCTTTGTGAAAGCAGCACAAACAACAGTCATCTAAGCTTTTGTTTAAAAGGAACTTCTTTATATATTTATTTGATTTCATTTGATTCATTTTTGTGCCATGTTTTTGCAAGTAGGAAGAAATCTTTTATAATCGATTTTTTCAAGATTCGGGCATTTCGCACTTCTGGGAGAAGCATTGCCTCGGGTTGGGATGACGATACTAATAGAGCATCGGAGGTTTGAGCGTTGATCCTCCCATTCATCATACTGTTAGCATCATCGACCGATAATCTCTCCTAAACCACTCCCCTGTTCCACTACGCTGAAAATCGGATTTCTTCTGCGATAAATCAGTTAAAGCCCCGCCAAAGGCTTACAGTCATGGCCTGTATTAGATTAATACTGACTACACTACAACCTGAGCCCTGACTGACAGAACCCTCTTTGGTTAAGGCAGCGATGTTTTCTCTGCTGCTCGATTTGAATTTTGGACCGCGTTCAAGGTCAATGTTCATGTTATTTTTATTACATGGTAAGCCTATCGCATTGCATGGCGATACCCGCGAAGGAATATGAGACATTTTACGTGCTAGATTGTCACTCAGACGAACGTCTATCTATTGATACCACCGACACATCAAGAAAAACACTAAAGGGGACCCTGGTGGTGGTTTGTTTTGCTCTAACTTGAAATATGAAACAATGCGCAAATGTGATGGAAAGTGACAGTAGTACTAGTGTCGAAAACATGAAGATTCCTCAGCTTTTACATTTAGTCTCTTTAAATAGCCCCTTTCCACTGGAATTAAGTACGATAAGCGACCAAATATTTGACAGACTATCATTTAAATTTCATAAAAAAATAAGTTAAACCTTTTAGTGTATTTTCTTTTCTTTATCCTGCATCAACATTCTACTTATGAAATCAACAAAGATTAGACGGATTCAATTTTGCTACCTCAAATGTACGGCCGTTCAGTAAATAAGACATATGTCGTATACTCCATGTGCTGCAGGTGGGTGGGTTTACAATGCATACTTATATCCTGACTAGGGGTGGGTCCTGTGTATAGGTACAAAACCTTTTTTTTTCTTACTGGACCGGTCCAGAAAAACCGGACCTAAAAAAATCGGTGCACTGGATGATGTTGGACCTATTGGACAATGAACAGATTATATGATCAGGCATCCACACGTGTTAGGGCTTACTGGTCAAAGAAAATAACAAGAGCGAAGTAGAGTAGAGTCTATAGTTATTTCTACCAAGTTTTACAGTCAATCGTATAGAGGCACACAGTCAGACTTGTAGGATTTTAAAACGCCAGTGGAAGTCGAATACTCCACAAAACAGATTTGTAGCGAGATGGACCATTGTTTTTAAGTATTGTCCATTCACAAGTTTTCACATAATGAATCAGGTCCAGGTTCAGGTCCGGACCTGGACCTAATCCTCTGGACCTGAACCGGACCGGACCTGAATTTTCTGTACCGGTACCCATCCCTAATCCTGACACATACAGTGTTGACATACATGTACAGTGAACGCTATTAGCATCCTTCTCTTACAAAGGGAGCACTTTTGTTTTTTTTATCTAACTGTACCTATGTAATTTATGTCATGGAATCCACTGAGTAATACGTCAAGCAAATCACTAGGGCAATTCAATTGCGATATAGTCTGACCCATTTCTTGCTATTGTGTGGGTTTGTAATTTCACATTCATACATGACGAACATCTCCATATATGTCATATTTCATTTATGGACAGCATAAAGGTACTCTTTTATAGGAGCGAGAGTGGAATGAGCTATATGTGCTGTAGCGAGTGTTACACAATAGTTGGGTTTACACACGCGACTCGGAGTCAACTTGGAGTCGACTTGGAACCGCTGAGAAAACTCCAAGTCAACTCAAAATGGTTGACTTTTGCTCGTGAGCAAATACAGCATATTTTCTTCTCCACCCCAATGCAAAAGTGTACTGATCCATATCAACCTTTTACAGAAATCGACCAATCTCAGAACATCATCCCACTCCAAAACGGATTGTTAAAAAGTCCCCCTCCCCTACAAGAATGGACTCTTCCTGAAAGAAAGCAAAATGGACTAGTCTATGTTACTCTCGTTCTCGTTGTCGTTTGCTTATTGGTCCCTCCCGAGAGCTTATGACTGGTCATACACCTGTATGTCGAGAGTACTATTTCCTTTCCCAAATTAGCCAATTGGAGGTCAGGATTCTTTCTTTCTTTCTTTTTCTTTCTTTCTTACTTTCTTTCTTTCTTTCTTTAATTAATTATTTATTTATCTATTTCCTTCCTTCCTTCTTTCTTCTTTCTTTATTCATTTATTTCAGGTTTTAAAAACCCATCGAATTTTTTTGCTATGAACTGAGACAAACTTACCAAACGGCCGTGTGCCAAGTTTCGTTTCTCTTATTTCGGGGCAAAATAGGCAAAAACAATTTCACCACAGCCCATTTGTCCGATAGAGCAGACACCAGTATAAAGATACATGACTTTCGATTGGAAAGTATAAGTAAAAAACTAGCCCTAACGGGCATTCCAAGTGTTCACCGAGGCTCTCACTTTCTAGTCAGATGTCAGGGGTAACGTCAAAGACTTGTTTAAGTCCAAAGTGATAAAAAACAACATACATTTCATGAGAAGTAACAATAACATTGTATGGCAGCTAGGTCGCCGTTCGGAGGCCTGGTCTATTTATTTTATCTATTGTCCTTTTCTATCAAACCACTACACGTCAAAGTCTCGTTGAAAGGACATTTATTTTCTTACCATTGTGGATGAGTACATTTACGTCTTATACGTCTACGAAGATTATCCTGAGGAAAAGCGCCTCCCGGGCCCTGATCTTTCGCTGCATACTAGGAAGTTAGCACTTTCACTTTGTCGGAGGTAACATCAAAGACTTGTTTCAGCAAAAAGTGGTAAGATTAGAAGCAAATAATAAATTCTATGAGAGGCAACAATAACATTGTATGACAGCTGGGTCTATTTTTTTTATCTATTGCCCGTTTTCTATCAAACCATTCCACGTCCGAATCTTGTTGAACAAAACAAATTATTTTCTTCACTTTACAGAGGAGTATCTGTCAAAATATTTCCGCATCTACGAAGAGTGTTTTGAGGAAAAGAGTCTCCCTGATCTTTCGCTGCATACTGGGAAGTTATCACTCATGGTAGCAGCTTCTGCGCATAATCTTACGCCCTGTAGAATTGCAAGTGAAATGCACAAAAATGCCACAGTTATAAAGTAGATGGTTTATGAGTAAGGAAAACCATATAGTAAAGCTTACTGTCATATAGATTGCTCAATTCCATCTCTATATACGTATACAGACATTCGTCACTTCTAATGGATCAGGAGATAGAGTTGTCGGAGAGATCTATATGCGGATTTATGATTAGTCATCAACATGGCTGAGGCGTTACATTGTCAAGTCACCCGTGGTGTCTGACGCACTTCTGACGTGCGACAACTTGAAACCTCTCCAAACATTTCACCATTAATAAATAAAATACAAACTTTCACCGAGATAATGAGAGGGCCTCGGATATAATATCCATTATCTGGATAGCCTCAGAGGACTAATAAAAAGTTATGAATGATGGTTGTCACTTGACTCTATAAAAAGGAAGTAAGGTTTGATCATATCTTCGATATGAATTTAGGATGGATATCACAACTTCGTAAGTCATCTTTCAACGTGTAGATAAAAAAAGGTACTACGAAAAACTATCTTTTTAGGATTTCTTTGTTCCCGATGACGTATAATAATGTTTCTCTATTTACCATCATACAACTGTCATCTTTTCAAGGTCGGGTTTATTTCTACACGTTATTCCAAATAGATGTTACAGCGTTTCTTTTAATTTACCGAATTCTTCAAGTTGCCGCAGTACTGGAAATAAACGTGGGAAGATTGAACGGTGTGATTGCACTCAAAGGCTTCGGGATAAAAGTCACAGATGTTTGGAGATCAAAGAAAAGGGTACAAAACAAGCACCCCATTCAGTCGACGCACACCCTTGGTATTTTTTAGAAAGTTTCCTATCCATTCATCCAATTAATTACGCAAACCCTTCATACCATATTCACCTGTCACCTACACATATGCCTACGAACATTGCGGCAAAACAAAACACCGTTTTACAACCTGTACAATCTGTTCAATCGACCACTCTTGTTCCTGCCTATGCCGCGCGACGCGGCAGCTTAGGTAGCGTGCGTACATCAAGCGGGTATTGATCGGGGCTTTGTGCAAACGATCAGCCTCGTCAGGCCTGAAAATTAGAAGTGTCGTCTGACGGCGATGGAAAAATACAGGTTTTTAAGGTTGGCAATTCCGAATTCAACAACCTGGTTGCTTTCTGAGGATATTTTCGACCGTATTGAATGTCAGATCAACACCCACTTGTCGTGGAACTTAAAGCAGTTTTTAGACGTGTCTCTGTTAACCACCTACAGGGGTAAGAGATTTGCAAAAATGAACTAAAACCGTCATACTTTTCATTCTGTTTCAATCCAGGCGCACTGGTAAATTCTGTCTGTCTGTCTGTCTGTCTGTCTGTCTGGTGGAACATTATAGATATAGGCATTAGGAACACATGAGATAGTACTAATGCAGAACCTGTCAGCATACCTGTCATGTACTCAAGTCAGAGGATTTTGGATGCGACACAAAACGCTAGATGCTGATGTCAAATCCCAACATCAGTTCCAAGATCTCACGTCACCGTGAAATATTGAGTTTCTCGCACCTCTTGTGAACGTGACCAGCATATGGAAAATGCATAGACCATTGTTCAACCGAGACGGGGGCCGATATCAACTGCCGGGTACCTTTTACCCATTGCTGATTTCACACTCTTTTTACACAACCATCATTTTCACCAACGTTTCGGTGACCATCTTGTCATCTTCTACAGGGCAATTCTGACTGGTCACATTTTACTGCAGTGAAAGGTATCGTTTATTATGGTTTTATGGATCAGAACCGCTGTCTGCTGTCATGAACCGTGATTCGAGGGGGTGTGTGTGCTCGTTTGAGACTCGTTTGGGACTGCATGCTTCAAAAGAAGAAGAAGATGAAGTTGAATGTTTAGTTGCACTGTTACATATATATACTACATTCCATTACGTTTGAGCTCGCATTGTAAACATCACACATGCAATAGCTGTTATATGTAGATACTTGACGTTTTGTGACCGCATCTGTAAGCAGCGACTCCTGTGCTGCAGTACAATGCGAACCAGTCAGAATTGCCCTGAGGAAGGTGACATACGGTCACGGAAACGCTGGTGGAAATGCAGCAATGGTTCAGTAAAAAGAGTTTCTTTATTCAGTGACGCACCAACCTGAGGAAACTATTCAATGATCAAAGGTTCGTAAGTGCTTTACGTTGTTAACAGGAATAGCATGATAAGTCTTAACAACGTCAGTTACCATCATAGATGGCCCTCCATTTGGAGAGTGCTTTACGTGATGTCCAGACAGCGTTAAAGACCGACGTGCTCCCTATCTGAAGTTTGTGATTACATTTTAATGGCAACGAATATGGCTCAAGAAGAAGGTCACTTTCTTTTCACCCAAGGACGTCAGCTCTGAATTGATATCGCCGCGCGGTTTCTTATCCTCTCCAATTTTGCGCACTCCTATGCACACGTGAATATAAAATGATGTGGAGTAATATGATGATCGTAAAGTCGAGATTTGTGAGGACAATTTTAATCTAACTGTCAGCAAGCATATCGCTTACCGTATTGTGGTTGTCATGGGCAGTAGTTTTCACACACATGTAAAGTCAAGCACTCAACTCCACACATACGTGGATGTGTACATACTTTGCGAATACACCCATTACATTGGAGTAAGATTGCAGCATGTATGTATGTGTGTATGTGTGTATCTTTTTAAGAGCAGGACACACTAAGGCATGGACGTTGCTCTCAGGTACAATAACTTATACTATTATTACAGCACCGCATAAAAGCAACCTAAGACCAGACAAACGCAAATCATCGTCATCATCACCATTATCTATCATCATTACCATCACCACAATCAACACCATCAACGCCATCAACACCATTACCATCAACACCATCACCATCAACGCCATCAACACCATCACCATCAACGCCATCAACACCATCACCATCAACACCATCACCATCAACACCAACGCCATCAACACCATCACCATCAACACCATCACCATCAACGCCATCAACACCATCACCATCAACACCATCACCATCAACGCCATCAACACCATCACCATCAACACCATCAACACCAACGCCATCAACACCATCACCATCAACACCATCACCATCAACGCCAGCAACACCATCAACACCAACGCCATCACCATCAACGCCATCAACACCATCACCATCAACACCATCACCAGCAACGCCAGCAACACCAGCAGCAGCATCTGCAGCAAGGTCGTTGACATCTCCTGAACGGTAACAGTTTCACACTTTACAGATTCCACACATTTACGCAGCAATTCGATTATTTTCTGCACTTTCAGGCTTAACGATCAGAGTAGATCCCGAGTATAGAAAAGGCGTTACTATGTCATCCTTCAGCACCGTGCTACGCTCTCGCTGTGACCTAAATTGGGTTTGTGTAACCCCTAACTTCACCATCGGTATATCATGCCAACATGTAAAAGTATATCTGAAAAGACAACAAAGCTTTAAAGATTCGTTTGTTTACCGCGAAATTCGTTTATTCATTGGTTTATTAACTTAATCTCCTTTAGCTGTCACATGTAACATGTGGCAGCTACTCTTATGGCAATAGCAGCCAACACATTAACAGTGTAACATAACATAACATAACATAACATAACATAACATAACATAACATAACATAACATAACTTATTCGGAAATAGTTCTGTGTGTAAAATACTTCTTAAGACATTGTGTTTGGTTTATTTGTTCTAAAAGAAATTTCCGTGTTGCGTATTGTCTCGTATTGTAATCGTGCTGGTTAGATTACCAGATGTAGTTTACTGTTGTGTGTTGGAGGTTGCTTAGAAAATGGTATTTCGTGTAAGGCACACATGTTTGAAAGCTCCGCTCGGTCGCAGCCTAGTCATTGTCTTAATAGAACGAACGTGTTGCTGGGATGCATCTCAGAATTAAGCCGCCTCAAGTTTCCAAAAGTTGCCTTCATCTCGCACAAACGTAATAATTGGCCACCTGGTCCTCTCCCTCCGTGGTGATTACAGAGTTATGTGAGGAGGTGGCTGAGGAACTTCGCGTGAGATCGATGCTGTAAATGTTCACGCTCTGCCGGGAACGACAACTATAGTTGTAGAAATGAGCCGCTAGCTACACATGGCTTCTCGCTTGGGCAACTACAGTAATTAGATAATGCAAAGCATCAATTTCAGTGCAAGAGTAAAAGGACGTAAAAATGCCAAGGGAATGGCATCAAAGATAGACTCGTCTGCTTGGGGAACTCGTGTCACTTAAAGAAAACCTCGACATTAAAGAAAACACTGTCATCCAGAACACCATTCCATCGTTGTCCTATTCTAACAAAAAAAAGCAAGAAAACATTTCATGACTATCGCATATCATTGTGGTATTCAATTTTCACTTCCAACATTCAGCATTGTGGCACTGCAATGAATATTTATTGGACTGTCCTACTAAGCCATTTTTCTGTGACGCCTATAGAATGATCATACATAAAATGCCGCAAAAGAAATAATTGAATACACGACCAGGATTTTGATGATGACGGTAGTCCTTTCGGAGCGCGGGTGCTTCCGCGGTTAACGACCCCACGTGTGGACAAGAGGGTCAAAAGTTCGAATCCAGGTCTGCGTCGCCTCTCACCTGATTTGCATGTGACATGAAATGAGCGCAGTTCTTTGGCTTAGACGTTATCAGACCATGTGAACTGTTCATTGACATCGTCATGTTCGAAAAGAGAATTGGATAGCTATCTATGTACCTTCGCCAAGAAGGTTGTGTTTCGGTGCCGTTTGTCTGCCTTTTTGTGTGTTTGTGGACAGCACAACTCGACACGCGAAAGACTATGGAAGGATCCTTATGATATTTGGTGTGTGTGTAAGGGTCAAGAAGCCAAAAATCAAGTTTGATAATGGGTGCGCTAGTGGTATTGCAGCAGAAGTTCCGGTTTTGTTTGCATTGCAGTGCTGCATTTGTAGTCACTGTTACGGTCAGTAAATGAAGGCCAATACATTTGACTAATTTGTAGTTCATTTCAATGGGTTGCCACGTAGGAAGAAGAAAAGGATCTGCGGTATGTGCGTGTACGTCCTGACGCAGCGATATCGTCTGTCAGGACGACCGGCGCTAACGTTACATTCAGCGGCGCCGTCACGCGCGGCAACGTCGGGTCAATACCGTCCCACACGGGTTCACACAGAGGTCAGGCACAGTAACCATGATGCATCACTGCCAACGGTTGGCGGAAAGCAGGCCCTCCCGATGACGTCATTGGGAGATAAGCCTATTAATTACCCGCCCATGTGTGAAGATATCAATAGAAAGGATACGCACAATGCTTCACTTTGTATGCCATGTATGCACTTGTCAGTCTTCATTAATGCCCAAATAGAATAACGTATTTAAGTGTGAACTTTATCATTACAACCATATAGCCATGTAATGTGCGTATAAAGATGATTTATACAGACTTTCGCGCAGAAAATTATAATGTAAATATGCTCATACACATCAGTTTGCGTTCAAGCATGAAAGAGCATTGACTAAACAGACAGCAATGGCATTTAAAAACCTGGTTGCCATCAATGATGGCGTCGACAGAATTTACTGCATTCACTTCAATTAAAGACACATTGAAGAAGAATATTGATAAGAAAGAAACATGGATCCGTAAATCATTGCGCAAGTTCTTGCCTTCGCCAATAGGGTTTTGTTTTCGTTGTCGGTGTGTTTGTTAATGCGTTTGTGAGCAGCATAACTCGAGAAGTTGCAGATGAATCCGTATGATATTTGGTTTGTGGGTTAGTGTAGGCCAAATAAACGACATGTGTTTTTGTGGAACTCCTAGCGGCTTTCCGTGGTACAACAGCAGAACTTCTTGTTTTCATATCGTGTGTTCTGGACATGCGATGGTCATTAACTTACTTGTAATGGCATGGCGCTCTTAGGATGGGGAAAAGTGGTATATGTTTGGGCCCCCTAGCAGTCTTTTTGGAAATGCAAAGGCCCCTTTGGTTTAGACTTTGAATGAGTTTTACTCTTTGGAAAACATTCAGTTGATATAATTTGTGCATAATCAACGGGACGCCTTGTGGTGCGTCAGTGGTAAAAAAAAACAAGTGACCGTAGGTAACATAGTCTGTGACGTCGGTCTGGTATATGTTGGTTGTTTTATCTTCTTTGGTGTGTGACGTTGTGCTTATATCCTATAATGATTCTTTTCATGGTGTTAGATATATCGTTTTATTTAAAGTTGCTTAATCCACACTGTAAATGAGTTCGGACAAGAGGCTGAAGGTACAAGTATATATGAAGACAGCATTATCATAACTAGAGTTCGGCGACCTCATACCTCCATGAATATTTTGAGCTTTTGTGAATTTCTTGCAATAGACTAACACATTAAGATAATTTATGCATGGTGTTATTTATCATTGACTAAAACACACATGTCAAAATTATAAAATCATTAATCAATGGGCGGTTTTGCAATTTTTTACATAAATTATGCAAATCAGTTCCTCATTACCATATTTGGTTTCTGCTTATATTCCACCAATCATAATTAACAAGTGCTACATTTATTGAAGTCCAGTTATTGCAAACAATGGAATTATACAATTCCCTCATTAATTATGCAAATTGAGTCCTCATTTGCATAACGTGCATATCATCATGAACATCTTTACCCAAGCTACCTGCATGCCTAAAATGATGCCAATTCGTCAATCCTTTCTGCAGTTATCCTCTTTGGAATGTCTTGACAAAAATGCCCCTGCAGTTCCGAAATTAAATGTTAGGGGGCTGAAACCTGCCCCACTTTGTCATGACACTGCAAGCTATCTACCAGCCAAATGTCAAGACCATATCATTTCCAGGACAAGAGATACATAGAAAAAACTGCTATGATAGAATATTCTCATTAATTATGCAAATGTATTCCTATTTTGCATAATTAGTATCTTACCTTGTACAACATTGTCTAAGGTACCTACATACCAAAAATCATGAAAATCTGTTGTTCCCTTCTTGAGTTATCCTTTTCAGAAGTTTTTGACAAAAATGCCTCTGCTATCCCAAAACTAGACGCTAGGGGGCCCAAACTTATGTCATTTCTTCCTGAGCACAAGAGCTATCTAATACTTAGAAATCGTGACCATAGCATGTTCAGAACACCGAGATAGCAAAACCGGAAGTTGCGCTGCAGTACCAAGGGGAGCCGCTAGGGGGCCCAAAATCTAATCATTTCCAGCTTTTATTACACACTACCAACACGCCAAGTATGAAACCAATCCACCCAACCGTTCATGAGTTATCTTGTTTACACACACACAGACAGACAAACGCTGGGTAAAATATAACCTCCATGACATTTCATGGAGGTAATAATAAAAGTACCAACCATGTTCCTTCAAAACGTAAATGGTCAGTGGCCCGCAACTACATAAAATTTCCATAAGTAGATTATACTGTCATATTCAAAGTAGATCGAAGTTATCAAACATATCATGACCAGCTGGTCGCAGCTGTTGGCAAAGGTGAACAACTTCCAACTTGTGTGTATGGTAAAATCATAATCCAACATATTTCGAGAAAGGTGAATAACTGTCAAAGCGGCCCTGGACCAAACACCGCAAGACGAACAAATTGTAGGGGTGATATTTTTATACATCCATAATAAAACCAGCAGCCGCGAAAAAAAACAACGTGCATCATCGTCAACCTCAGTGCAGAGGACCTGCCAAACAACGTACGTATGCGACAACGGGAACATGCAGATACAGATGCGAACGCGAATAACTTTGACGATCAGATAAAACCACGCATCTGCTTGACAGTGTCCAATTACATCATGACCCACATACAGAGGATCTGGACCAATACACCGCAAGACGAACAAATTGTAGGGGTGTTATTTTTATAACATCCATAATAAAACCATCTGCCGCTAAAACAAACCCACGTGCATCATCGTCAACCTCAGTACAGAGGACCTGCCAAACCACATAGAATTCAGACAACGGGAACATACAGATACAGATGCGAACGCGCGTAAACGTGACAAAACTAAAAGTCTGTCGACCAGAGGGTCTGGTCACAGACTAATTACGTTCGACGAAGTGAGGTGAGGTCGCGGAGCTCTAGTTATTTTTTTTTAGCTCAAAAACAGTACATAACGTGATCGCTTAAAATATCAAAAGCCCGCCAAGATCAGGACACTCAGGCGGTGAATGTTACTTTGAAGCTTTGCTACACTGCCTGATCCACCACGTGCCGTCCAGGAAATGTCCCCAACTTAACAATTCACTGAACAGCTTTGCCGCGTATTGAAACCCGTACGTCTTTCCGCCACTGTCAGCGCATGTCAGATCTGAAAGGTACCAGCACCTCTGGCACAGCGGGAGTAAATTGGGTGCACGGCTCCGTGGCTTCAGCGGGTAGAAATACAAACCATTCGTCAACTTCGCATGATGTCCTCTCAGACTACAAACTAGCGACACGCTTCTGTGACGTGGTGGAAACGTTGCCTTTCCGCCTGTCCGACTCAACACCGTTCAAAGTTGGTCACATGCACTAGTTTCCAAGCAGACGTGTCGGCTGGATGACAAAAGAGAAGAATTTGGCCAAATAGGGACAAGTACGTTGCCATGCTTGGGATGTTAGTCAGTCTGTTGCATTTTATCCAGCTACCAGCTACTAGCCGGCTGATCATTTCACTCCTAGGCCAATCAATTAACTCCTTCTAGACTTTAATTCTAACCTGGCCATAGTCCCCTATTACTATTCGGTCAGGCCGGAGTCTGGTAGAGACTAACATGCACAATGTTTCCCGTCTTTCGGAAGACACGTTTCCTGCCTTGAAATAAACTTCAACAAGCTCATATTATTGTCGAAAGCAAGAACTTATTCTACATTATCTTACCAACTTCATGATTTATATTTGACATTAATATGTACTGAGAGCATCATCGCAGTATCATGTAACAAGTTGAAACCAAACGGTGACACTCCTGAATCACTGCAGGGCACGCACACATGTAAGTAGAAATGGCGTGTGGCTCTTGGCCCTTCATCAAGCGGAGAGTTCAGTTCAATCATTAGGGCCACGGGGTCGCGCACGTGATTTTGAATATGGCCGTGGAAAGCGATGTGCTGTAGATGGGGCTGTCTTATGGGTCACCTCATGGAGATAAATGCTTCATTTGGGAAGGTCGAATGAAGGTGTCCTCCCAGTCTCGGTTCGTGTCTCTGTAAGTGGGGGGGAAGGTGGGGGATAACTCAACGGAGCGCGGTGATGCAGAAACGAAGTTGCTCCTTGCAGTGAAGAGGGGCAGGCAAGGAAGGCCATTACAAGTTGAAGGACATAAGAGTGGAATGGGTTCGTTGTTTGAACCTTTATATTTATTCATGATAAACTCAAATCGGCCTGCAGGCCGCTTTTCATTGAGGTCCTGAGGGAGGTAAGGGTCAAATAGAATATAACAGAGATAGGGTAGGGTAGGTGGATAGGGGTAACCAGAGGTTAAGGTTGACAATTCTAACCGCACAATATAATCCTGTGTCCAACAGGCTTGTAGAGCGAAATGGCCACTACACGTACAACCATCATAGCAATACAGTAGAAGCCAGTAATTGCACAACGGATAACTGCACACTTCTGTTAATTGCACGGAATCCCAAAGTCCCGTAGTGATGCTGTCCATCTGAGTAACTTCGCTTTGTTGCACCATGCAGATAATTGCACAAAATGTCCTGGCAAATGGGGAGTGCAATTGAACGGCTTCTACTATACCATTATAAGCATCAACAGAAGAACTCTTACTTTTTATTCTTAACTTCAGGGCGCTGTTTTGAACGAAACTAGAAAAATGCAACCTCTCTGTCATCTGTATCTCCACGAATTTAACGCAATGTATTTCGCTCCCTACATATGCATAAAGATTCTGGACAGTTGAATCTTTGGAAGCAGTGTTAATGGTCGAGACATTTACAAGCTTATTGGGTTCACCAAAAGAGCGCCATGGTGGAATGTGTCAGCTTTGAAATAACATATCCCCAAATGACATACTAAAGAGAGGTATTTTACCAACAACAGAGCGCAGTTTTACAGCCGTGTGGCAGTTTGACGGCGTGTTGAGGTAGCTGTGTGGTAAATAATGCAACAAATCAGACCGACGATGCCGAGTTGCGACAATGAGATGCGACAGGTATGAATATGTTGAAGTTTCCAAGTGTTATTTCCAGTTCGTTCGTTTCGTTGGGATGCTTGTAATGCCTTTACGTAAGACCATGTTGATTTAGTTGTATGGATGACATCCACGCCCGCATCAATTGTCGGCCATTTCCAAGGAAACAAAAAAAGTTTTTCAACCATACTTTAAATCGTACAAAGCAGCTTCAAAATAAGCAAATATATGCCGTGGATTGCATAAATAAATATAGGAAAACGCATACTAATTTCAAAGAGCTTTCCAGGGTCAAAGAAGATGTGAAAGTGCAAAAATGAAGAATCTATTGCTCGGTATACTGTATATCTGTGGGTTCAGTCACTTGTTCAACCTTCCTGACCACTTAGATTTCATAATGAAGGCAACCTTTTTATTGGTCAAGTATTTTTTATTCGCACGCTCGCACCAGTTTTTGGATTCCCAGAGGATGTCACCCATATAATCAAATCAACATGACCTAAATGAGGAAGCACGATTTCTTGCTGTTTCAGTTACTGCACAGCACAGTTACGTCCGTTCCGAAAGACAGGTGCAGCCCCAACTGAAATGCCCTTCCAAGGATTGAACCAAGGTTCTCCCAGTTACCAACTAATTGGAACCCGGCACACAACTGTAAGGCTGCTACCAGCTACATGGTCGATATTTTACCTGGTACCGGTACAGAAAATTCAGGTACAGGTACGGTCCAGGTCCAGAGGATCAGGTCCAGGTCCAGACCTGAACCTTGACCTTGACCTGATTATCTGTAAAAACGTCTGAATGGGCGATACAATGATCCATTTTGCTACAAACGAATCTCTGTCTGGTTGAGTATCTGACGTCCATTGGCGTTTTAAAATCCAATCTTTATGTAACTAAGATGTATCTGTTTTATACCAAGTTTAATGTAGAAACTCGGTAAAAATGACTATCAACTCTCCTCTACTTCGCTGTTGTTTTTTTCTTGGACCAGTAAGCCCCAAAACGCGTGAATCTGGTCGTTTTCTAATCGGTCCAGCATTCGTACCGTACCGGTACCCACCCCGAGTCGATATCCCGTCATTTCTAGCACAATGTAGTAAATCTAGGCACTGGTGTAAATAAGGATAACGGAATCTGACATGATTCATTTGTCGTTTGCTGGAGAACTCTTGCTGTGCCAAATGTGTAAATATCTGTGATGCATCAAACGTCCCATACCCACCAATGCCCTAGACATGACCTCCAAACTCTATAATAAGATGAAAGCATTCTCAACATCATAATCGCCTTAATGACCTTAATCCTACTGTGATGGGTTTATGGCACATTTGTATGGCTTACAAGGTAATCATGACAGGATCATCCAACTTTCTGAACAAACACTTCTTAAAACCGAGATGAGGGGGGGGGGTACAGACTCAGCCACGTGTGGGACAATATTCTTAAGAAGTAGAAAAAAAACTTACATTAATTCATCGTTAATTGACAACTGATTGTGTAATGGATGTATTACACTCCT
This sequence comes from Branchiostoma floridae x Branchiostoma belcheri, assembly GCA_019207045.1. Lineage (NCBI taxonomy): Eukaryota > Metazoa > Chordata > Leptocardii > Amphioxiformes > Branchiostomatidae > Branchiostoma > Branchiostoma floridae x Branchiostoma belcheri. Next base: position 5,887,604 of record CM033025.1, on the reverse strand, counting down.
TTACGTTTGGGACCGCATTGTAAATATATGCATAAAGCTGTCTGTACATATGTAAATACTTTTCGTTTTGTGACCGCATCTGAACTGTGAGCAGCGACATCTGTCCTGCAGTACAATGTGAACCAGTCAGAATTGCCCTGAAGAAGGTGACAGACGGTCACCGAAACGTCGGTGAGAATAAAGCACTGGTTGTGTAAAAAGAGTCTCTTTATTCACTTCTTCTTTCTTTCTGTTGAAGAAGTTCATCAGGCACTAAGTACTTTTTTGTTGATAGAATAATTCTTCAATCAGTGACTCTTGAAACCACGTAAAAACACGTAACTCCAAATATTCCATGTCTGCTTAGTACATCTTAATCACGGAATGACATAGGGAGATCATGACACTGGTTTCTTTCTCCCATCTTTAAATGGAGAAAGCTTCGAATTATTTTTTCACTGCATCAATGCATTTCCAGAACTTCTGATTGGTTTCTCGTTTGAGGCCATCCAGATATCTCATCAAATAATTGCTTTCGTCCACCCTTCAACTAAATGGCATTTTTATAAACATGAAAGTTCATCTGTGTTGGTAAACGATATTGAACTGGAACATCTTTATCTTAGTTCTCATCCCATTGTATGTAGCCTCAATTGGTTGCAATTTTATTTGAGGGCTATTTTGGTAGAGCCATGAGTTAAATGGTCATTTCATCATAGTTATGACCGTACGTACATAGTATCAGAGAAGGATCGGACTTCATGAAGACTAGTAAGTACATTATGTATTTTACTAATGGAGAATATATATCTAAATAACTAACATAAATAAACATAAAACGGGTTTGGAACAGGTTTTTACTTCGAAGTCTTACCACGTTTCACCTGTTGCTCAAGTCACACTTCTTGCAAGTCACGTGTGCTGAACAGTGGTTATTGTGCTCCAGGAGAGGAGCAGGTGACCGGTCAAAATGTCCACCAGGGATTTACAACCATCAGAGGCTGGGGCGCGCATTCCATCAGAGGCCGGGGGCGATGAACTTTGTACAGCTCATGGTTCACTGATCATCAAGTGTAAGGTGACGTCACAGAGGCGATGGTTGGCCCATTCCTCGACAAAGCCTGGGATGGTTTAGAAGTTTGGTGATTCCAATTCTTCAAAATTGCACTTCAACTTTGCTTCAGAGTGACAATACAGATGCAATTGCAAACAAAAATACCGTAACGTTATGTCTGTACCAAGTTCACTCTTGTTGGAAAACAGTTGGACTGTTTCACAAAGGATATCAATTTTTTACATATTAGTTACCTTATTGCAAGATCATGCCCAAAGGCTAATTACATTGCAAAGTAAGACAGCTAGTTGTATTTTATTGTAATTATCAAAGAATGAAAATGAAATATATGGATACGCTAAAAGAGAAATGAAATCTAATCTAAATCCATGTCTATTCAAACTATCTAGGGGGTTTGACGTCTTTTCCATAAGCAATGAGGATATGAATTGTCCAACATCTTCGTAGATAAATGGGTTTATAT